>CM019074.1:79390381-79701405 GCA_009667805.1 Leptobrachium leishanense
AAGGAAAACATTAAACAAGAATGGAGTACATGGGAGGACACCACAGAGGAAGCCATTGCTGTCCAAAAATAATATTGCTGCACGTTTGAAGTTTGCAAAAGAGCACCTGGATGTTCCACAGCACTACTGGCAAAATATTCTGTGGACAGATGAAACTAAAATTGAGTTGTTTGGAAAAAACACACAACACTATGTGTGGAGAAAAAAAGACACAGCACACCAACATCAAAACCTCACCCCCACTGTAAAACATGGCGGAGGGAGCATCATGGTTTGGGGTTGCTTTGCTGCCTCAGGGCCTGTTGTCATTGATGGAAAATGAATTCCAGACTTTATCAAGACATTTTGCAGGAAAACGTAAGACCATCTGTCCGCCAACTGAAGCTCCGCAGAGGATGGGTGATGCAACAGGACAATGACCCAAAGCATACAAGTAATTCAACAAAAGAATGGCTTCAAAAAAACAAAATACGCCTTCTGGAGTGGACCAGTCAGAGTCCTGACCTCAACCCGATTGAAATGCTGTGACATGACCTTAAGAGAGCGATTCACACCAGACATCCCAAGAATATTGCTACACTGAAACAGTTTTGTGAAGAGGAGTGGTCCAAAATTACTCCAGATCGTTGTGCAGGTCTGATCTGCAACTACAGGAAACGTTTGGTTGAGGTTATTGGTGCCAAAGGAGGGTCAACCAGTTATTAAGTCCAAAGGTTCACATACTTTTTCCACCCTGCACTGTGAATGTTTACATGTTCTGTTCAATAAAAGCATGAAAACATATAATGTTTGTGTTGTATTATTTTAAGTAGACTGTGTTTTTCAAATTGTTGTGACTTAGATGAAGATCAGAGCACATTTTATGACCAATTCATGCAAAACTCCATGTAATCCCAAAGGGTTCACATACTTTTCTTGCCACTGTATATATATATATATATATATATAAAACACCCCATTATGGAGCAGGTTTTTTTTAATCACTCAATAGATTGCAAAACCTTCTTTGAATAAGCTATAGATTAGAAAATGAGAAAATGGTATTGTATGCTGTTACCCTGCCACAAACACAGCAGAAAATATACAAAAAACAATAATTATGACAGACCTTCTTCAGTTCATTCTAGTTCTTCATTCTAGAACGTCTTCTTTGGAGAAGCTCGATGTAATCATAGATTTTTGTTTGTTTTTTCTGCTGTCTTTGCAGACTTCTGACAGCAGACAATATAATTAAGGAGGTTTTTAATCCTTGTTTTCGAAGGCCCCTGATGTCTTGGTTGAGGACCTGCTCTCAGACCCATTTAATTTATGACGGGGGAATGTGTTGAAAGGGCAGCAGAGAAAAGAAATGGCTCCCTTGATCACTGACCTCAAGGTCGTGAGGTTAAGGGACAGCAGTGCTATTGTGTCTGGGGATTGGGGTTTCCATTGAGCGGTAGAAAGTAGTGGCTTCTGTATTATACACCTGCCATTTTGCATACGGTTCTATGTCCGTGCCATCATTGTGGAGGATGCTATCATCTAGAGCTCCAACCGGGACAAACCCTCTTATATTTCAATCTGATTGCCATATCAGGCACAATTTTTTTTACAACCAATCAATGTTACTTAGACCATTCCACAGGCATCACCTTCATCTTACAAAGTAAACTCACGTGAGATCTACCACCGCACCTACCTCCTTTCCTTACTAATGCCCAATTCTTCAGCACGATGTCACACTGCACCTTTCATCAGCAGGCTGTCACACTGCACCTTTCACCAGCACGATGTCACACACTGCACCTTTCATCAGCAGTAGCACGATGTCACACACTGCACCTTTCATCAGCAGTAGCACGATGTCACACACTGCACCTTTCACCAGCACGTTGTCACACTGCACCTTTCACCAGCACAATGTCACACTGCACCTTTCACCAGCACGCTGTCACACTGCACCTTTCACCATCACCAGCACGATGTCACACTGCACATTTCCCCAGCATGCTGTCACACTGCACCTTTCACCAGCACGCTGTCACACTGAACCTTTCACCAGCAGGCTGTCACACTGCATCCATTCCTTTCACCAGCACGCTGTCACACTTCACCTTTCCCCAGCACGCTGTCACACTGCACGTTTCAAAGCTAGGTGGAGTAGAGGTAACATCACTGCTCTGTGTGGAGAGAGCCTGTGGAGTCATGGGTTCGATCCCGACGAGCACCTCTCCAGTAAGTGTCCTTGGGCAAGACACCTAACGGTACATACTCGCCACCCAGGACATACTTGAAAACAAGAGAAATCTCAATGTATCCTTCCTGGTAAAATCCTTTCTCCAAAAAAAAAACCAATGCCACACTGCACCTTTCACCAGCAGGTTGTCACACTTCACCTTTCCCCAGCACGCTGTCACACTGCACGTTTCAACAGCATGCTGTCACACTTCACCTTTCACCAGCAGGTTGTCGCACTTCACCTTTCCCCAGCACGCTGCCACATTGCATGTTTCACCAGCAGACTGTCACACTTCACCTTCCCCCAGAACGCTGTCACACTTCAGCTTCCCCCAGAACGCTGTCACAGTGCATCTTTAACCCTCATGGCACGGATTTTAAATGCTGCACTATACAGTACATTAGCCAGATCCAACCAAAACCAAATGCAGCCCTTATGTGAAACTATGCAATATGTATTACAAACTTATCATTAGATAAAAATTGTTCAAAACAAACACTTTTGCAGAGCAACAGCTAAACGAATACAGAGATATGGTCAAATTTGTTGCTTTTTACCTAGAACCTGATATGAGCCATCCAGTGAAGGTAGAGAGACTTAAATAGAGGAGAATGAGCAATTCAAGCAGCAGGACCTGGGGGTCTTTAAAGTCAATGCATTTATGATGTAAAAGTTATATCATTGGTCCTTAAGGGGTTAAGGTTAGATTTTGCCAAAGCTTTCGACACAGTTCCACACAAAAGGTTACTATTTAAATTAAGAAAAAATGGTCTAGATGAAAATACTTGTTCTTGGATAGAAAACTGGCTAAAAGATAGGGTACAGAGAGTGGTCATAAATGGTACATTTTCAAGATGGACACCAGTGGTAAGTGGTGTCCCTCAGGGGTCTGTTATAGGACCAATACTATTCAATTTATTTATAAATGACCTTGAGATAGGCATTGAACGTCATGTATCAGTGTTTGCAGATGACACAAAGCTAGGAAAAGTAATACAATGTGAGCAGGATGTTACTTCGCTGCAGAGGGATTTAGATAGATTGGGGGACTGGGCACTTAAATGGCAGATGAAATTTAATCTAGATAAATGTAAAGTTATGCACTTTGGAGTGAAGAACACACAAGCAATGTATACCCTAAATGGTACGGAGTTAGGGAAATCCAAGCAGGAGAAGGATTTGGGAATAATCATAGACTTCAAACTAAGTAACAATGTGCAATGTCAAACAGCAGCCGCCAAGGCCAGCAAAGTACTGGCATGCATTAAAAGGGGAGTTCACTCACGGGATGAAAACATAATTTTGCCTCTGTATAAATCAATGGTCAGGCCGCACTTTGAAAATGCCGTGCAATTTTGGGCACCTGTCTTAAAAAAAGATATTATATCGCTAGAAAAAGTGCAGAGACGGGCAACTAAATTAATAAGGGGGATGGAAGGGTTAAGTTATGAGGAAAGACTAACAAGCTTAAACCTGTTTAGTTTAGAGAAAAGGCGCCTTAGAGGGGATCTGATAACCTTATATAAATATATACGGGGCCATTATCAACCATTGTCTGATAGCCTATTCATTAACAGGACTATACATAGGACAAGGGGTCATCCATTTAGACTGGAAGAAAGAAAATTTAGCTTAAAGCATAGGAAGGGTTATTTTACGGTGAGAACAATAAAGCTGTGGAATTCTCTGCCTGTTGAGGTGGTTGGGTCAGAGTCTGTACAGACTTTTAAAAAACGACTGGATGACTTCCTGCAGACACAGAATATTAAGGGTTATAATATTTAATATGTGGGTAAAAGCTTCTTGATCCAAGGAGAAATCTGACTGCCATTCTGGGGTCAAGAAGGAATTTTTTCCCAGTATGTTGCATATTGGCAAGCATTCAGACTGGGTTTTTTGCCTTCTTTTGGATCAACAGCAGTAGGTTATGTGGGAGAGGCTGAACCCGATGGACGCATGTCTTTTTTCAGCCTATATAACTATGTAACTATGTAACTATGTAACTATGTAAGGTATAGTCCCAACATGTTTTATTATGAATCTGAATTTGCATACCCAGTTTGTTTAATCCTCTTACATGTGTGTATTACTACACTGAATAAATGCACACAATTCAATCCTTCTCAGATTCTTCCTCATACATAAAGTCATACACTCCCTCACTCTGATTCCTGCAATGACCCTCACTTTATCTTCCTACAAGCAATCATAAAGTAAGCATGATCCTGCTCAGAGCTGATATCAGAAAGTCCCCTTAGGCATAAACCGGGGCTCTTACTCCAGCATTGCTAGTAGCCAGGGGTTGCTAATCGAAATATGAGAGCATGCCAATATCGTTAGCATCTTCCTGCCACAGCTAATCCTCTGTATTAGCAGCTCGAGTCGTAACAGCAGGGGGCTCCAGTATGATACCTGCGCCGCCCTCCATACCAAGCAATCCGAGGTAAGTAAGGTATTTTACAATAGTTACTTTAAGGTGTTAAGTGATTTTGCAAAAGCAAAGTCACTTAAATCCTATGTCTCTGAGCCGGTATTAATTTCTACATACCAGCTCAAGTTGGGAGTAACAATCAACCATGGAACAGCTCTTATTGTCCGGCCGACACATTTTAACGCTTCCTTTTCAAAGTATAAGCAGTTTCCATACAAAGTAAACAAAAATGTGGCGTGTATGAGCATATCAAAGAGTGCCACAGCAATAAAACTCACTGTAATGTGTGGTGTGTATGTAGGTATCACAGAGCTCCACAGCAACAAAACTCGACAGTAATGTGCAGTGTGTATGAGCGTATCACAGAGCCCACTGCCACACACATATACGCACACACAGTCTCACACACAGTCTTACACATATCCAGTCACACACCCACGCAGCCCTAGTCCAGGCCCAGTCGAGGTCCACCTCGGGACCGCTGCACGGCCCATGCTCGGAGGATGCCGAAGGGCGGGAAACCGGCATGCTGGCACATTAGGGGACCGCACAAAATGGGCACAACCACATGAAACCACTGAAAATCAGGGCATTTCACTGACATTTCGGTGCTGTTCGGTGTTCTCTGAATAGATTAACCATTACTTCTCTATGGGGAATTTCACTGCAGCCGAACTGCACTGAACGGCACCATAGTGAACTGAATCACCGAAAATCAGAGCATTTCACAGACATAAAATTTCACCAAAAAAATCCCAAATTCACTGCCGCTGAAGGTATTTTGCTGGTAATTCCCCAATATTTGGCAAAACGCCAGCTTTTTGAATAGCCGAATGGCCACGAAATTTCACCGTACAGGGAAACTCACTGTTTGTTGGCAATTCCGTGGCCAATTCAGTGCTCTCTGAATAAACCCTAAAGTGTAAGGCCTGTTGAGCCGTTACGATAACGAGTGGGGCCGTACGGAGGCACAAAGGGGGTTCCTGAAGGGGGAATTTCTCATGCTTGGCCACCTTTTTGGTCGTCCCCATTTACACTGTTTGTCTTTTTCTCCCCTGGTTTTTAGTAAAGACCATGAAAATAGATGTTTGTTGCAATTTACCTTTTATAGTTAATGTGCCAAGGGATCACACCCTATTATATGGTCTGAGAAAACCTATTTCTGCATAGGAGAAGACTGGATCATATTTTTCCGCAGGGTTCATGTCAGATACAGTATGTCAGATTCCTCACTGTGTGTTCTGCCTGGTGTATAACATACAGCCGTTCACTGGACTTGTCTTGCCGACCTGAGGCTCATATGCTTCTTAAATCTTCATAACTGGTTCACATGCATCTGATGTATGACCATAGAAACGGGGGAATAATTTAAGATCTGACATTCCAATGATATGAATTGAAAATGGTTTAAAACCACATGTTATAAAAGTAACACACACAGAGCTTATTTTAGCGCAACCCTCTCCTGTGACTGTTTCACTTCATTAAAATTCAGTAAACATATCGAGTCTGAGATAAGGAAGTTCCCGTGTTTCTCAGAACAAGTTTGTATTTGTGAAATAACATTTGGATGAATACAGTGAGTATTGTGAGTCTCTCTGTGAATGGAGACAAAGAATCCCCCTGTTCATGCAGTTCCTGGGATCCCCTCATAAGACAGGGAACGTCTTGAGATTCCCCTTCCTATGATCAAAAGTTTTACAAAAACCCCATGTAAACCCAACTGCGAGCAACAGCCAACAAAGTAAAGTTTGTACACTTTGCACAAAGAGGCTTCAGTTTGTCCCTTCCAGATGTCTAGGGTAAAGCCAGACAAGACCACCCTCTATGTTTTGGGATGCCCCCCCTTCCACCTGACCCTATTCATAGATTTGGCAGACTATGCCATTTAAATCCATGGATGAACCTTAACTTTAGGAACAGAACTAAATCTTTAGTTACGGTTACACAATTCTTTTGAATTAAATTATAAACTTTCCTGCAAACAACTCGATGCTGACAAATGTGCAGAGACGAACAGGCTACATGGGAAAAAATAAGTAGGAAATTCATATATCACTATATTTAAAGGAAATTACTTAATATTGTAAAATATCACGTCATATAGAAATGAAACAGGGGATGCTGTCCTGCTGTGTAACAAATTTCTACTTTCTATAATGTGTGTGTATGCGCTGGACAACATATTATTTGTACTGCAAAACATATAAAAGGTATAACTTAAAGTGCTATGAAATGCACGCCTGCCAATGTGGTGTACATGATCCAGTGCACGGCCTGTAAAAAGGGCCAAGGCTGGCATCAGAATTCCTGGGGTCCCGTAATAAACCACTGGTCAGGGCCCCGTTCCATCAGTAAACTGATTAAAAATGTAATTATTTTTGCTTCTTTTCCCTTCCAGTAAGGGAAGAAGTGTTACCTGATGATAAAGCATTCACACTGCACCTCTACCTGAAACAGATCACACTAATAGCTCCCTAAGTGATCAGCCAGGAGTGCTCTTCTAGCCTCAGATGCCCATCGGGAAACGTGTTGATATCTTGGTGGGTCAGTACTAGGTGGCATGGGGTAAACAAATTTCACAGGGTTTGGCCAGGGCCCCTTAACACATCATGAGTTGCCACCCCCTGATAGCTGCCCTGAAAAGGACTACTATATTGGTGAAAATGGCCTTAAAACGAATCTCAGAATGAACCTGCACAGACACTCCATCAAGAACCGTCAGGAAAATAAATATTGTACCCCGGCGTGACATCACTTTAGTGTGACAGGCCACTCCATCCAGAACCTAAAAGGAAATCTTAAAGACTCTCATGAACGTAGGACATTTTAAATCTAAATAATCACATATTTTAACACCATAAAGGAAGGACTCAATGTAGATTATGGCTTTTTAACGCACTACCATAATGTCACGTAACATTCAGCATTGTACCTGGATTATGGTGGGGGGGTGTTTTTTTTAAGTTGTCTCAACTTCTTCCTCTTTAGGTTCAATCATCAGATGTACATCATGACTGTAATCTCTGTTGTTTTATGGGCCTATGATCTCTTATCTATTTATTTACCTTTCTTGACCATCCTATTCCACTATTCAGTATTTACGACTGCCCATCCCAACCCCCATCCAAGATGTTCCTTTCTGCTCTCCAGTGGGACAGAGCAGCTACAGCGCAGAGGGCCAACTGCACCTCAAGGGTGCCACCCCATGTGAAGGTCTGCTATGCGCAAGTAGTGAAAGAAAGCAGGTATAGGGTCAAGGGGGAGAAATGCACTTGCGTGGATTAAGGGGATTTATTTTGAAGGGAGATAGGTTTGGGAGCCGTATGGATACTGTTGGTAGCGTGGGGGACTGACATGGGGTCATAGGGTTGGATGAAATGAAATGGCATGTGGGGGACTGTGAAGGACTGATAATGGACCTGGGAGAGTTTAAGCAGAGGGTGTTTGGGTTAGAGGACAGTCAGATGAAAAGACTGTATGCATGTTCATTCTGTGTGTGTGTGTACACGCTAGTGTGTTTGTGAGTACGTGTGCCCGTGTGAGTGTTTGTGAGTTTATGTACCTGTGTGAGTGTAAACATGAGATGTGAGTGTGTGTACCCGTGCGTGTGTTTGTATGCACTCGCGTGAGTGCGTGTACCCATGTGTATGTACCTCTGAATGTCTCCACTAAGGGTCATTTGCATGCAGTATTTCTGATGGCATAAGCCCCATGAACTCCCTTGACACATTATTGGAAAGCCAATAGCCCAATCCTGCAAATGGTGTTAGTCTTTTAGTTTTAATCAAACAGTAAATGACATTAGGGGTTACTCAGAGAGGGCCGATTTGGCCCCAAAATGGCACCGAACAGGGAATTTCCCTGTATGGTGCCATTTCCTGGCAATTCGGCTATTCAAAGAGCAGGCATTTTGCCAAATTTTGGCGAACTGCCAGCAAGTACTGTGCCTGTTCGACAGAGAAAATACAGTGAAAAAGGCAGTGAAATCCCCCATAGAGAAGCAATGGTTAATCTATTCAGAGAACACCAAACACCAGTGAAAAGTTGCCAAAGTGCCCTGCTCGGTGGTTTCATTCGACAGGGTTATTCAGGCGAACCCCATAGGTTTGAATGTTAAAAATATTCCCGTTTGAATTCAATATCTAATAAATCGTTTATTATTTTAATCTGCAGTAAAAAGTCTCTTTATTTATTGATATTTTTTTAGGAACTGGTTTTTTTTTTGGAATTTTTTTAACAAATTTGTTTTCGGTTTTTTTAAATAGCGGCTTTTCTTTTTCCTGTAACAGACCTTTTTATTATCATTCATAGGACCTTATATGTAAATTCCAGGCATTTTCGTTCAGTAGTTTTTTTGCAAACAGCATTTCAATTTTGACACTTTCAATCGTTTTTTTTACCCCGTTCGTCAGCTTGTCGGCTTTTTCCGGCGGCTGGTAAACAAACTAGGTATAATGACCCTTATAAGTTCTATATAAGTATCAAGTCTTATATGATTATTAATATTCCATTATTTTTATAATTAGGTCCCTTTTTAATGACCTTGTTAAGTCTCACAAATTAATGTAAAACAGAAGTTGGGATGTCTAAGGAATAATGACACAGAAATACAATCATCGTGCATTATATCTACATTAGAAAGTGAAATGCCCCCTTAATACTGGTCGCACTCACAAAATGCCAATTCTTTATAGCATATTAATATGAATATACTCGCTGTTAGCCGACTGCTCCGTCCACTGGAAAGTCTGGATACTCAGCTCGATAGCTCCCACCGCCACAGGAACACAAGTGAGGCTTAATAGTGGATGGTAAAAAGTTTAATAAAAGGGTAACAGACAAGTACTCCAACGCGTTTCGTGCATATACTGCACTTCCTCAGGGATTAATACATAAAAATAAACATAATGGATCAAATAATAAATGAGACTATTATTTGATCCATTATGTTTATTTTTATGTATTAATCCCTGAGGAAGTGCAGTATATGCACGAAACGCGTTGGAGTACTTGTCTGTTACCCATTTATTAAAGTTTTTACCATCCACTATTAAGCCTCGCTTGTGTTCCTGTGGCGGTGGCGGTTCCTGTGGTGGTGGGAGCTATCGAGCTGAGTATCCAGACTTTCCAGTGGACGGAGCAGTGGGCTAACAGCGAGTATATTCATATTTATATGCTATAAAGAATTGGCATTTTGTGAGTGCGACCAGTATTAAGGGGGCATTTCACTTTCTAATGTAGATATAATGCACGATGATTGTATTTCTGTGTCATTATTCCTTAGACTTCCCAATTTCTGTTTTACATTGATTGCTGTACTTGGACGTTTGGGAAGAACGACCCGGGAGTACTAAGGTTAATTTGTCTTTACCTAAGGTGTCACACCCCATTTGTGCTATTGTAAGTCTCACAAATTGTTATGTAGTATATTTAGGTATCCAATATAATTATTGTGATCTCCACGCCTTTAGGTACCTCTGAAATGACTATAATAAGTTATATACAAACATTAAGTCCTCTATAAATATCAATGTCTATTGTGAGCTGGGAAACGGAAGGTTCCGGAAGGTGTAAGAGAGAAATCTGGGTGACACATAAACCCCGGACAGGACCTTTCCTTGCTCTCTACATGATGCCCTGTTACACTATGTATAAACATCATTATCTATGTATAATGATCTTTTTAGAATTACCGTATTTTTCGCTCCATAAGACGCACCTAGTTTTTAGAGGAGGAAAACAGGAAAATAAATATTCTGAAATCAAATAGTGTAATAATGGATATACTGCCCCAGCTCATGGATACTGCTCCCAGCTCATGGATACTGTCCCCCAGCTCATGGATACTGCCCCCAGCTCATGGATACTGTCCCCCAGCTCATGGATACTGTCCCCCAGCTCATGGATATGCCCCAGCACATGGATACTGTCCCCCAGCTCATGGATATGCCCCCCAGCTTATGGATATGCCCCAGCACATGGATATGCCCCAGCACATGGATACTGTCCCCCAACTCATGGATATGCCCCAGCTTATGGATATGCCCCAGCACATGGATACTGTCCCCCAGCTCATGGATAATGCCCCAGCTCATGGATATGCCCCAGCACATGGATACTGTCCCCCAGCTCATGGATATTGCCCCAGCTCATGGATATGCCCCCCAGCTCATGGATATGCCTCAGCACATGGATATGCCCCAGCTCATGGATACTGTCCCCCAGCTCATGGATATGCCCCAGCTCATGGATACTGTCCCCCAGCTCATGGATATGCCCCAGCACATGGATACTGTCCCCCAGCTCATGGATAATGCCCCAGCTCATGGATATTGCCCCAGCACATGGATTTGCCCCAGCTCGCTCATGGATGTGCCCCAGCTCGCTCATGGATATGCCCCAGCAGCTCATGGATATGCCTCCGCTCACCTGTCGCCGCCGCGTTAGGCTCCCTCTGAGCGTGCGTCCGGCGGCAGGAAGCTTGGGCACTCGCCTGGGGGAGCCACGTGACCGCGATCTCCCTCCAGTGGGTGCGCATTCGCTCCATAAGACGCACCCACTTTTCCCCCCACTTTTTGGGGGGAGAAAAGTGCGTCTTATGGAGCGAAAAATACGGTAGGTCTTTTTGTAATGACTTTGTTGAATTTTATCAATTTGTCATGAGCACTTAGTGTTAAGTATCCTATACAATTAATATAGTTATATTTTAGGTGCCTCCAGATATGATTTTAATAATAATTATTATTTCCCATATTATTATTTAATTACAATTAGGTTCCTTCCAAACAACTTAGATAAGTCATGTAAGATTATTATAATACGGGGTTATACATAGAGAATCAAAAAGTCATCGCACGTTCAGTGACTTTTCGTTCTCTTCAATTCGGCATGATTTGGCGATCCCATTTTGGCGACCCTGCGGTGTATTCAGCAAGCAACACAGGGCCGCCGTAATGCAGGGAAAAGCCGCCACAAACCCGCCGAAAACTCACCGCAGAACCCAGCGAAGGCACACCGAAACCGGCAAAAACATCTGGATTAACCCCGCCGAAAACGCCGGAAAAACCTGAGCAGGAGCCGATCACACGCAGCGCAGACGCCGGAAAAACCCGACACCGCAGACGAATGGAGTTTAAAAAAAAAGTTTGCTTGAATGTTTGAAAAGTGAAACGCTGTTTGCAAAGAAAATTGGCAAAAAAATTCAGAAAAATGCTTAAAATATCCCAAAAAATCTATAAATAAAAGAGACTTTTTACTGCAGAATATTATAATCAACGGTTTATTAGATATTGAATTAAAATGGGAATATTTTTAACATTGAATCCTATGAGATTCGCCTTAATAAAGCTGCCGCATGAAGCAACCGAATGGCAGGGCAATTCGGCAACTTTTCACTGCTGGTTTTTGTTCTCTGAATAGACAAAGCTATGGGGATTTCACTGCCCTCGAACAGGCACCGAACAGGCACCGTATGTGCAGCCAATTCACCAACATTTGGCGAATTGCCTGCTCTCTGAATAGTCGAATGGGTAAGAAAGGTAACCAAATGCTGATTTTCAGCGTTCAGTTACCTTTCGGCAGCCATTCGGATCTCTTTGAATAACCCTGATAATGTTTTTTTTTTCTCCTTTAAATGACTCCATTAAAGGGATACTCTAGGCAACATGACCACCTAAGCTATTTTAGGTGGTTGTGATGCCCGGAGTATGCCGCCCTCTGTCTCCCCTCCGTCCGCTCGGCAGTTCAGCAGAAAAAGCTGAAAACAGCTGAGAGAGGCGGAGGAGTTTACTCCGCCCTCCCAGCTGTCAGTCAGCAGAGCGGGAATCATATTTCCCACTTCTGCCGACTTTTGCCGAGTAGGAGACGTCATTGCGCTTTCAGCGCGATGACGTCTCCAACTCGCCGCAGCGGCTGAGGGTTAGTGCTGCGCGCACCCTCATGCGCGCAACACTAATCCTCAGAGGGAGCCGGGAGGAAGCCTGACGATTGGCTGGCTCACGTAAACCAGAAGGCAAGAAGAAGCAAGAAGGACGGGAGCGGAAGAGGAGGGAGGTGAGTATAAAAAAAAAGCCGCTGGAAACAAGTGGATTTTAGGGTAAGTATTACAGTTACACAAAAAAAATAAAAAATAACTTTTTATTAAGGGAATAGGGATAGATTAGGATAAAAAAACGGGGGGGGGGTGGTTTTTGAGTAGAGTGTTCCTTTAAGTCCTTCAAAATTGCCAATAAGTTCTATATAAGTGTTATTCTCTATTTAGGTGCGTTTTAAACCAATTATATAATCATTATGAGTATGTTCGGGGTCTTATCTAATCCAATCTATTTTTCCTTATATAATTATTCATGGGTTCTATACAAGTGCCGTTAGTACCTTTATATTAAGGTGCTCCTAATAAGTTCTATACACAAGTATTATAAGTATTTCTTAGAATATGGATGTGGTTTTGGCACCTATTGTTTTTATGTTTTCTATATACTGTACGTTATATATGTCTTCTATGTATTCTTTCCTTTTCTGATTGTCATGAGAACCTGGACATATGAACTGTCTTCGATCGGTCGAATGACAGCTGCACATTGGAGCCGGCATGTCCGAGGGATGGTGCCGACTTTTGCAGTCCACGCTGGAACACGGATATAGCCACCTCGACCTACTCATGCGGTGCACGGTGGATCGCAGACATATTTACTCCCGATTGGCCATACGTCAATGGAAGAGACGCGGTGACTGTAACTCAATATGGAGAATGCCGGTATGTCCCGAAACACGTGGGGAGATACAGCATGATGATGTCCTTTACCTGATTAGGACGCAGGTACACCCCCTAACATGTGAAGGTTATTTGGTCCACTAGGGACACACACGGTTTGTATAAATGAAGGAATATGGTTGTTTTCTGGTAACTTTTATTATATTTAGAGAAGCAGTCCTGCACAGAAACCATTGATCCTTTCCTGTGTACCTGTACCTGGATTGAGGAATATCTCCCTGGACTCTGCAAGCTACACTATCATTGTGGGCTAGCGAGTAAGCCGCTAAGACACTCGCAGGCACGACCATCGGGCCATATGAGGCTCAGAAAAGTGTGAGTGATACCATAAAGCTCATATATTCAATTTTTAATTTACAGGATTTCACTATTGTATACTATTTCTTTCCCTAGAAATCTGTACGGTTGTCTGCTTATCCATGTGAATATGTACGACAGGAACAACAGTGTATGTACATTTATGTAAAAGCATTTACATTTATTTATCTTTTTTTTCTCTCTGTTTTTTTCTCTCTTTCACATGAGCGCTGACTATCTATCCTCTAGTTTTATACTGACCCTTAGTGGAGACATTCAGAGGTACATAACATACGGGTGCACGCTATATCTGTAAAGATGGTGTCCTGGAAGTGATGGTACAGCCCCACTGAGCCCAGAACTCAACATCATTGAGTTATGGTTATATGAAGAGACGAAAGAAATGGAGACGCCTGAAACCACAGAAGAGCTAGGGTTAGTTCTCCAAGATGTTTGGAAGACCCTACCTGCCGACTTCCTTCTCCGTGGGGATGGCACTTGGCTCACCATAACAAAATGAATGCGGTGAGGGCTGCTGGAGTGTCCCTTCAAGATGACAGTTGTTATTTGAGGTCGTGCAGAAATGTTGAAGAGTTACCTTACTTTTTTAGGACTGTGACCTCTAGGTTTGTGTCTACTGCTTTAAGAAGGAACTAAAGCAACTCAATTTAATGTGAAAACCAGCGCAGTATCCTGGAGTGAAGCAAAGAAAATGTTTTAAAAAGTCTGAAATTACAAATACAGTAAGCCCCACCATTTAGGCAAACACACCACCTGGTGGACTAACTGTATAACTGTCAGTACGTAGCAATGGATAGAAAATTATTTCTCTAAGTCAACTTATTCAAAGGGGTCTTTCAGTAAGCACTGTTGTTTCAGTTCAGCGGTGAATTGTGGGTGGTGATCTGTGGTGAAGACATGTCCTATGCTAATCTGTTTCTAAAACCTACGAGACTATAACACTCCTTGGCCAAACTCCATCATGTTCTATGAATAGACAAAGCATTGCTTCTCTATGGGTATTTCACTGCCCTCGAACAGGCACCTACCAGGCACCGTATGTGCATTCAATTCGCCAACATTTGGCGAACTGCCTGCTCTCTGAATAGCCGAATGGCCAGGAAAGGTAACCGTACCCTGAATTTCACTGTTCGCTTACCTTTTCGGCCACAATTCGGATCTCTTTGAATAACCCTGTTAGATTCTCGGTGTCCTGCATCACCAACTAAGACACAAGTTTTATTCACTTGAATGGGACAGGTGCATATCATTTCAATATTTGACCGCAGGGTCCAACCCTGCACTCTTCCACAATACCTCAGAGGGGTTACGGTGTGAAGGCACTAGCTGGCACCAAAGGCCCAATATTTGGGTGCACTAACCCGTGTACCGGATGCATACAGGGCAGCCATCAGAAATGATGGGGCCCCTTACTGAACCTCACAATGGGGCGCCCCGTAAACTTCCTCAACCCGTAACAGCTTTTCGCCACCTTCCAAAACAAAAAAAGGACATAGCACAGTTCCACAGCAATAAAACTCACAGTAATGTGTGGTGTGTATGAGCGTATGTGTCACGTCTGGGGCTCAGAGGGGGCCCCGGCACCCGGCGGCGCCATCAACAAGCCGGGTGCCAGGAGTTGTGCCGGCTTTCGGAGCTCGCAGGCTGGTCAGGTAGTGGGGCACGGCATGATGACTCGTGCCCAATACAGACAGCACGATCCAGCTCATCGCCTTGTCTTGGAGTTTGCTTCCATCAGTGCTGAGTGTCTCCTGGCGATTCACTACTTGGTTGATTTTTCAGTCTCCGTTGTTATCTGGCTTGTATGAGAACCACCCCCGTGTACCAGTCCTTGGCTATTCCTTGACCACTCTAACTGATTTTTGGCTTATATGATAGATACCCCTTGTGTACCGTTTTGGCTATCCCTGACCACTCTAACACTGATCGATTTGGGCTTGTGTTAGAATGCGTCCTTGTATACCGTCTGGCCTATTTCAGGTATACCCTGTCCTGTGTGTTGGTCAAACATTTCCCACTCATTGTTGGTCAAACATTTCCCACTCATTGTTGGTCAAACATTTCCAACTCATTGTTGGTCAAACATTTCCCACTCATTGTTGGTCAAACATGTCACACTCATTGTTGGTCAAACATGTCACACTCATTGTTGGTCAAACATTTCCCACTTTTTGTTGGTCAAACATTTCCCACTCATTGTTGGTCAAACATTTCCCACTCGTTGGTGATAAAACATTTCCCATGGCTTCAAATCGTATTTAAACATGAGCAAAAGCAGTAAAAATTAGCTCAGCGCACAGCAGTGAAAGGGTTATAAACAGTTTGTTTTAAAAAAAAAAAAAAAAAAAGTAATTGTTTCTTGTTGGGGGACAAGAAACAATTACATTTTTTTTTTTTTTTAAAAAACAAACTGTTTATAACCCTTTCACTGCTGTGCGCTGAGCTAATTTTTACTGCTTTTGCTCATGTTTAAACACGATTTGAAGCCATGGGAAATGTTTTATCACCAACGAGTGGGAAATGTTTGACCAACAATGAGTGGGAAATGTTTGACCAACAAAAAGTGGGAAATGTTTGACCAATAATGAGTGTGACAGTACCCGGACCCCCATACACAATTTATGGCCAATATCTTGCATATATGCCCTCTTGGAGGGGACCTTAATTTTCAAACGTTTGAGCCCCATTGACTTACTTGGCATTTGCATTGTGTTCGAGTTTGCGGTCAAACTTTTTCAGGTGTTCGACTTTGAATGCGAACTGAACAAGGGGGTGTTCGGCCCATCACTACTGACAACTAATGGAGCACCCGGGCAATAGGAGATTGTGGGGCCCATTGTGCCATGCCAACAGAAAGACACACCCATACAAAACCCCACCCATACAACGCACACAACCCACACTTACATTATTGTGTTAAAGAGTTACTTTCCTCACACAATTTTGAAAAATAATTGTCTTAAGGCCCCATTACATTATTAACGCAAAAACACACGCTAAACGCGTGTTTTTTTGCGTGAAGCATTACACGTTAATGCACGAAAATCACCCCTGGAATTACAATCCTCGCACATTTTTTCATCCGTCGGGAAATTGCGCTCGTAAAACCGACGCGCAAAAATGCGCGCAAAGTACTGTTGCACGCAGAAATCAGTGAGCGCAATGTAATTTTTAACGCGAGTCCGTCATTTTGTCCAGACTGCGCACAACAGACGTACGTTCTGACGGAAGACAAGGTAGTGGCCGGCATTTTTGACGGATCTAGTAAAAAAAAAACATGCACATCGACGTTCTCCGTTGTGAATCCGCAGTTTGGTACGGTCGGGTTGTTACAATTTTGCCGTTACCACCAGCTTTTCAAAGACGTTAAAATTATGCGCGCAAACGTTGTCCGTTAAATTTTGCGCTAAGATTGTAATACCATGCACGCACCAGCACACAAACGCATTTGCATTCAATGTTAAGTATAGGATGCGCGCACTAAATTGGGCTTGCAAAGGGTTCGCGCAGGGTTACTCGCGTTAACGCGCATTTTGTGCGCGAACGACGTAATACGACGTTCAGCGCAAAGGGTTTTGCCCCTCGCGTTAATGCGTTTTTGCGCGCGTGCCCCTTCCAGAGTTACAGAAGGCCACCACTCTGCTATGGCAGCATCACCCACTCATTGCAGCTAAGGCTGCGCCTTGACACAGAAGATTCCTGTGGCACACGTTGTCACAAATGGGCATCATTTTCGGCGAAGTGTGTCAGATTTTAAATGCAGAATTTGTGTTTTTTTCCTCCTGTCTTGGCAAAGGAGTTTCCAAGGCAAGACCTCTGTATTTACATCCCTCTTATCTGATCTGCTCTCTGGGGCTGAATGGAAACTTGATCAGGGAACCAAATGGGTTGGGGAGGAGGGTGAGGGGAAAGCTGTTTTGTATAGATGTTCATCCAAAACTCAGGGTATTTCGGCAAAGACTTGGAGTGGGTAACATCCAAGAACCTTCTGGGACATTTGAAATCTGGAAATACTCATGGAAGTTGCCTAATCAAGTTAGGTTTTCTATGTAAGTCCCATTTTATTTCATGAACTGTATTTGCACGTTTTCATATATTTTGTATGTCTTGTTTTGTGATAACGGCACTGTGTAAAGTTTGTATTTATATCTTTTCCATTAAAACTTTAAAACCCAGTACTGTCTCTGCTCTAGATAATTCATGCTTCTCGAATAGAACAGCTTGGTTTATCCTTACTGTAGTATTTAACATTTGGTAGAGATATTAGCTGTATATGGTTGGGCTCCTGGATTGGGGTGTTGTCACGTACAGGTACCGGGGTGGCACCGGGATGCAAGATTCTGAGCCCAGGATGTGGTGAGGCACAACTCCAGGGATATTTGGTGAGTGGTGAGTTGCAGGAACACAAGTGGTGGTTTGGAGCAGAGGGGCAGGACACGTGTAAGTGTAAGTGTAAGTGTAAGTCCCGTGCAGGTTATGTCCCAAAAAGGTGTGTGTGTGTGAGCTCAGGTACCCGGGTACTAGATTTCAACTGGCCAGTGAAAGGATTTAGTAAATCTTCGACTAGTCAAGTTGGGGCCCTGTAGATTTAAGTAATACTGCAGCGTGCTTCGTTAAAGTTTGACTGTGGCCTGGAAGGCCTCTCACCGATCCGCCAGACACTCTGTTCCGCTGCCCGATCAAGGACATCTCTCCACTGGATTTTACTGGGACTCTGTGCCACCGGATCCGCTTCTCCTGCTTGTCCGTCTTTACAACAAGGTCTACGGCCTACCGCCTGCACTCCCAGTGGATCATCGCGGTCTCCTTACTCGGGGTCCAATCTGTTACTCTGCGTCTGTGCAAAACCTCTCAGCGGTGGATTACTAGGTCTCTGGCAAGTCACTGTATCGATCCCCAGCGTCGGCAAGGCAGCGCCTGCTCTCCGGCCTGGTAACAATCGCTCACAGTCTCACGTGCATCTCACTCTGTTCACCGCTCGGCTCACACTGGCTCTCCTTCCACGAGGCTGCGGATGTTCTCTCCTCATTCCCCACCCACTTCCTGTCTCTGCCCCAAAGCATGCTGGAAAACGTAGTCCCATTGTGTCCAGTATGTTTACATTGCGCTTGTCTCCCTCTGGTGGCCAAAACTGAGCAATACAGCAACAGAGTTTTAAACAGCGATACATATCCATGAGTGAGCCTGGGGCAAATATATCCATGTGTGAGCCTGGGGGCAAATATATCCATGAGTGAGCCTGGGGCAAATAATACATGAGTGAGCCTGCAAATATACATGAGTGAGCCTGGGGCAATATTCCATGAGTGAGAGCTGGGGGCAAATATATCCATGAGTGAGAGCTAGGGCAAATATATACATGAGTGAGCCTGGGGGCAAATATATCCATGAGTGAGCTGGGGCAAATATATCCATGAGTGAGAGCTGGGGGTAAATATATCCATGAGTGAGCCTGGGGCAAATATATCCATGTGTGAGCTGCTGGGGGCAATTATGTCCATGTGTGAGCTGGGGAAAATATATCCATGTGTGAGCCTGGAGCAAATCTATCCATGAGTGAGCCTGGGGCAATATATCCATGTGTAAGCTGGGGGCAAATATATCCATGTGTGAGCCTGGGGGCAAATATATCCATGAGTGAGCCTGGGGGCAAATATATCCTTTTGTGAGGTGCTGGGGCAATTATATACATGTGTGAGCTAGGGCAAATATATCCATGAGTGAGCCTGGGGCAATATATCCATGTGTGAGCCTGGGGGCAAATATATCCATGAGTGAGAGCTGGGGAAAATATATCCATGAGTGAGCTGGGGGCAATATATTCATGTGTGAGATGGGGCAAATATATCCATGAGGGCAAACATATCCATGTGTGAGCTGGGGCAATATACCCATGTGTGAGTTCGGCAGTATATCTCCATGTGTAAGCTGGGGCAGTATATATCCATGTGCGAGCTGGGGCAATATACCCATGTGTGAACTGGGGCAATATACCCATGTGTGAACTGGGGCAATATACCCATGTGAGCTGGCCTGGGGCAATATATCCATGTGTGAACTGGGGGCAATATATCCAGTGTGAATAAAGGAGTATTTATTAGGACATGAAAAATCGTCATAATAATCAGTTTTTCCCTGGGCGTGAGAGTACTCCCACCTATTTTTACAGAAAAAAAGCACTGGGTGACAGCATCTAGTTTTGCGGGCCGCCGAACAGTAAATGGAGCCCAGCAGCCTGATGAGGATCCGCCCACATGTGCGCCGAAATCCTGCACTTCCATTTCCTGGCATAGCTGGCCAGCCGGGTCTAGAATGTAAGCGTGGGAATACTGTAGTGCGCGCGTGAGGGGTTCCTCCAGACTGCGGCGGCAATTTCGCTCCTTGCTGGGTCCCGGCTGGGTATGTGATGCTGGGCACTGCTGGGTATGTGACGCTGGGCACTGCTGGGTATGTGACGCTGCGCACTGCTGGGTATGTGACGCTGGGCACTGCTGGGTATGTGATGCTGGGTACTGCTGGGTATGTGACGCTGGGCTCTACTGGGTATGTGACACTGGGCTCAGTTATATACACCTCACATTACTGTATCACAGAGCTCCACAGCAATAAAATTCTAATGTACGGTGTGTATGAGTGTTTGAATTTTATAGCTGTGGCGCACTGTGATACGCTCATACACACTGCGTGTTTTTTTTTTGGGGGGGGACATTTCATCCTTCGTTCCAGGCAGCACAATGTCTTGGGCCGGCCCTGGGTACCAGGGTGGCACCGGGATGCAAGATTCTGAGACCAGGATGCGGTGAGGCACCACTCCAAGGGATATTTGGTGAGTGGTGGTGAGTTGCAGGAACACAAGTGGTGGTTTGGAGCAGAGGGGCAGGACACGTACAGGGTTTGAAAATGGAAAAACAGAAAACAAACCAGGAGAACGCATGGACGCATGTCTTTTTTCAGCCTATATAACTATGTAACTATGTAGAAATGGGAACTTGGATATTCTGGATACTGCAGGGAAGGACTGGTAAACACTGTAAGTTTCAGGATTCAAGGTTTTCAGGCTAATACAGGAGAGCCCCAGCATACACGTCCTCTCTCTGGATATACTGTAGATAGACAATGCTGGAACAATGTGGAGAGGGGGACAGGGCCCTTTATTTTGGAAGGTCAGATGGTGTAGTGTTTCACTATGTGTTTTCACTTTTAACCATTTGTGTGTAAGAATCTCAGTGCTGGTTCTGAGATGAGCAAGGCTTGAAGGGGGCTGCCAATGTACAGTTCAGGCACCTGACAGGTGTATACAGTTAGTGGGGTTTCGAAAGTGGTGGCAGTGTATATATTCGGAAGGGTGTGTATGACTTAAGGGGGTTAGGTTGGCATAACTTGGGGCCCTGAGAGTGGGTAGAGTTAGTAAGTCCAGAGGCTTGGAGCTGTAACCCCTTGTACGCTGTCCTTCTGCACATCATGACCGTTTAGGTAGTTTTTAGCTCTTTTCGTGTCGTGACACACGTGACATGGGATGCTGCCAATCACTTTTCAGGTTTAGAAGATGTACATTACTGATGCATTTGTACAAACTCTACATTACAGAGCTTCACAGCAATAAAACTCCCAGCAATGTGCAGTGCGTATGAACATATCACAAAGTAAAATATTTAAAGCAATTGTAATATAATAAAATATAATTATTTTAAGAATATATTTTTATATTAAAATTAATTTAAAATTTATATGAAAAAATAAATGAGTTTGTGCAGCGACATTGTTAATTTTATAAGGGGAAAAAAAACAATGTTGCTTATTTAACCACTTGGCTGCTAAGGACGCACTCAGCGCATCCAGCCAAGTGGTTCTCCTGTGCTATGGACGCGCTGAGCGCGTCCTAGCAAAGTAGGCAGCGATCGGCCAGGATCCCGGCTGATTGCTGTGCCCCCCGGTGTGGGCTGACATCTTGGATGTCAGCCCAGCATCCGGCACCCTGGCGGGGACAATAGACTTCAACGCGCTAGCGCCATGACATCTATTACAGGCATCCCCCCGCGAGTGCGGGGAAGGTGCCTGAAGGGGAGGTCCTTTGGACCTCTATCCCTCTCCAATCCGTGCAGGGCAGCTGAAAAGAGCAGGCACCGCTTGGAAGGGCACAGCCTGCCCTTTCAAGTGGCGGCTGTCTTTAACCCCTAGAGGATCGCGATTCAGAGCCAACAGGCATCTTGGATGTCGGCCAAGCTCTTCCGAAATCTCTCCCTGGCGACTGGCGTCATCGTGCATAACACAATGACGTTGGTTCTGGAGTTAACCCCTAACTGCCACCTATGATGGTGATCCGTGGCATATAGGGGTTCATGTTTGGTATCTGGAACGGCCAGAGCATGGTCTTTCCAATGATACCAAACATGACCATGTAAAATGTTAAAAAATAAATAAATTAATTAATAACATTTAAAATTTTTAAAAAAATAATTTTTGTTTCATTAATGCAGCAATATTGTTCCCATTTCAAGTATAATGTGAACAATAATGCTGCACTAATAAATTTTTCTATGGGGGTGTTAGCTAAAAAACACATAATTTCCCCCCAAAAAATGTAACGGGTCTCCTTTTCTAATTTTTTAACAAGTGCAACCCAAAGAAAATATAATCGCAAGCGCAAATTTTACTGCATTTTGTGTTATAATATACAGGCAGGACATGACGTATACATATAATAATGATATATTATGAATCTGCCGAGTCTGCCGGAAAGAACGATATATAATATGTCTGGGTCATATACTAAAATAAGGCTTCAAAACGCGTTTAAACATGATGAGCAAAAGCGGTAAAAATGAGCTCAGCATACAGGCGTGACATGGCTCAGCAGCAAAAGCGTTAAATATATGTCTTTAGCTGTATTTTATTTCTGTTTTGTTTTTACACACTATATAGTGATGTTGGGTCCTTGTAGCACTTATGGATCCGGAGATACAGGGGTCTAAATTACCCCTGCATCTCCAGTAATGAGATTTCCCTGCCGGGAAGGGGAAATGCCAGAGGGTGACGGCGTCGCTCGAATGTGTGATGACTCCGCTGGCCTGAGGGGTCATCCCACAGGAAGGACTGATGTCAGCCCGTTGAGGTTGAAGCCCCTGCTCTGAGCCAGATCGGCACCGAGTAGGGACACAACAGGACATGCGTGGAGTGAATCATGGAGGGAATTGCCATGATGTTCCATGCACATCCTGGACTGCAGGGGCAGCATGGCCAATCCATCCCCCCCCCCATTCTGATTCTGATTATTTGGGTGGATGAGCAAATACTTTTGGCAATATAGTGTATATATATCTAATCGTGACACTTGTGCTAACTGATTCCACGTTTGCAAAATCATGTAGCACCCCGTAAACCATGGCAAGAATGGTTTCCCGATCCACTGCTTCTTGTCGTCCGAACACTTGCATGTCAAGCAAAATTATTATTTCCATCAAAACCCATGATAACTAGTTACAATTAGTCAATAACTATTGAATTTAACCCATACACTTAACAAGCTACATTTTTTCAATTCTTTGCAGGTCGCAATCTCTGGGTTGGTTGATTCAACATTGATGTCTTTATGGAACATTACTCTGCTCTCTTGAAAAATAATATATACTGTTAATGAACCTAATATACTTCAAACTTCAAAGCTAGATTATGGAGCTAGAGTCAATATAATTTATTATGGTCTAAAGTCTCGGAGAATCTGCCTATTCACCCCCAAGACCCTAAAAAATTACTGCCTTCTTAGATCCCCAGCCTAATGCTCTTCTCAAACCTCTGGAGACGTCCCCTAAAACGTCAATTTTCAATAACCTGCAGGTGCTTTGCTTTTAACCCAAAAACCCGGTAATCTATCTATTCAGTCCCGAGACATCTGTCTTCGTCACAGAATCTGTTCATTCATTGGGTATTACAGAGGATCTTGGCACTGAGACAGTTAAATCGCTCACCTTTCGTTAAACCACTGCTGAAAGCATGAGAAAGGCGAAGTGATTTGCTTTATTTTCCTTCTGTTTAATTTCCCTGCGGAAAACATATAATTTGTTTGTGTTCGGAAGATGCCCGAAACCTTATTTCCGTTCAGATAAAACAACAGTCACTTTATGGGCCCCTGCAAACTGCGAGCAGATCTCACGGGAGAAAATCACATTAACAAAAAACAATAGAAAGATAAAAAAAGTCAACTATTTAATGGGATTCAAGCAGCTCCTAATTTAGACTGCCGATGATATATTGGAAGGCTCATTTCTGCACGTTGAGAACTAATCGCTGCGACCCCCAGGGGATGGGTCTAACCACAAACTGGATTATTTCACGAATGATAATGACTCGCCAACCCCCTATTTACTTATTCTGGGGCAATAACAGTAAACCAATTGAAAGGGGAAAAATAGATTGATTAATAGATAATGGGCTCTATTCTCTAGTTCGCATTAATATAGGGACACTAATGGGGAAAATCTGCATCCCAGATTGCAACGCTAACCACTGGGATACTTGTGGTAGCACTTGCACGCCGTCACGAGTATCACCTCCTGGAGTCCATGAGGGTTGGGCATTCGGCCCACGAGCCCTGTAAGATCTCGCTCTTGCCAGATCGCGCAGCACCGCAGAGTGATTGTGGAGGGGAATAGTTCCCAGTCTCACTCTGCACCATGCGACAAGAAGCGGTGGATCGGGAAACCATTCTTGCCATGGTTTACAGGGTGCTACATGATTTTGCAAACGTGGAATCAGTTAGCACAAGTGTCACGATTAGATATATATACACTATATTGCCAAAAGTATTCGCTCATCCACCCAAATAATCAGAATCAGGTGTTCCAATCACTTCCATGGCCACAGGTGTATAAAATCAAGCACCTAGGCATGCAGACTGTTTTTACAAACATTTGCGAAAGAATGGGTCGCTTTCAGGAGTTCAGTGAATTCCAGCGTGGAACTGTGAAAGGATGCCACCTGTGCAACAAATCCAGTCGTGAAATTTCCTCGCTCCTAAATATTCCACAGTCAACTGTCAGCTGTATTATAGGAACGTGGAAGTGTTTGGGAACAACAGCAACTCAGCCACGAAGTGGTAGGCCACGTAAACTGACGGAGCGGGGTCAGCGGATGCTGAGGCGCATAGTGCGAAGAGGTCGCCAGCTTTCTGCAGAGTCAATCGCTACAAACCTCCAAACTTCATGTGGCCTTCAGATTAGTTCAAGAACAGTGCGCAGAGAGCTTCATGGAATGGGTTTACATGGCCGAGCAGCTGCATCCAAGCCATATATTAACAAGTGCATTGCAAAGTGTTGGATGCAGTGGTGTAAAGCACGCCGCACTGGACTGTAGAGCAGTGGAGACGAGTTCTCTAGAGTGACGAATTGTGCTTCTCCATCTGGCAATCTGATGGACGAGTCTAGGTTTGGCGGTTGCCAGGAGAACGGTACTTGTCTGACTGCATTGTGCCAAGTGTAAAGTTTGGTGGAGGGGGGATTATGGTGTGGGGTTGTTTTTCAGGAGCTGGGCTTGGCCCCTTAGTTCCAGTGAAAGGAACTCTGAATGCTTCGGCATACCAAGACATTTTGGACAGTTCTATGCCCCCAACGTTGTGGGAACAGTTTGGAGCTGGCTCCTTCCTCTTCCAACATGACTGTGCACCAGTGCACAAAGCAAGGTCCATAAAGACATGGATGACAGAGTCCGGTGTGGATGAACTTGACTGGCCTGCACAGAGTCCTGACCTCAACCCGATAGAACACCTTTTGGGATTAGAACAGAGACTGAAAGCCAGGCCTTCTCGTCCAACATCAGTCTGTGACCTCACAAATGCCCTTCTGGAAGAATGGTCAAAAATTCCAATAAACACACTCCTAAACCTTGTGGCCAGCCTTCCCAGAAGAGTTGAAGCTGTTATAGCTGCAAAGGGTGGACCGACGTCATATTGAACCCTATGGATTAGGAATGGGATGTCACTTAAATTCATATGAAATCCTTCATAATTTACTTGAACAAAACCAAAAAAGTGAACTGCTGGTCCTCGGTGATTTCAATATTGATTGGCTGAATCCTAAAGCCAATAAACACTGCTCACTGTTTAAGGCCTTACAGCTAACTCAATTAATCTCCTCCCCCACTCTGGAATGCCCATGCCCCACTGCATAAAGTGCGAGTAAAAGGGGCTCATCTCCCCTGGGTTACAGCTGATCTTACACAAATGTACCAGATTAGAGATTCACTGTGGTCAAATTTCAAGAGTACTGGTTCCATGAATGATCACTGTGAATACCGAAAATGACGGAATGCATGCACAAAACAAACAAAAATGGCTAAAGCCCAATACTTCAATGAAAATCTAAACAATAACCTATCAAACCCTAGAACCCTGCTGTCAAAGTAAACAACCAAACCCTGCAACACCTCCTAGATGTTGCAAATGCCTTTAATAATTGTTTTGTTGGGTGCGCCACCACCCTAATTGCTAAGCTAGCAAATGAGCAAATGACACACCTACAGAAAGGCCACACACAGGTCAGGCTCCTCCAACTGTGCAGGGACCCCATATCACAGATAAATTCAACTTTAGACCAGTGCCTGTCAGTGTAGTTACTAAACTGCTCCGTAATCAAAAAATGCAATACCAATCTGGACCTGATCAAATGCTGCTGAAAATCAGTGCCCCGGCAATTGCAAAACCAATGAATCAATGATCAATGAATCACTGGCAACTGGATACATACCCAAACTCTGGAAGACTGCGAGAGTGGTACCTATCCATAAAAGTGGTGACAGTACTTTGGTATCCAACTACCATCCAATCTCATTGCTCCCCGTTATGTCAAAAATTTTGGAAAAATGTGTGTACACACAATTACGTGATTATTATCAATCTTCAAACTATTTAACCCCAGATCAATCCGGCTTTCGTCCAAATCACTCAACTACAACCGCCCTTTTAAAAGTTTGCAATGATACCCAAGCTGGCATGGAACAAGGAGACCTAACTGGAGCCATCTTCCTTGATTTTGCCAAGGCCTTTGACACAGTAGACTATGGCATCTTATTACAAAAACATAAAAACTCTGGTATTGATGATCACACGCTAACCTGGTTTGAATCATATGTATCCAACCGATTGCAACATGTGTCCATCTCTGGCAGCTCCTCCCCCTCCCAGTCACGTGCGGAGTACCCCAAGGCTCAATACTCAGCCCCCTGCTATTCACATTATTCATAAATGATCTGCCCAACGTCTGCAAAGCCTCAACTGTACACATGTATGCAGATGACACCGTAATCTATACCAGCAAACCAGATCTCCCACAGCTGGAGGCCGTGCTGCAAGAACAATTCACAGAGGTAGAAAAGTGTATCACAGATAACAAACTTTTTCTAACTACTGACATAACTGTAACAATGCTCTTTGGAACACCACCTAAACTACATAAACTGCAAAATCCCCATCTACATGTCAGGACAAAATCAAATGGCACGCTGACCACAGTCACTTCTCTCAAATATCTAGGTATGTGGTTACAATCTATCCTTTGACCCCCACATAGAAAAACTCTCATCCAAACTTTACCCCAAACTAGGTGCCCTGTACAGAAACAAATCCTGCCTGAGCCCCGCGGCAAGAAAGCAGATTGTACAACAAATGCTTATGCCGGCTATTGAATACGGAGATGTAGTGTATGCAGCGGCCCCACAAACACACCTTCAGAAACTTACTACATTGTATAACTCATTCTGCCGCTTTGTGCTACAATGTAAATTGTAACTACATGACCCACCATTGTGACATGATAAGAGAGCTAATCTGGCCGTCGCTGGAATCTAGACGCACCCTTCACCTTTCCAACCTGGTGTTTAAGAGCTTCTCTGGGAAGCTACCACCCTGCCCTGAATAGGCCGCCTCCCCTAGCAGTTCCCTCATCCTATAACCTCCGATCCAGGACCTGCACCTTACTTACAATACCACAATACAAAAAGAAAGTGGCTCGATCCTCATTTTCCTACTGAGCACCGCAGTTATGGAATAACCTTCCAGACACCATCAAATCTTCCCCCAGTCTTAAGTCACTCGAGAGCTCCTTACTAGCATACCTCGGTACAGAATGCACCTGTAAACATATAACATAGTAACTATATTACTTACATATTTATTTTCTGTGTTAAACTGTATATTTGTGTTTTGTTCTTAACCACTTCAATGCAGAGGACGCGCTCAGCGTGTCCTCCGCATTACTGCTGGTATGCGGAGGACGCGCTGAGCGCGTCCTCCCATTGGGGTCAGCGTTCGGCCGGGTTCCGGACGATCGCTGGCCCCCCCGGTGCGGGCTGACATCCTCGATGTCAGCCCGGCATCCAGAACTGCAGCCGCTGAAATTAGGTGTCATCGCGGCAGCGCGATGACACCTAATTCAGGCGCCCCCCCCCCATGTGCGGAGGAGGCGCCTGAAAGGGAGGGGGGGAGGTCCTTTGGACCTCTCTCCCTCCCGATCGGCGGCGTTGCGGGGGTTAACCCAGGCACCATTTGGAAGGGCACAGCCTGCCCTTCCAAATGGTGCCTGGCATTAACCCCTGGGGAGCTGGATCGCGAATCGGCGCTGAAAAGCGCCGGTTCGCTATCCTTTCCCGGAGCTGGCCGACATCTTGGATGTCGGCCAAGCCTCCGGGAACTCCCCCTGAGGACTGGCGTCATCGTGCGTAGCATGATGACGCCAGTCCTAGAGTTAACCCCCTAACTGCCACCAACGGTGGAGATAGGGAGTTCCAATGAACTCCCTATCTCCCGATCCGTGGCAGCTAGGGGTTAATGTTTGGTATGGTTGGATCGGCCAGAGCATGGCCGTTCCAACGATACCAAACACGAATGTGAAAAAAGTTTTTAAAAAAAAATTAAAATTAAAATTAAAAATAAAAATATATTTAAAAAAAAATTTATAAAAAAAAAATAAACATTTTTTTTCTTTTTTTTGGTTTGTTAGTGTAGCAATATTGTTCCCATTTCAATTATAATGTGAACAATGATGCTGCACTAACGATTTTTGTATGCGGTGCGTTTGTTAAAAATCGCGTAATTTTCCCCCAAAAAAAATGTAACGAGACCCCATCTCTAATTTTTTTAACAAGCGCACCCCATACAAAATATAACCGCAATTGCTTGCATGGTAAAATGTGAAAAAAAAACACTTTACACGTTGTAAATTATTGAAAATACATATTTTATTGCATTTTTTGTTATAATATACAGACATGACATAACGTATACATATAATAATGACATATTATGAATCTACCGAGTCTGACGAAAAGAACGATATATAATATGTCTGGGTAATATACTAAAATAAGTCTTCAAAACACGTTTAAACATGATGAGCAAAACCGGTAAAAATGACGTCAGCACAGAGGCGGGAAAAGCCTCAGCAGCGAAAGGGTTAATATCTTGCATTTATTACTTTTTATTTCTGTAACGACTGTAAAATTTCAATGCTCTTGAACCCAGGACATACTTGAAAATGAGAGAAATCTCAATGTATCCTTCCTGGTAAAATCCTGTATAAATAAATAAATAAAATAAATAAATAAATATGTGAGTCAAGGCAGGTGAGCGAATACTCTTGGCAATTAACAGGGTAATTCAAAGAGATCCGAATTGCTTGAGAAAGGTAACCGAACGCTAAAATCAGCGTTCGGTTACCTTTCTTGGCCATTCGGCTATCCAGAAAGCAGGCAATTCGCCAAATCCTGGCGAATTGCCTCCACATATGGTGCCTGTTCGAGGGCAGTGAAATCCCCATGAAAAAGCACTGCTTCAGCTATTCAGAGAACAAAAACCAGCAGTGAAAGGTTCCCGAAATGCCCTGCCATTTGGTGGTTTCATGCGGCAGATTTATTCAGGCGAATCCCATAGGCTTCAATGTTAAAAATATTCCCGTTTTATTTCAATATCTAATAAACCATTCATTAGAAAATTCTGCAGTAAAGAGTCTCTTTATTTATAGATTTTTTAGGCTACTTTAAGCGTTTTCCTGGATTTTATTTTTTTTAAGTTTACTTATTTTTTCTGTAACAGCCCTTTTAATTATCATTCCCTGGACCTCATATGTAAATTTCAGACATTTTCGCTCAGTAGTTTCTTTGCAAACAGCGTTTCACTTTTCAAACATTCAAGCAAACTGTTTTGCTAATTTATTCACTTCACTCGTCTGCGGTGTCGACTTTTTCTGACAGCTTCGATGCGGGTGATCAGCTCCTGCTCGGGTTTTTCCGTGGTTTTCGCCGGATAAATCCTTATGTTTTTGCAGGTTTTCGGCGTGCATTCGCCGGGTTTTGCGGTTAGTTTTCGTCGGGTTTGTGGCAGCCTTTCCCTGCAATTCGGGGGACCCTGTGGTGCTTGCTGAATACACCGCAGGGTCGCCGAAATGGGATCGGCAAAACAAACCGAATTGAAGAGAACGAAAAGTCACCAAACGTGCGGTGACTTTTCGATTCGCTTTGAATTACCCTGATAGTGTATATATAAAAGGTACAAATGTGGTCAGCATTCATGGTTCACTTTAAATTCATACACCCAGTGCTTGGCGGCAGCCTCTTATAGAATATAATCAGTCGATGGAAATTCCTGGAGTGCTGGTGAATCTCTAAGTTATCAAAATTTATTGACTCATGTTAATAAAACCATCAACGTTTCTGTTCCAATCCGGAACTTTGCGAAAGTCGCTTCTGCAATAATAAACACACCTATATACAGTGGCAAGAAAAAGTATGTGAACCCTTTGGGATTACGTGGAGTTTTATTATATGTTTACATGTTCTGTTCAATAAAAACATGAAAACATTCACAGTGCAGGGTGGAAAAAGTATGTGAACCTTTGGACTTAATAACTGGTTGACCCTCCTTTGGCAGCAATAACCTCAACCAAACGTTTCCTGTAGTTGCAGATCAGACCTGCACAACGATCTGGAGTAATTTTGGACCACTCCTCTTCACAAAACTGTTTCAGTGTAGCAATATTCTTGGGATGTCTGGTGTGAATCGCTCTCTTAAGGTCATGCCCCAGCATTTCAATCGGGTTGAGGTCAGGAGTCAGGACTCTGACTGGGCCACTCCAGAAGGCGTATTTTGTTTTGTTGAAGCCATTCTTTTGTTGAATTACTTGTATGCTTTGGGTCATTGTCCTGTTGCATCACCCATCCTCTGCGGAGCTTCAGTTGGCGGACAGATGGTCTTACGTTTTCCTGCAAAATGTCTTGATAAACTCTGGAATTCATTTTTCCATCAATGACAACAATCCGTCCAGGCCCTGAGGCAGCAAAGCAGCCCCAACCATGATGCTCCCTCCGCCATGTTTTACAGTGGGGATGAGTTTTTGATGTTGGTGTGCTGTGCCTTTTTTTCTCCACACATAGTGTTGTGCATTTTTTCCAAACAACTCAATTTCGGTTTCATCTGTCCACAGAATATTTTGCCAGTAGTGCTGTGGAGCGTCCAGGTGCTCTTTTGCAAACTTCAAATGTGCTGCAATATTCTTTTTGGACAGCAATGGCTTCCTCCATGGTGTCCTCCCATGTACTCCATTCTTGTTTAATGTTTTCCTTATTGTAGATGTGTCAACAAAAATGTTAGCATGTGCCAGAGATTTCTGTAAGTCTTTAGCTGACACTCTAGAATTCTTCTTTACCTCATTAAGCATTCTGCGCTGTGCTCCTGCAGTCATCTTTGCAGGACGACCACTTCTAGGGAGAGTAGCAACAGTGCTGAACTTTCTCCATTTGTAGACAGTCTGTTTTACCATGGACACATGAACATCAAGGCTTTGGAGATACTTTAGTAACCCTTTCCAGCTTCAGGCAAGTCAACAATTCTTGATCGTAGGTCTTCTGAGAGCTCTTTTCTGTGAGGCATGGTTCACATCAGGCAGTGCTTCTTGAAACCAGTAAACCCAAAACTGGTGTGTGTTTTTAAAGGGCAGGACAGCTTTCAACAACACATCCAATAATATCACACTGATTGGACTCAAGGTTGGCTCACTGCTGGCTCCAATTAGCTCTTGGAGAAGTCATCAGGCTAGGGGTTCACATACTTTTTCCACCCTGCACTGTGAATGTTTACATGTTATGTTCAATAAACACATGAAAACATATAATGTTTGTGTTGTATTATTTTAAGCAGACTGTGCTTTTCAAATTGTTGTGACTTATATGAAGATCAGAGCACATTTTATGACCAATTCATACAAAACTCTACGTAATCCCAAAGGGTTCACATACTTTTTCTTGCCACTGTATATATATATATATATACTGGTGTGTTTGCCAGTATCTGTTTGGGGGGGGGTCATGGTTTGTGTATACAGAGCTGGCTCTGTGTATACAGATATGGCCTTAAAAAAACACTTCTTTTAGTGCCTTGATCCTGGGTGCATGGCTAGTGTGGTGAGTTAACAGACTAGAAAATGCAACACTCAGATCAGACACTTACACCTTTATTCTTATATTAGACTTGCATCATGTTTCGCAGCCTCTGTATTACTACGCTTTATTTTATGACTGTCCCCCTCATGACATTGTCAAAAGGGCAGAATATGGATGCCATTAAAATTCCCCCCCCCCCGGAAAAATTTCTGCGGACGCCCATGGCAAGCGCATGTGGGGGATTGTGAGCCACGTACTTATTATTTGGGTCTAGTGTAGACAGATAGTGATTTGGGTAACCCTGCATCTCCTTCGCCGCGGCGCGCGTTTGTGACAACCAGCTTTTAGAAGGTGCTAGAATTCTGCCTTGTGTTTCTTGACGGTAATTAGCACTAGCACTTGTAATTCTTTAGTCATCGAAATGCTTATGTACATTTGCGCTCCCATTGTTAAATATAGGATGCACGAAGTACAGTAAGCTCGCAGGAGCTAGTGCAGAAAACTATGTGCTATCGGACTACTAAAAGGGGTAGCGTCAGAATGTAATATGGCAGGCATGAATTAAACAACGAAACCTGCCGCTAACACTTACATATTGAGGTGCCAACATTAGCGCCAACTAGGGAATAGTGACCCATGTGTTGTCATCAAATCTTCAAATTTATAAATGGTTATGGTGAGCAACATGAAAAAACTTCTGCCTGTGGTACATAGCATTCATAGACTGCAAGGAGGAATTTACGCTCGATATTCCTCACTGATAAAATGACTGTTCGTAATGGTTTCAGAATGTGATTCCTACATATTGCAGGGGAGCGCTCTTATGTGAATGGGTACATCTAGAGAGATGCGCGCCGGAAAGCATGGTTCACATGGCAGCACTAAAACTGCTAAATATGGCCCAGAATATGATATACCGAGCAGAGCCCAGAATTTGATATACCAGCAGAGGCCAGAATTTGATACCCAGCAGAGCCCAGAATTTGATACACCCAGCAGAGCCCAGAATTTGATATAACCAGCAGAGCCCAGAATTTGATATAACCAGCAGAGCCCAGAATTTGATATAACCAGCAGAGCCCAGAATTTGATATAACCAGCAGAGCCCAGAATTTGATATAACAAGCAGAGCCCAGATTTTGATATAACCAGCAGAGCCCAGAATTTGATATAACCAGCAGAGCCCAGAATTTGATATACCCAGACAGACCCCAGGATTATACTTACCCAGACAGACAGACCTCCTCCCGCATGTTCCTCCGAGCTCCTGCAAGCTTCTGCCGGCTTCTTCTGATCTGAAGGATGTGAGGCGAACTGCTGAGATCTCGCAAGATCTCGGCAGTAGGCCGCGTCACAGCCTTCACAAGTGGGTGGGTGAATCAGGTAATTGAAAGCCGCTCACACGTGCCAGCAGAGACAGACTCGCGTGCCACGCCAGGCACGCATGCCGGGGGTTGTCGACCCCTGGTCTATGCTTATCTGTTACTATGGCTAATATGATTATTGTGTGGGTCACTGTAGCCTTTTCCAACTCCCCGTATCTAGAATATGTTTGCATCTGTCAAAGGTTTGAGTGGTCTTTGATAGTCTGTCTTGTTTGGCAAACATTGCCCCATTATTAGATACTTTAAATGTGAATCCTCTGTTTATCCCCACAATCTACTATTGTTCTGTTTTGTCTGAATGTTGCGCTTGCGTCTTGGTGTTGAGAGTTTATTCCATTATCTGTCCCTAATCTAATTATTTCCCAGACACCAAGATGTCAGGGAAGGACTTCTGATGTGGTGCAGAAGGACGCTAGAGAAGAATGTCACGGGGCACCCGAGCGGGAGCCAAAGTGGGCCCTTTGTACTGGATATTCAGCCCTTGAGTTAGACCACAGACCACAGCCCACAGATACCAGACAAGATAAACAACAGAAAAACTGGAACAGTAACGGCAGGAGAACAAGGAGAAAACAACAGAACTCTAAAGGGATCTCTAACTCTAGAATATGGTCCTTGTATGGCCTTCTGTCTAGGGAAAGGGAACCTCAAGAAATAACACAGAAACAGAAGAGAACAGGTAGGGCGAGGGTTAAACAGGATAGATCAAGACAATATACTCACACCCAGCAGCAACACAGGGAAACGATGAACTGGGATGAGGTCCTTGCAATGGCCTCTAATACTAACTGAATATAATGCTGCTGGGTAATACACAGAACAGGAATACAGGACACAAGGACCATACAATAGAATTGTCAGAGCCAGAACCAAAGGATCAAGAGCCAGGAGAGTATGTCAGACAAGCCAAGATCAGATACCAGAGAGGGAAGTCAGAACAGCCAGGAATCAGTACACAGAATATTAATACACAGAGTACAGGGATTACACAGAAGGAACGTCAGAGCCAGGCCAAGATCATACACAGGATTAGCAAGACAAGATATAGTACCAGGATGCACTGACTCTCATGAACAAGAGACCCTTCAGGAACAGAAACCCACGCAACAGCAATGTGCCCCTGTGCCCTATCCAGCAATGTCTCTCTTTTTTATTAATCTCCTGGCAGATCGGGAGGGGTCCACAGGACTCGCTCCCTCTCAGGCTCTCTCCCAGTAGTGCTGGGGGTCGCACCTAAAACTGACATAACAGTGCACAGCGATGACGTCAGTATGATGGCCAGGTCCACCGCTCAGGCCAGTACCAATGATTGATTTAGGATAGTGGTTATTGCATATATAATGGAGGAGACAACCAGAGGGTGTCAGGAATCCAACTGAGGAAGCCACAGGAATATTTTGGCAGAGGTGAAACGAGTTTTGGTATGTTTTTATCCTATTTTATTTATGTTTTTATTTAGTATTTTATAAATTGAATAAAATAACCCATTTTTTACCACTACCTTGCAGACTCCATGTGGATACGGTTTTCATGGAGGTTGTACCTAGAAACCAACCACCTCGGCGAATACATCTAGAACCTAATTTAAGTCCAAAAACATGTGAGGGTTCCCATCTTTGATCCTTTTGAAATATAACCTGTTTGCAGTATACAATATTTTTGTCTCTATATTTCCATCTAAGAAATTACACTATCAAGAGGGCTGTTGGGTGACCATAAGTAACTCAGAAGTGAAATCCACAGAGCCAGTTCGGATCACTTAGGTGTGATAAATATATGACCTTTTGTTTATACTATCTACACCATGATGCCCTTCTCTTTCCCTCCGAGGTTTTATTGAAATATCCAGCCTTCAGAGTACCCTCAAGACATTGTGTGTGCTATACTTATTGTTTTGTTGTGATTATTTGGAAAGTGTTTTCATTGACACATAACAGGCATTATATGGAAAGTGTTTTCCTGGACGCACTTGACTGGGCTAATATGGAAATTGCTCCTCTTCAATATTTAGAATTTGGTCTACAATGTAAGTCCATCAAAAAGTAGGAATTCCTCCTGCATGGTTAGTTGGTTAGAATGAATGATGCCTTTCCTACCCAGTACTAATAGGAGAGCTAGGATTGGCTGCATACAGTATGTACCCCTACAAGTCACATGTTTGTAACAAACTGAGAGGTGGAGGGGGGCACGTTTTTGAAGATTCATTTATTATCTTTTATTGCTTTATCTCCGAAAAACAAATTAAAGAGGGATGCAGAGGGAGCCCAGAATATAATTACATGGTATATCCGGCCAGCTATAACAAACTCGATGGATTTCATCCTCTTTCAGTCATGACAAATCCTATAGCAAGGGCATTAGATGTCATTGATGAGGCCATGGAGATGTTTTGTTGTTTTTAATTTAATGTGTTCATTTAGAAATGTTTAACCTACTGTAGCGATGCTGTGACACGTCTGTGTGCGACGCTCTTGTGATTACACTCCAATTATTCTGAGCACAGTCACAGCAGGTTACTAAGTGGGAAAGTGGTGATAAAGTGCAAGCAGTGGGAAGGTTTACATCAACAAGCGTAAGGTTAAATATTAACAGCGATCCATCTGTCGGTGTCAACTGCTTTGCAGAGAACACAGTGCACCAAGCAGGAATGTCTTACACAGGCTCTGTACCTGAGCATCGTGAATCTACCATAACTGACAAAGAACCCTTTTACATTTTAAAATTCCAAAGCCACCTCATAATGTAACACACTCCATCCGTGTGGTTAAATATGGCGTTAATCACAGTTTAATTAACATAACCAATTTAAACATGGAAACCATAAATATTCAACAATTTATTCCCACAAACTACCTGCAGATGGAGGCATAGCTCTCCCCCTGACAGGTGACTCCTATGAACCTAGAGTTCGGCTTCCAGTGCGTCTCCGTACCAGGAAGATCCCTCTTCTGATGCTCGCTCCAGCACCATTGTCCTCCTTTCATTGCTCGCAGGGCTAAAGATTCCGCAAAGCTCTGACATTCTGAAAAAATAAAAGCACAAAGAAAAAGACCCCCACAAAAACGTGGAGAGAGGAAGGGTGGGAGCAGATCCCTGCTGGAAATTCAGTAAGAAAATGCTGCTGCTTGAGAAACACACATATATATATATATATATATATATATATATATATATAGATGTTACGGTTAAAGCCCGGAGTGCGGTTAATTTTAGGATTACCCAGGTAATCCTGACATTACCCGGGTAATCCTGACATTACTCAGGCGTCATTAGCAAAATTCTGAATTGAAATGAAATTCCGGACTTTACCCGGGTAATGTGCAAAGTATCCAGAGGCCCACATGTGGGGCTACATTACATTCCTGAAGTTCAAACGGGAGTGGTAGGGAGAAAGAACCGCGCCCGCAGTTTTCTCCCTACCGCCCCCGTTTTAACGTGTGATTGCAATGCAGGCGCTTAAAAAGCTGCCTGCATTGATACCGCGTGCTACGCACCTGGATGCTCGCGGCAGCGCTAAGCGCCACCGTGAGCATCCACTCGATGGAGTCCATAGGACTCAATTAAGCCGGAAGTCGGCAGTCACATGACCTTCCAGATCTCACCTCGCGAGTTCCGGCCGATCGGCGTAGTGATACGCAGTGGGAGACTGAGGAACCTTTTCCCCCCCATCTCTCCCTGCTCCCGCCGGATGGAGGAGGCGGACAGAGCCGCGGTCCTCGACGAGGGACGGGAGGGACAGGTGGTGAGTATCTAATTAGTTTTTTTATTGTTTTGGCTGATGTTAACTGATTCTGCAGAAGCGGAATCCGTTAACACCAAGTCCTGGCTCTCGTTAATTTTCTGTTAACTGCGGCCGGACGTTAATCAACACTAGGATTTTGTACTACTAGCGCTGATTAACACTTTGTGCTCCCTATACTTAACATGGGGAGCGCAAAGTACAGTAACCTCGCGCTGAAAAGCGCAATGTTCTTTTCTCTCACTTTTATCCACTTTGCAGTGAACAAGGAGTTCCAGTGATCTCCAACGTTGATCCAAAGGCACCCATAAATACCTTTCACCCTGAATTTCATCAATTTTGGATTATATAGGACTGAAGAATTTTACATTTATTCTGAACCATTCCCTGGCTATTTAACTGGGTTTTACTCCATTGTTTGGTTCATGCAGAAATTATATATATTGATATATCGTGTATATACTGCTTATACATTTTCTGATGTTGTATGTTTCTAGCACTTTATGCACTTTACTTGGATATACAGATTCCTCTCCTTATGTTTTTCATGCTTTGCTGACTTTTAGTACAACATTGTCCAAAAGAGCGCGGGCCACATTACATTCTTAACGCTAAAATCCTCAGAGTGAAAATCTTTGCGCTAAGCGTTAAAGTTTTGCGCCCGCAAATCACCATTGGAATTGCAATCTTCGCATGTTTTCATCCGCCAATCAATAGCGCGCGCAAACAGGATGCACCCAAATGCAAGCGCAATATCGTCTTTTGCAAAAATCTGTGTGCGCGCAGTTGTTTTTTGCGGTTCAGCCAATCAGAATTAAGAACCACAACAATCTCATGTTAAGAAATTGCGTCTGCCACAGTCAATCTAAGCATATACTGTAGGTATACAGATTCCCTCACAGACGTCATTGTATGTCTTGCTATTTTTGCACAAATGTTTCACAAGAACACATATAGCAAAAGTAATTTTTTAGGTGCACAGCATTTTATAGAATTATATTTATTTATATATATACAGGGTTATTCAAAGAGATCCGAATGGCTGCCGAAAGGTAGACAACGTATGTGCAGGCAATTCGCCAACATTTGGCGAACTGCCTGCTCCCTGGATAGCCAAATGGCCTGGAAAGGTAACCGAACGCTGAATTTCATCGTTCGGTTACCTTTCACCAGCAATTCGGATCTCTTTGAATAACCATGTGTTTTTTTTGTTTTTTTTACTGCATTCGTCTGCGGTGTAGGGGTTTTCCGGCGGCTGCTCTGTGCTCTGATCGGCTCCTGCTCAGGTTTCTCAGGCATCTTCGGCGTGGTTAATCCAGATGTTTTTGTGGGTTTCGGTGTGCGTTCGGCGGGTTTTGTGGTGAGTGTTCGGCAGGTTTTCGTCAGGTTTTCCCTGCACTACGACGGCCCTGTGGTGCTTGCTGAAAACAGCACTGATGTTTTTGCGCTCTTGAGTGTGACGCTTACGTTTAGTATCCTACGGGCAGTGTTGTCTTTCCTCCTGTATCATGTACGTCTTTGTGTGTTTGTGCTTCCCCTTTGTAAACCGCTACGGAATCTGTTGGCGCTGTATAAGTACTTGTGACTGTAACTGTAACCTGGAGTAATGAAATACATTGGGAGGATAAAGATGGTAAATTGCCTATCATGAGCGTATGATTCGGATGCTGCTGATCTCTTTCATGAAAGGTTGTACATCCCATGTGGAAAGTCAAAATATATATTAACATATGTTAATATTTTGCAGATCTACGCAGACTGATTTTCTATAAGGAGCCAGGAAGGAGTCTTTTTTTCCCTTGTTTTGTTTGAAATTGTGTTTTTTCTTTTATATCTTTAGAATCAACAGACTGGAAGGTATGGTGTTGATGAAAACAAGCCTATCCTCTACCAAAATGACAAAGCCTGAAAATAAATCTAAATTGGATACATGACTTGTTTGATACTAAACTCCAAGTTGTTGGTATTTTGCACATTGCCCACCAGAGGGCAGTGTTACACAACATTATGGTCCAATATGTCAATACAAGAGGGGTTAATCAGAGAGCACCGAAATGTCCACGGAATTGCATCGAACGGTGATTTTTCCCATACGGTGCAATTCCTTGGCGATTCCGCTATTCAAAAAGCTGGCAATTCGTCAAATATGGTGAATTACAAGCGAAATATGGTGACCTTCGACAGCAGTGGAGTTCCCATAGAAAAATAAGTTAATCTATTCAGAGAACGCCGAACTTCACCAAAATGTCAGTGAAATGTCCTGATTTTCAGTGGTAAGTCTATTTATTTAGGTTTTAGGCATTTTTCGGGATTTTTTTGGCGAAATTTTATTTCCGAATTTTCTTTTTCTCTGTAACAGAAGCTTTTATTATTACTCATAGAACCTTATATATTTTCATGCAGCAGTTTTTCTTTTTAAACAGCTATCAAAAGTTGCATGTTCCTTTTTTTTTTTTTACCCCTGTTCGGCGGCTGGTCATCTTTTTTTGGATCGATTTGGCAGTTTTGCAGCAGTTTCTCGGATGCGTTTGGCAGTTTCTCGGATTGATTCTGTTTTGCGATGGTTTTCGGATTCGATTTGGCAGTCGGAAAACAGCTGAAAATCAGTCATCCGAAACTGAGCCTGGTGGCCACAAGCTTGCCTGCAGCATCATTGCGTCACCTGGGAGCTCGGCTCCTATTGGCTAAATTGTAGCCAATAGGAGCTGAGCTCCCAGGTAATTCAACGATCCAGAGGATGAGCTTGTCGCCGAGTGTGAGGGCGAGGAGCCCCGAAGAGGAAACAGCAGGCAAGCAGCTCCTCTAGTCACCATCGGGATGTGCACACCATAGGTCCATGAGGACAGTGTAGCCCCCCCTCCCTGGACAAAAAATCAGACATCTTAATGAGGGCCCTAGAGGCCTGGCCGGGGGAAAACCTAGGACTGCAGACTGGCCGAGCCCACGGCTCGGCCGGGTCTCTAGGTCTAGTTTCGGATGACTGATTTTCGGCTTTTTTTTTTCGGCCGTTTTTTCCTTTCGGCCAAAAGCACCATTTGTGGCCGATATTTTTGATGGCTGAAATTTTGGTGCATCCCTACCTTTATGGTTTAACACACATCACTTTAAGCCTGTTTCCTGGCACTGATCAGTAACCTGATGTCAGTCAGCCTTAAACTCCTCCTCCTTAGCACTGAAATACACATCCATACTTGTCTCACATTCAGATTCTTTCACCTTACATACATATTCATACACACACAATCTTACCTATCGCAGACAGGTTTGTGGATATCCGTGCACATTGTTGGAATTTCAGCAGCGTTCCACAGTATAATAATACGCAAGAAACAAAGAAATTGAATATATGCTTGGTTATACTGGTACGCCGAGTGGGTTTAAAGGCGTATGCACCAGAATTTGCTAAAAGCAATCTATCGGTAAGCAATGTATTAGGTAATTTTGATGTATAGCAATTGAAAGAAGAGGTATTGCTCTATTTCAAAATTAAAACCGCACCCGAATTCCTAATTTCTTTGACTCCAAGCAAAAACCTAAACATACCGCAGTTGTGATAATTTGCCCAAATATGATGAACAGAGTTTAAAAATATAGGAAACCATTTTTGCACTATAATTAGAGCAAAATTCCAGATACATTTTTATCATCTCCATAGAAGTAGATTGAGGATTAATCAGTCACCACAGATAAAAGATCGTTAATGAGATGCAAAAGCCATACAGTACTTAGAAGCAAAATTGCAAACCACGTTAACAGTAAATGATTTGGTTTATACTGGATTAGGGCCAATGTGTCCATAAGGCAATAAACACACCCTGGAGGTGTTGCCAGTGGCTTGATCAAGTATTTGGCACCTCTCCAGCATTCCTCTGCCTCTCAGAAGAAACCCCTTGGTGCCTGGCACAGGGAAAATCTACTCATTGTGGTGAGGGGAATGCAGGGACTGTAGGAGCCATGCAGGAAGACTTAAATTAGCCACTCCAACCTGATGTCAGGAGCACATGGGGTGCATCCTGTGCCTGACTCTAAGTATGCAGCCTCCAAAATCCCCCTGCCATCAGTATCATCAGTGTGTGCACCTGATCACAAGGGCAGCGGTCTCAGTGAGTATAGCTGCACAGGTCTAAGGACATGGCATTTTTCATACAGATGTCTTTTTGCTCTTTTATTCCGTTTCTCACTTTTTAGCTGACACAGTGAAAACTACAAGAAATAATAAAAAATATAATGTTCAAAATATGCATAAACACAGTCCTTTACAAGTCTCTCATGCAAAATTAAAATGTCTTTCCAACAGAAAAATGATAAATCCAGCTACATCATTAACAGATCACATTGTCCAATTAAAGTGATAAAATACAACATTATACACAATATAAAACAAATACAGAAGTATATTACTGTGTGCGCCTATTAAACCACATGCAGAGAAGGAGTTATTTTGAGGAGTTATGCGCCACACTGGATCAGTCTTTTCAAGCAGCTTTTGAAAGCAGGAAGTAGCTGCCCCTTGGCATCCCCATTTTACAATACAGATAGAAAAAGGCAGGCGCTGAATCCAGCAGCCTACCCTGTAACCACTGCAAAGCTCCGGAATACTCCCGCATCCTGTGTGTGTGTGCACTGAGGCCTCATTCCCAACCACAGTACATTTAAAGAATGGAGGTGGAGTTCAGGGTCTATATTAGAATGTCTGTCAGAGTATCAGTCTGTATCTGCAAACACACCTGTGTCTATCCCACGGATGTGCGGTTAGGGCGGCAGGTGAGGCAGAGCATTAAGGGATGCAGTCAAACTTACCTGCTCCACATTCCCCCAACCTCGGTTCAGTCCATCCTCTGTGCACCGCGCATTCATTTTTTTCCTCGCTGCCGCAGCCTGAACCTGCTTAATTTGCGTAGCGGGACGCTACGGGATGCTGAGAGCAGCCAGATCCTGGGGAGCACTGAGCAGCCAGATCCTGGGGAGCAACGAACAGCCAAATTCTGGTAAGCACTGAGAGTAGCCAGATCCTGGGGAGCACTGAAAAGCTAGTTCCTGGGGAGCACTGAACAGCCAGTTTCTGGGGAGCACTGAAAAGCCAGATCCTAGGGAGCACTGAACAGCCAGATCCTAGGGAGCCCCGAGAGCATCCAGATCCTGGGGAGACCTGAGAGTAGTGCTCCCAAGGAACTGGCTAAACAGCCAGGTCCTCGGGAGCGCTGAGACCAGCTGGATCCTGGGGAGCACTGAACAGCCAGTTCCTGGGAGCACTGAGAGCAGCCAGATCCTGGGGAGCACTGAGAGCAGCCAGATCCTGGGGAGCACTGAGAGCAGCCAGATCGTGGGGAGCACTGAGAGAAACCAGATCCTGGAGAGCACTGAGCAGCTAGATCCTAGGGAGCCCTGAAGAGCCAAATCCTGGTAAGCACTGAGAGTAGCAAGATCCTGGGGAGCACTAAACAGCCAGTTCATGGCAAGCACTGAACGGCCAGATCCTGGGGAGCACTGAACAGCCAGTTCATGGGGATCACTGAACAGTCAAACCCTGTGGAGCCCTGAGAGTAGCCAGACCCTGGAGAGCCCTGAGAGTAGCCAGACCCTGGAGAGCCCTGAGAGCAGCCAGTTCCTGGGGAGCACTGAACAGCCAGTTCCTAGTAAGCACGGAACAGCCAGATCCTCGGAGCACTGAGAACAGCCAAATCCTGCAGAGCACTGGGAGCAGCCAGATCCTGGGGAGCCCTGAGAGCATCCAGATCTTAGCGAGCCCTGAGAGCAGCTGGATCCTAGGGAGCACTGAACAGCATGTTCCTGGGAACACTGAGAGCAGCCATATCCTGGGGAGCACTGAAAGCAGACAGATCCTGGGGAGCAATGAAAGCTACCAGATCGTGGAGAGCACCCACATCTTAGCAAGCCCTGAGAGCAGCCAGATCCTGGAGAGCACTGAACAGCCAGATCCTAGGGAGCACTGAACAGCCAGGTGCTGGGGAGCACTGAACAGCCAGGTGCTGGGGAGCACTGAACAGCCAGATCCTGGGGATCACTAAACAGCCAGACCCTGGGCAGCCCTGAGAGCAGTCAGTTCCTGATGAGCATTGAACAGCCAGACCCTCTGAGCACTGAGAACAGCCAGATACTGGAGAGCACTGAGAGCAGCCAGATCCTGGGGAGCCCTGAGAGCAGCCAGATCCTGGGGAGCCCTGAGAGCAGCCAGATCCTGGGGAGCCCTGAGAGCAGCCAGATCCTGGGGAGCCCTGAGAGCAGCCAGATCCTGGGGAGCCCTGAGAGCAGCCAGATCCTGAGGAGCCCTGAGAGCAGCCAGATCCTGAGGAGCCCTGAGAGCAGCCAGTTCCTGGGGAGCCCTGAGAGCAGCCAGTTCCTGGGGAGCCCTGAGAGCAGCCAGTTCCTGGGGAGCACAGAACAGCCGAATCCTGGGACTACTGAGAGCAGCCAGATCCTGGGGAGCACTGAAAGCAGTCAGATACTGGGGAGCCCTGAAGTGCGAAATCCTGGTAAGCACTGAGAGCAGCCAGATCCTGGGAAGCAATGAACAGACAGTTGCTGTGGAGCACTAAGCAGCCAGATCCTAGGGAGCCCTGAACAGCCATATTCTGGTAAGCACTGAGAGCAGCCAGATCCTAGGGAGCCCTGAACAGCCATATTCTGGTAAGCACTGAGAGCAGCCAGATCCTGGGGAGCACTGAACAGCCGGTTCCTGGGGAGCCCTGAGAGCAGCCAGTTCCTAGAGAGCACTGAACAGCCAGTTGTGAGGAGCACTGAGAGCAGCCAGATCCTGGAGAGCCCTGAAGAGCCAAATCCTGGTAAGCACTGAGAGCAGCCAGATCCTGGGGAGCACTGAACAGCCGGTTCCTGGGGAGCACTGAACAGACAGTTCCTGGGGAGCACTGATCCTGCGAGCAATGAGAGCAGCCAGATCCTGGGGAGCACTGAGAGCAGACAGATCCTGGGGAGCACTGAACAGCCAGTTCCTGGGAACACGGGAGCACTGAGAGCAGAGAGATCCTGGGGAGCACTGAAAGCTGCCAGATCGTGGAGAGCACTGAGAGCAGCCAGATCCTTGGGAGCACTAACCAGCCAGATCCTGGGGAGCACTGAACAGCCAGTCCCTGGAGAGCCCTGAGAGCAGCTAGTTCCTGGTGAGCACTGAACAGCCACTTACTGGCGAGCACTGAACGGCCAGATCCTGGGAAGCACTGAACAGCCAATTCCTGGGGAGCACTGAGAGCAGCCAGATCCTGGGGAGCCCTGAACAGCCACATTCTGGTAAGCACTGAGAACAGCCAGTTCCAGGGGAGCACTGAACAGTCAAACCCTGGGAGCCCTGAGAGCTGCCAGATCCTAGGGAGCACTGAGAGCAGACAGAACCTGGGGAGCACTGAAAGCTGCCAGATCGTGAAGAGCACTGAGAGCAGACAGATCCTGGGGAGCACTGAACAACCAGATCCTGGGGAGCACCTAACAGCCAGTTCCTGGGGATCACTAAACAGTCAAACCCTGGGGAGCACTGAGAGCAGCCAGACCCTGGAGAGCCCTGAGAGCAGCCAGTTCCTGGGGAGCACTGAACAGCCAGTTCCTGGGGAGCCCTGAGAGCTGCCAGATCGTGGAGAGCACTGAGAGCAGACAGATCCTGGGGAGCACTGAGAGCAGACAGATCCTGGGGAGCCCTGAACAGCCAAATTCTGGTAAGCACTGAGAGCAGCCAGATCCTGGGGAGCCTTGAGAGCAGCCAGTTCCTGGGGAGCACTGAACAGCCAGTTGCTGGGGAGCACTGAGAGCAGCCAGACCCTGGAGAGCGCTGAAGAGCCAAATACTGGTAAGCACTGAGAGCAGCCAGATCCTGGGGGGCACTGAACAGTCGGTTCCTGGGAGCACTGAACAGTCGGTTCCTGGGAGCACTGAACAGTCGGTTCCTGGGAGCACTGAACAGTCGGTTCCTGGGAGCACTGAACAGTCGGTTTCTGGGAGCACTGAACAGTCGGTTCCTGGGAGCACTGAACAGTCGGTTCCTGGGAGCACTGAATGGCCAGATCCTGGGAGCACTGAATGGCCAGATCCTGGGAGCACTGGGAGCAGCCAGATCCTGGGGAGCACTGAGAGCAGACAGATCCTGGGGAGCACTGAACAGCCAGGTCCCTGGGGAGCACTGAACAGTCAAACCCTGGGGAGCCCTGAGAGTTGCCAGATCCTGGGGAGCACTGTAAGCTGCCAGATCGTGGTGAGCACTGAGAGCAGACAGATCCTGGGGAGCACTGAACAGTCAAACCCTGGGGAGCACTGAGAGCAGCCAGACCCTGGAGAGCCCTGAGAGCAGCCAGACCCTGGAGAGCCCTGAGAGCAGCCAGTTCCTGGGGAGCACTGAACAGCCAGTTCCTAGTAAGCACTGAACAGCCAGATCCTCAGAGCGCTGAAAAAAGCCAGATCCTGGGGAGCCCTGAGGCATCCAGATCTTAGGGAGACCTGAGAGCAGCCAGTTCCTGGGTAGCACCGAACAGCCAGATCCTGGGAGCACTGAGAGCAGCCAGTTCCTGGGGAGCACCGAACAGCCAGATCCTGGGAGCACTGGGAGCAGCTGGATCCTCGGGAGCACTGAGAGCAGGCAGATCCTGGGGAACCTTGAGCAGCCAAATTCTGGTAGGCACTGAGAACAGCTAGATCCTGGGGATCACTGAACAGGCAGATCCTGGGGATCACTGAACAGCCAGACCCTGTGGAGCACTGAACAGCCAGTTCCTGGGGATCACTGAACAGCCAAACCCTGGGGAGAACTGAGAGCAGCCAGTTCCTGGGGAGTAGGGATGAGCCGAAAACCCCCAAGTTCGGTTCGCGCTCGAACTCGAACTTTTCAAATGTTCGGATTCGAACTTGAACTCAATGCAAGTCAATGGGACTGAAAATTCGATTTTTAGAGTGCCCTCCAAGAGGTCATATTTGCTAGATATTTGCCATAAAAGGTGTATGGGGGTCCGGGCACAGGAAACAAGGACAAAAAGTTTAAAAAAACACGTTTTTAAAGGGACAGTGAGTTTTCCATGAAATAAGGGTTAAAAATAAAAATGAAAAATTCCTTCAAATATCGTGCCTAGGAGGTCCCCATAACCTGCCCGTGAAGTGGCGGATTTCTCGGCTGTATAGAAATATGTAAAAACCAAAAAATTACATTTCAAATGACGGTAAATGGTTTTCCTTTAATCTATCCATAAACAACTGCTTGGGGCGGCAGTCTGTATGAAAAGAGGAGACATTTTCGGACACGTAGAAAAAGTTTAGTGATTTTTTGGCTAAATTATTGTGAAACTTATGCAGGCTTTGGATGAAAGTAACAATAGGTGCTTTAAAATTGGACCTTTAGCGTCGGCAAAAGTGCCGTCACACAGTAACCCCTCTGAGGATATGAATCTGATACAGGCGTCAGTGGCAGTGCACCCAAATATTGTGCCTTTGGTGCCAGGCCAGCAAGTGCCATCATACAGTAACCCCTCTATAGTATTGTGGAAGAGTGCAGGGGTGGACCTTGCGGTCCTATATTAAAAAGATATGAATCTGGTAATGGGCGTCAGTGCACCCAGATAGTGTGCTTTTGGTTCCAGACTGCCAGGCCAGCAAGTACTATCATACAGTAACCACTCTGTAGTATTGTGGAAGAGTGCAGGGGTGGACCTTGCGGTCCTATATTAAAAAGATATGCATCTGGTAAAGGCGTAAGTGCACCCAGATATTGTGCTTTTGGTGCCAGACTGTCAGGCCAGAAAGTACCATCATACAGTAACCCCTCTGTAGTATTGTGGAGGAGTGCAGGGGTGGACCTTGCGGTCCTATATTAAAAATATATGAATCTGGCACAGGTGTCAGTGCAGCCAAATATTGTGCCTTTCATGGCAGCAAGTGCATTCACACCGTAACCCTTTTATGGTATTGTGGAAGAGTTCAGTGCTGGAAGTTTTGTGCAGGAATGCAGAAGACATCCCCGATCTATTCCGTTACGTCAGCATCAGGGGATTGATAACTGCTGATCCAGGACTGATTCATTTTTATAAATGTCAGCCGGTCTACAGAGTCGGTGGGCAGACGCACTCTTTTGTCTGTGACAAAACCTCCAGCGGCACTGAACGTCCTTTCAGAAAGCACGCTAGATGAAGGTTAACCTAGTAGCTGCATAGCATATTGGCTAAGTTCTGGCCAGTGATCCAATCTCAACACCCAGTAAGCCAGTGGATCATCTGCTGGAAAGGTATCCAGGTCTGCCCTTGCCCCTAGGTAGTCCTGTACCATATGGTGAAGACGCTGGCAATGGGTGCCTACATTTGACGTCCCTGGGCGTCGTGGACTAAAAAAATTTAAATATTCATCAGTCAAGCGGCCCTGGCCTTCACCACTATTCCTTTGATCTTCCGCAGCCTCAGAAGCACGTGTGTCATCACTTGGTAACCTACCAGTGCCTGGAAAGGTGTTACACAAGTGTCGCTTTAGAGCGTCCAAGTTTTTTCATCCTGTGCTCCCTCTGTGTGGGCAGGATGACCTCTGCAACTTTACCCTTGTATCGTGGATCAAGAAGGCTTGCCAACCAGTAATGATCTCTCTCCTTGATAGCACGAATCCTGGGGTCCTTAAGCAGGCTTTGCATAAGGGAGCCCATGCAGCGTAGGTTGGAGGTGGCATTAGCTTCCGAGTCTTCCTGGTCAATGAGGATGACCGTATTGTGCACTTCCTCCTCCCAGCCATGCTTCTGGGCACACAAAACCCTCCCTTGAGGAATCCCCACCTTCAATGCCCCCACTACTTAAATATTTCTCCTCCTCATCCTCCTCCTGTCTGATCTGAGGAGGACCCGCTGGAATGCTGTCTGCGGAAAGACTGGGGCCTTGAGAGCTAGGGAAGGCCTCCTCTACCTCCCTCTGCTCTGCCTCTAGAGCCACATCTATAATTCCCTGCAGAGTGTGTTCCAGCAGGAACACTAAAGGAATTGTGTCACTGATGCATGCACTGTCCCTGCTCACCATCCTCGTTGCCTCCTCAAATGGAAATTCTGCCAGGTGAACGCTTGCTGGGAACGACCTTCTGAAGTGGCTGCAGACTTTTCTGGCCTGGCTGAGAAGCTCTGCCAGCCCTGGGTACTTGGTTAGGAAACGCTGTACCACTAGGTTTAGGAAGTGTGCTAGGCATGGTACATGCGTCAATTTACCCTTGCGTAGGGCGGAGAGAAGGTTGCTGCCATTATCACAGACGATCATTCCCAGCTGAAGCTGACGTTAACCATCTCTGCACCTGCCCCTGCAGAGCTGACAGAATTTCTGGCCCGGTGTGGCTCCTGCCCCCTAAACAAACCAGCTCAAGCACAGTTTGGCTTCTTTTTGCTTGAGCCATTGCGTAGACCCTGTCAGGCGTCGGTTTAACGGCCACTTCGCCAGAGACACAGAAGGAGGAGGAGGAGGAGGAAGAGGGAGAGGTGGTGGTGGAGCAGACAGACCTCATACAAGCAGCTTTCTGGAGGCGTGGTGGATGATCAAGCTCCAGCACAGAGCCCAGTCTTGGATCCCTCCCAGCTGCAATCAGAGTTACCCAGTGTGCCGTGAAGGAAATGTAACGACCCTGTCCATGCTTGCTGGACCACGTGTCTAAAGTCACATGCACCTTGCTGCTGACTGCATTTTCCAATGACTCGATAACATTGTCTTCCACGTGCTGGAATGGCCTTCCATGAAAAGTAATGGCGTTTTGGAACATGCCACTGTGGTACAGCACATTCAGCAAATTCACGGAAGGGAGCAGAGTCCACCAGCTGGAAAGGCAGCAGCTGCAATGCGAGTAATTTTGCTAAGCTGGCATTTAGACGCTGTGTTTGGGGATGGTTGGGACTATATTTTTTCTTACGCTGCAGCAGCTGGGGCAACGTAATCTGACTGCGTAAATCTTCAGCTGATGGGATGCTGTCACATTGTGAGGAAGGACCTGGTACATCCATTACTGTAGCATCATCCCTGTCAGTGGAGGTTGTAGGCAATTGCATGGCAGGACAAACAGTGGGGGTAGAGACAGATGAGGAGGACCTACGCAAAGTTTTGCGCCAACGGGATGTGTGGCAGGAGGTCATATGTCGCCTCAAGCATGTGGTACCCAAGCGTCCGGTGTCTTTCCCACGCTTGAGCCTCATCTGACATAGATTACAAATAGCAACAGTGGGGTCTGCTGCACATTTCTTAAAGAACTCCCAGACAGCAGAGCTCCTGCGTGTGTGCTTTGAGACAGCAGCGTCTGCACGGAGCAGCTCTGACATCTGATGCCTTGGACTGGCTAGTGCTATGGTTGGTCATAGAGGATGTAGTGCCTCGTGTTTGCTGTGCCTCCTCCTCCCCTCCTCCTCACTTGATTCCTCTGTTTGATCTGGCACCCAGGAATGCTGCAGCTGCTGGGGCAACATGAGTGCCAGTTATTTGTGTGTCATCACTGGCTCCCCCTTCCTCTAGGTTGATTATACTCCCTTCCTCAACCTCAGAGATTGAATCAGAGCACTGTACTTGCTGCGCATCCTCAAGCAGCATGTCACTGTCATTGAAGTCAAACAATTCAGCTGACTCCGTGTGTGATAGCGAGGCTACGGCAGGAGTAGCTGTGGATATGGAGGCTGCATTAGATGCTTTGGCAGCTGAGGTGGACTGTAAAGCACTACAAGCCTGGCTGGCAGAGGACTCGGAGGACTCGGATGGCCTGGTTAGCCAATCCACCAAATCCTCTGTATGTTGCTGCTGCTTAAGAAGACGGCCAGCACCAGTTAGAAAGGACAAGCGTGCCCCTGCAGAGAATGCACCACGTCCACCACGACCAGAGGCACAGCCTCCCGACACAGGGGCTGCTTGCCCTCTTATCTGTGTCTGGGAGCGTCTGCCTGTCCTTTTTGTTCTTTCAGACATGGTGAGTGATATATAGATTAAATATATACAGAACTCTGATTCAACTCTGGTATAAAGATTAAAGATTTACAGAACTCTGGTATAACTCAGTGAGACACCCTGATAGCTGGCAGCCAGTTACATGACACAGATTACAATTCCCAGAAACCTCCTATAAATCAGTGAGACCCCCTAATGGGTGGCAGTGACAAGACACAAATTACAATTCGCATAAATCTGCTAGAAGTATGTGGGACCCCCTGATGGGTGGCAGTGAGAAGACACAGATTACAAATCTCAGAAACCTCCTATAAATCAGTGTGACCCCCTGATGTGTGGCAGTGAGAAGACACAAATTACAATTCACATAAATCTGTAACGATGAGCCCCCTATAGGGTGATGGGGAGCCCCCAATCTGCGGAGATTGAAGCCTTTAGGGCAGGTATACAGGTTCCAGGGAACAAACCAAGATATTTACAGAAACTAGAAAGATCCCTAAGCCCTGACTGAGATCCTTGAAAGGTGGTCTCGAAATACTAACTAAGCTAGGTCTGCAAGGTGTATAAAACATAAACCAGACATACAATGAATGCAGGTACTACACGGATAAATAAGCACGGTACAGGGGACAGACAGAAGAGAGATCCAAATACAAGAGCCAAAGGTCATACACGGAATATCATAACTTGAGGGGTCAGACAAGAGAGAGATCCTAAACACATGAGCCAGAGGTCATACACAGAATATCAAAGTTAAACAGCACACAGGGACTAGGCAAGAAAGACTATCCTGGTCCAAGGATCAAGGGGAATCCTGGTCCTACATATAGGGCAGAACAGGTCATGTGACCGCAGACCAATAAGCCCAACAGATGGCCTGCAGCCTGAAAACAAAAACAAACAGGAATCCCTGCTACCACCAGCAGGGGCAAGGCCGAGACGTGACATAACCCCCTCCCTTACGGGTGACCTCCTGGGCACCCAAGAAAGAAAACATGGACGGCATGAAAACGGATAAGACCAACAGTCACCAGTACCCATTGGAATCCCACTCAGACTCAGAGTAGTCAGTATGTGCCTGAGCAAGCAAAGCTCTTTCATAAACCTCCAGGTCCTCTCTGCAGAACACTGCACCATTAGAGGCCCGTACACAACCCTCGGCAACCGGGCTAGAGTCTCGTACCCGAGGGTCCGACGGCATGAGTACCTTGGACCTTGAACGGAGTGAATCATCAGTCCCAGGTTGGTTACGGTTAGTCACCTTCTTGCGTCTCCTGGGCAGTGATCTAGGAGTTCTGTCCACACCATAGAACATAGAGGCAATAGAGGTACTGCCAGATCCAGTGACAGTAGTCTTGCCCTGAGATTGTATATTACATCTCACAGTGGAACCACTAGACACAGTGGACTTACTGTCCACCCCAGAGACAGTGACCTTGCCATTAGACATGGGCTTAACTACCCTACAGGTAGACATGGCCCCGACCGATACAGTACAGGGTGTGTGCATGACTGGTAAACTCTCGGGATATGGGACATCACCAGGACATGGTACAGTTGGCGCCACAACAGTCTTACACCTCTCCCCAAAGGAGTATATTGTGGATCATCTGAATCAGACTCTTCCAACAGCCCTTGCAGAATGCCAGGGTGTTTCTGGAGCACTACCCTCACGCATCAAAGAGCCAGAGGGCGTCCGTATATATCCCTTGGGAACACAATGTGATTTGGGGATCATAATACCCTTCAAACCACCAGCTTGCCGGATTTCCCTGATTACTGTGCGGAGTAAGGCAACCTCGGACTTGGAGGGTGTAGTATCACTGGAACCAGAACAGAGCGTGGAAGTTTCAGAACCAGATTGGCTAGGGTTGATCAACTTTTCCTGTCTTCTCTTTGAGCAAGACGTAGACTTGGTGACCACCTCACAAGGCTTGACAATGGTGGGGACAACACTGGACTCACTGTGGGGCAAGGGCACAGTGGTCTCATGTGCCAATCCAGGCACGTCGGCCTCATAACAAAACGTGGCCACAGCTGTCTCGTCTAACCTGGGCGCAGCTGTCTCGCCTAACATGGGCGCAGCTGTCATTGCTGACATACAGCTTGTCCCGGACACCACTGGCAAGGTGCCAGTCTCAGGCATCACGAGTGACATTGTCAGTACCCGACATGGCTGGCTTCTCATTACCAGTACCCGACATGGCTGGCTTTGTGCCAGGGGAAGCAGACATGGCTGGCTTCGTGCCAGTGGATACAGACATGGCTGGCATCGTGCCAGTGGATATAGGCATGGCTGGCATCGTGCCAGTGGATACAGGCATGGCTGGCTTTTCATTGCCAGTGGGAGCAGACATGGCTGGCTTCGTGCCAGGGGACGCAGACATGGCTGGCTTCGTGCCAGGGGAAGCAGACATGGCTGGCTTCGTGCCAGTAGATACAGACATGGCTGGCTTTTCATTGCCAGTGGGAACAGACATGGCTGGCTTTGTGCCAGGGGAAGCAGACATGGCTGGCATCGTGCCAGTAGATACAGACATGGCTGGCATCGTGCCAGTAGATACAGACATGGTTGGCTTTTCATTGCCAGTGGGAACAGACATGGCTGGCTTCGTGCCAGGGGACGCAGACATGGCTGGCTTCGTGCCAGGGGACGCAGACATGGCTGGCTTCGTGCCAGGGGAAGCAGACATGGCTGGCTTCGTGCCAGGGGAAGCAGACATGGCTGGCTTCGTGCCAGGGGAAGCAGACATGGCTGGCTTCGTGCCAGTAGATACAGACATGGCTGGCATCGTGCCAGTAGATACAGACATGGCTGGCATCGTGCCAGTAGATACAGACATGGCTGGCTTTTCATTGCAAGTGGGAACAGACATGGCTGGCTTCGTGCCAGGGGAAGCAGACATGGCTGGCTTCGTGCCAGTAGATACAGACATGGCTGGCTTCGTGCCAGTAGATACAGACATGGCTGGCATCGTGCCAGTGGATACAGACATGGCTGGCATCGTGCCAGTGGATACAGACATGGCTGGCTTTGTGCCAGGGGAAGCAGACATGGCTGGCTTCGTGCCAGTAGATACAGACATGGCTGGCTTCGTGCCAGTGGATACAGACATGGCTGGCAGCGTGCCAGTAGATACAGACATGGCTGGCATCGTGCCAGTGGATACAGACATGGCTGGCATCGTGCCAGTGGATACAGACATGGCTGGCTTTGTGCCAGGGGAAGCAGACATGGCTGGCTTCGTGCCAGTACATACAGACATGGCTGGCATAGCATTCCCAACCAGAGACACTGCAACCTCACTGTGGGACGAGGGCATAGTGATCCCATGATTCAACAGATTTGAGGTGGCTATTCTGCCAGTCTGGATGCCTATGGAGGACACACCAGTACCTCCATAGCGATACCTGGATACATGGTTCCCCTGCCATTGCTTAACAGGTTTTAATACACAATGTTCAATAGTGTGATTTGGATCTGCACAATAAAAACAGAGACCATACAACCTGCGTCTTTCCTTCTCAGACATGTGTTTGCAAGTAGTGCAGGGTGGTGCTGCATCGTTAGCTGCAGCAGGTGATAGGCTCAGAGCCTCCATTAACCTCTGCAGCTCTTTCATCATAGCAAGCACCAAGTTCAATACAGCTTCATACATATGAGACATACCTGCCAGCTTCTATTATGGGACCAGGATAATGTAACGATGAGCCCCCTATAGGGTGATGGGGAGCCCCCAATCTGCGGAGATTGAAGCCTTTAGGGCAGGTATACAGATTCCAGGGAACAAACCAGGATATTACAGGAATTAGAAAGATCCCGAAGCCCTGACTGAGATCCTTGAAAAGGTGGTCTCGAAATACTAACTAAGCTAGGTCTGCAAGGTGTATAAAACATAAACCAGACATACAATGAATGCAGGTATTACACGGATAAATAAGCACGGTACAGGGGACAGACAGAAGAGAGATCCAAATACAAGAGCCAAAGGTCATACACGGAATATCATAACTTGAGGGGTCAGACAAGAGAGAGATCCTAAACACATGAGCCAGAGGTCATACACAGAATATCAAAGTTAAACAGCACACAGGGACTAGGCAAGAAAGACTATCCTGGTCCAAGGATCAAGGGGAATCCTGGTCCTACATATAGGGCAGAACCGGTCATGTGACCGCAGACCAATAAGCCCAACAGATGGCCTGCAGCCTGAAAACAAAAACAAACAGGAATCCCTGCTACCACCAGCAGGGGGCAAGGCCGAGACGTGACAAAATCTGCTAGAAGTATGTGGGACCCCCTTATGGGTGGCAGTGAGAAGACACAAATTATAATTCGCATAAATCTGCTAGAAGTATGTGGGACCCCCTAATGGGTGGCAGTGAGAAGACACAGATTACAAATCTCAGAAACCTCCTATAAATAAGTGTGACCCCCTGATGGGTGGCAGTGAGAAGACACAGATTACAAGTCTCAGAAACCTCCGATACATCAGTGTGACCCCCTGATGGGTGGCAGTGAGAAGACACAGATTACAAGTCTCAGAAACCTCCGATAAATCAGTGTGACCCCCTGATAGCTGGCAGTGAGAAGACACAGATTACAAGTCTCAGAAACCTCCGATAAATCAGTGTGACCCCCTGATAGCTGGCAGTGAGAAGACACAGATTACAAGTCTCAGAAACCTCCTTTAAATCAGTGTGACCCCCTGATGGATGGCAGCCAGTGAGAACACACAGATTATAACAATTCCCAAATATTTTGTAGGAATTAGTGACCCCCAAAATACTGTGTGGCACTGGCTGTGTGACAAGACACAGATCACTTCAATTCCCAGATACTTTGTAGAAATTAGTGACCCCCAAAATACTGCGTGGCACTGGCTTTGTGACAAGACACAGATCACCTCAATTCCCAAATATTTTGTGGAAATTAGTGACCCCCAAAATACTTGCTGGCAGTGACAAGACACAGATCACCTCAATTCCCAAATATTTTGTAGAAATTAGTGACCCCCAAAATACTTGCTGGCAGTGACAAGACACCGATAACTTCAATTCCCAAATTACTGAGCACCCAAAATAGTTGCTGTGACTGAGCACAATGATTACAACAATTCCCAGATATTTGGTAATAATGAGACCCCCCAGTAGCTGGTGGCCGACTGGCAGTAAGAACACAGTAACACAACAACAAACTCCTATGAAATCTCCTCTCAAACGCGTGCAGAAGCGCTGTGTGGAAACCTTATATAGTGTGCTACGGGACTTAGCTCTGTGAGCCCATGACTGGGCAAAATTTTCCCAACCAGGACTCTGAGCCGTGATTGGCATAGTGTTGAACCTGTCTTGCAACTGACCTGTGGTCAGGTGCAAGGCTGTAGCCAATTACAAGCTTCAGGCCAGTGGAAAAGTGCATTGTGGTCCATTAAGAGTGAACACGCGGCGAACATGCGGCGAACATGCGGAAATGTTCGTAGTTCGCGAAAAAACGAACAGGCTATGTTCGATGAGAACTCTGAACTGATCTAACCGAACAGCTCATCCCTACTGGGGAGCACTGAACAGCCAGATCCTGGGAAGTACTGAACAGCCAGATCCTGGGGAGCACAGAACAGCCGGTTCCTGGGGATCACTGAACAGCCAAACCCTGAGGAGAACTGAGAGCAGCCAGTTCCTGGAGAGCACTGAACAGCCAGTTCCTGGTAAGCACTGACTGAACAGCCAGATCCTTGGAGCACTGAGAACAGCAAGATCCTGCAGAGCACTGAGAGCAGCCAAATCCTGGGGAGCACTGAGAGCAGACAGATCCTGGGGAGCAATAAAAGCTGCCAGATCAAGGAGAGCACGGAGAGCAGCCAGATCCTGGGGAGCACTGAACAGTCTGATCCTGGGGAGCACTGAACAGCCAGATCTTGGGGATCACTGAAAAGCCAGACCCTGGGGAGCACTGAACAGCCAGATATGGGGTTCACTGAACAGCCAGATATGGGGTTCACTGAACAGCCAGACTCTGGGGAGCACTGAACAGCCAGTCCCTGGGGATCACTGAACAGCCAGATCCCAGGGATCACTGAACAGCCAGACCCTGGGGAGCCTTGAGAGCAGCCAGTTCCTGGGGAGCACTAAACAGACAGTTCCTCGGAGCACTGAGAACAGCCAGATCCTCAGGAGCCCTGAAAAGCGAAATCCTGGTAAGCACTAAGAGCAGCCAGATCCTGGGAAGCAATAACCAGAAACATCCTGGGGAGCACTAAATAGCCAGATCCTGGGGAGCACTGAACAGCCAGATCCTGGGGAGCCCTGAGAGCATCCAGATCCTGGGGAGCCCTGAGAGCATCCAGATCCTGGAGAGCCCTGAGAGCATCCAGATCCTGGGGAGCCCTGAGAGCAGACAGTTCCTGGGGAGCACTGAACAGCGAGATCCTGGGAGCACTGAAAGCTGCCAGATCATGGGGAGCACTGAAAGCAGCCAGATCCTGGGGAGCACTGAAAGCAGCCAGATCCTGGGGAGCACTGAGTGCAGCCAGATCATGGGGAGCCCTGAAGAGCCAAATTATGGTAAGCACTGAGAGCAGCCAGATCCTGTGGAGCACTGAACAGCCAGTTCCTTGGGTGCACTGAGAGCAGCCAGAGCCTGGGGAGCACTGAACGGCCAGATCCTGGGTAGCACTGAACAGCCAGATCCTGGGAGCAATGAGAGCAGCCAGTTCCTGGGGAGCACTGAAAGAAGCCAGATCCTGGGGAGCACTGAACAGCCAGTTCCTGGGGAGCACTGAACAGCCAGTTCCTGGGGAGCACTGAACAGCCAGATCCTGGGAGCAAGGAGGGCAGCCAGTTCCTGGGGAGCACTAAGAGCAGCCAGATCCTGGGGAGCACTGAATAGCCAGATCCTGGGGAGCACAGAACAGCCAGTTCCTGGGGATCACTGAACAGCCAAACCCAGGTAAGCACTGAGAGCAGCCAGTTCCTGAGGAGCACTGAACAGCCAGATCCTGGGGAGCACTGAACAGCCAGATCCTGGAGAGCACTGAGAGCAGCCAGATCCTGGTGAGCACTGAAATCTGCCAGTTCCTGGGGAGCACTGAAAAGCCAAATCCTGGGGAGCACTTAATAGCCAGATCCTGGAGAGCACTGAGAGCAGCCAGATCCTTGGGATCACTAAAAATGTGCCAGATCGTGGGGAGCACTGAGAGAAACCAGATCTTGGAAAACACTGAAATGTGCCAGATCCTGGGGAGCCCTGAGAGCTGCCAGATCCTGGGGAGCACTGAACAGCTGCCAGATCCTGGGGAGCACTGAACATCCAGATCCTGGAGAGCACTGAGAGCAGCCAGATCCTGGTGCGCACTGAAATCTGCCAGTTCCTGGGGAGCACTGAGAGCTGCCAGATCCTGGGGAACACTAAACAGCCAGTTCCTGGGGAGCACTGAGAGCTGCCAGATCCTGGGGAGCACTGAACAGCCAGTTCCTGGGGAGCACTAAGAGGAGCCAGATCCTAGGGAGCCCTGAATAGCCAAATTCTGGTAAGCACTGAGAACAGCCAGTTCCTGAGGATCACTGAACAGCCAAACCATAGGGAGCCCTGAAAGCAGCCAGTTCCTGGGGAGCACTGAACAGCCAGTTCCTGGGGAGCACTAAACAGCCAGTTCCTGGGGAGCACTAAGAGGAGCCAGATCCTGGGGAGCCCTGAACAGCCAAATTCTGGTAAGCACTGAGAACAGCCAGTTCCTGAGGATCACTGAACAGCCAAACCATAGGGAGCCCTGAGAGCAGCCAGATCCTGGGGAGCACTGAGAGCAGCCAGATCCTGGGGAGCACTAAAAGCTGCCAAATCGTGGAGAGCACTGAGAGCAGCCAGATCCTGGGGTGCACTGAACAGCCAGATCCTGGGGGGCACTGAACAGCCAGATCCTGGGGATCACTGAACAGCCAGACCCTGGAGAGCACTGAGAGTAGCCAGTTCCTGGGGAGCACTGAACAGCAGGTACAGTTAGAACTGACTGAACAGCCAGATCCTGGGGATCACTGAACAGCCAGACCCTGGAGAGCACTGAGAGCAGCCAGATCCTGGGGAGCCCTGAGAGCATCCAGATCCTGAGAGCATCCAGTTCCTGGGGAGCACTGAACAGCCAGATCCTGGGGAGCACTGAGAGCAGCTGTATCCTGGGGAGCACTGAACAGCCAGTTCCTGGGAACACTGAGAGCAGCCAGATCCCGGGGAGATTTGAGTGCAGACAGATCCTGGGGAGCACTGAAAGCTGCCTGATCATGGAGAGCACTGAGAGCAGTCAGATCCTGGGGAGCACTGAACAGCCAGATCATGGGGAGCACTGAACAGCCAGTTCCTGGGGAGCACTAAAAGGAGCCAGATCCTGGGGATCCCTGAACAGCCAAATTCTGGTAAGCACTGAGAACAGCCAGTTCCTGAGGATCACTGAACAGCCAATCCATAGGGAGCCCTGAGAGCAGCCAGATCCTGGGGATCCCTGAACAGCCAAATTCTGGTAAGCACTGAGAACAGCCAGTTCCTGAGGATCACTGAACATCCAAACCATAGGGAGCCCTGAGAGCAGCCAGATCCTGGGGAGCACTAAAAGCTGCCAAATCGTGGAGAGCACTGAGAGCAGCCAGATCCCGGGGTGCACTGAACAGACAAATCCTGGGGGCACTGAACAGCCAGATCCTGGGGATCACTGAACAGCCAGACCCTGGAGAGCACTGAGAGCAGCCAGATCCTGGGAGCCCTGAGAGCATCCAGATCCTGAGAGCATCCAGTTCCTGGGGAGCACTGAACAGCCAGATACTGGGGAGCACTGAGAGCAGCTGTATCCTGGGGAGCACTGAACAGCCAGTTCCTGGGAACACTGAGAGCAGCCAGATCCTGGGGAGATTTGAGTGCAGACAGATCCTGGAGAGCACTGAAAGCTGCCTGATCATGGAGAGCACTGAGAGCAGTCACATCATGGGGAGCACTGAACAGCCAGTTCCTCGGGAATACTGAATGGCCAGATCCTGGGGATCACTGAAAAGCCAGACCCTGGGGAGATTTGAGTGCAGACAGATCCTGGGGAGCACTGAAAGCTGCCTGATCATGGAGAGCACTGAGAGCAGTCAGATCCTGGGAGCACTGAACAGCCAGATCATGGGGAGCACTGAACAGCCAGTTCCTCGGGAATACTGAATAGCCAGATCCTGGGGATCACTGAAAAGCCAGACCCTGGGGAGCACTGAACAGCCAGATATGGGGATCACTGAACAGCCAGACTCTGTGGAGCACTGAACAGCCAGTTCCTGGGGATCACTGAACAGCCAGATCCCAGGGATCACTGAACAGCCAGACCCTGGGGAGCCTTGAGAGCAGCCAGTTCCTGGGGAGCACTAAACAGACAGTTCCTCGGAGCACTGAGAACAGCCAGATCCTCAGGAGCCCTGAAAAGTGAAATCCTGGTAAGCACTAAGAGCAGCCAGATCCTGGGAAGCAATGAACAGAAAGATCCTGGGGAGCACTAAATAGCCAGATCCTGTGGAGCACTGAACAGCCAGTTCATGGGGAGCACTGAGAGCAGCCAGATCCTGGGGAGCACTAATCAGCTAGATCCTGGGGAGCACAAATCAGCCAGATCCTGGGGAGCCCTGAACAGCCAAATTCTGGTAAGCACTGAGAGCAGCCATATCCTGGGGAGCACTGAAAAGCCAAATCCTGTGGAGCACTTAACAGCCAGATCCTGGAGAGCACTGAGAGCAGCCAGATCCTTGGGATCACTAAAAATGTGCCAGATCGTGGGGAGCACTGAGAGAAACCAGATCTTGGAAAACACTGAAATGTGCCAGATCCTGGGGAGCCCTGAACAGCAGGTGCAGTTAGAACTGACTGAACAGCCAGATCCTGGGGATCACTGAACAGCCAGACCCTGGAGAGCACTGAGAGCAGCCAGATCCTGGGGAGCCCTGAGAGCATCCAGATCCTGAGAGCATCCAGTTCCTGGGGAGCACTGAACAGCCAGATCCTGGGGAGCACTGAGAGCAGCCGTATCCTGGGGAGCACTGAACAGCCAGTTCCTGGGAACACTGAGAGCAGCCAGATCCCGGGGAGATTTGAGTGCAGACAGATCCTGGGGAGCACTGAAAGCTGCCTGATCATGGAGAGCACTGAGAGCAGTCAGATCCTGGGGAGCACTGAACAGCCAGATCATGGGGAGCACTGAACAGCCAGTTCCTGGGGAGCACTAAAAGGAGCCAGATCCTGGGGATCCCTGAACAGCCAAATTCTGGTAAGCACTGAGAACAGCCAGTTCCTGAGGATCACTGAACAGCCAATCCATAGGGAGCCCTGAGAGCAGCCAGATCCTGGGGATCCCTGAACAGCCAAATTCTGGTAAGCACTGAGAACAGCCAGTTCCTGAGGATCACTGAACATCCAAACCATAGGGAGCCCTGAGAGCAGCCAGATCCTGGGGAGCACTAAAAGCTGCCAAATCGTGGAGAGCACTGAGAGCAGCCAGATCCCGAGGTGCACTGAACAGACAAATCCTGGGGGCACTGAACAGCCAGATCCTGGGGATCACTGAACAGCCAGACCCTGGAGAGCACTGAGAGCAGCCAGATCCTGGGAGCCCTGAGAGCATCCAGATCCTGAGAGCATCCAGTTCCTGGGGAGCACTGAACAGCCAGATACTGGGGAGCACTGAGAGCAGCTGTATCCTGGGGAGCACTGAACAGCCAGTTCCTGGGAACACTGAGAGCAGCCAGATCCTGGGGAGATTTGAGTGCAGACAGATCCTGGGGAGCACTGAAAGCTGCCTGATCATGGAGAGCACTAAGAGCAGTCACATCATGGGGAGCACTGAACAGCCAGTTCCTCGGGAATACTGAATGGCCAGATCCTGGGGATCACTGAAAAGCCAGACCCTGGGGAGATTTGAGTGCAGACAGATCCTGGGGAGCACTGAAAGCTGCCTGATCATGGAGAGCACTGAGAGCAGTCAGATCCTGGGGAGCACTGAACAGCCAGATCATGGGGAGCACTGAACAGCCAGTTCCTCGGGAATACTGAATAGCCAGATCCTGGGGATCACTGAAAAGCCAGACCCTGGGGAGCACTGAACAGCCAGATATGGGGATCACTGAACAGCCAGACTCTGTGGAGCACTGAACAGCCAGTTCCTGGGGATCACTGAACAGCCAGATCCCAGGGATCACTGAACAGCCAGACCCTGGGGAGCCTTGAGAGCAGCCAGTTCCTGGGGAGCACTAAAAGGAGCCAGATCCTGGGGATCCCTGAACAGCCAAATTCTGGTAAGCACTGAGAACAGCCAGTTCCTGAGGATCACTGAACAGCCAATCCATAGGGAGCCCTGAGAGCAGCCAGATCCTGGGGATCCCTGAACAGCCAAATTCTGGTAAGCACTGAGAACAGCCAGTTCCTGAGGATCACTGAACATCCAAACCATAGGGAGCCCTGAGAGCAGCCAGATCCTGGGGAGCACTAAAAGCTGCCAATCGTGGAGAGCACTGAGAGCAGCCAGATCCCGAGGTGCACTGAACAGACAAATCCTGGGGGCACTGAACAGCCAGATCCTGGGGATCACTGAACAGCCAGACCCTGGAGAGCACTGAGAGCAGCCAGATCCTGGGAGCCCTGAGAGCATCCAGATCCTGAGAGCATCCAGTTCCTGGGGAGCACTGAACAGCCAGATACTGGGGAGCACTGAGAGCAGCTGTATCCTGGGGAGCACTGAACAGCCAGTTCCTGGGAACACTGAGAGCAGCCAGATCCTGGGGAGATTTGAGTGCAGACAGATCCTGGGGAGCACTGAAAGCTGCCTGATCATGGAGAGCACTAAGAGCAGTCACATCATGGGGAGCACTGAACAGCCAGTTCCTCGGGAATACTGAATGGCCAGATCCTGGGGATCACTGAAAAGCCAGACCCTGGGGAGATTTGAGTGCAGACAGATCCTGGGGAGCACTGAAAGCTGCCTGATCATGGAGAGCACTGAGAGCAGTCAGATCCTGGGGAGCACTGAACAGCCAGATCATGGGGAGCACTGAACAGCCAGTTCCTCGGGAATACTGAATAGCCAGATCCTGGGGATCACTGAAAAGCCAGACCCTGGGGAGCACTGAACAGCCAGATATGGGGATCACTGAACAGCCAGACTCTGTGGAGCACTGAACAGCCAGTTCCTGGGGATCACTGAACAGCCAGATCCCAGGGATCACTGAACAGCCAGACCCTGGGGAGCCTTGAGAGCAGCCAGTTCCTGGGGAGCACTAAACAGACAGTTCCTCCTCGGAGCACTGAGAACAGCCAGATCCTCAGGAGCCCTGAAAAGTGAAATCCTGGTAAGCACTAAGAGCAGCCAGATCCTGGGAAGCAATGAACAGAAAGATCCTGGGGAGCACTAAATAGCCAGATCCTGTGGAGCACTGAACAGCCAGTTCATGGGGAGCACTGAGAGCAGCCAGATCCTGGGGAGCACTAATCAGCTAGATCCTGGGGAGCACAAATCAGCCAGATCCTGGGGAGCCTGAACAGCCAAATTCTGGTAAGCACTGAGAGCAGCCATATCCTGGGGAGCACTGAAAAGCCAAATCCTGTGGAGCACTTAACAGCCAGATCCTGGAGAGCACTGAGAGCAGCCAGATCCTTGGGATCACTAAAAATGTGCCAGATCGTGGGGAGCACTGAGAGAAACCAGATCTTGGAAAACACTGAAATGTGCCAGATCCTGGGGAGCCCTGAAGAGCCATATCCTGGGGAGCACGGAACAGCCAGTTCCTGTGCAGCACTAAGAGCAGCCAGATCCTGGGGAGCCCCGAACAGCCAAATTCTGGTAAGCACTGAGAACAGCCAGATCCTGGGGAGCACTGAACAGCCAGATCCTGGGGAGCACTGAACAGCCAGTTCCTGGGGATCACTGAACAGCCAGATCCCAGGGATCACTGAACAGCCAGACCCTGGGGAGCCTTGAGAGCAGCCAGTTCCTGGGGAGCACTAAACAGACAGTTCCTCGGAGCACTGAGAACAGCCAGATCCTCAGGAGCCCTGAAAAGTGAAATCCTGGTAAGCACTAAGAGCAGCCAGATCCTGGGAAGCAATGAACAGAAAGATCCTGGGGAGCACTAAATAGCCAGATCCTGGGGAGCACTGAACAGCCAGTTCATGGGGAGCATTGAGAGGAGCCAGATCCTGGGGAGCACTAATCAGCTAGATCCTGGGGAGCACAAATCAGACAGATCCTGGGGAGCCCTGAACAGCCAAATTCTGGTAAGCACTGAGAGCAGCCATATCCTGGGGAGCACTGAAAAGCCAAATCCTGTGGAGCACTTAACAGCCAGATCCTGGAGAGCACTGAGAGCAGCCAGATCCTTGGGATCACTAAAAATGTGCCAGATCGTGGGGAGCACTGAGAGAAACCAGATCTTGGAAAACACTGAAATGTGCCAGATCCTGGGGAGCCCTGAAGAGCCATATCCTGGGGAGCACGGAACAGCCAGTTCCTGTGCAGCACTAAGAGCAGCCAGATCCTGGGGAGCCCCGAACAGCCAAATTCTGGTAAGCACTGAGAACAGCCAGATCCTGGGGAGCACTGAACAGCCAGATCCTGGCGAGCACAGAACAACCAGTTCCTGGGGATCACTGAACAGCCAAACCATGGGGAGCCCTGAGAGCAGCCAGTTCCTGGGGAGCACTGAACAGCCAGTTCCTGGGAGCACTGAGAGCAGCCAGTTCCTGGGGTGCACTGAGAGCAGCCAGATCCTGGGGAGCACTGAAAGCTGCCAGTTCATGGAGAGCACTGAGAGCAGCCAGATCCTGGGGTGCACTGAACAGCCAGATACTGGGGGGCACTGAGAGCAGCCAGATCCTGGGGATCCCTGAGAGCAGCCAGATCCTGGGGAGCCCTGAGAGCAGCCAGTTCCTGGGGAGCACTGAACAGCAGGTACTGGTAAGAACTGATTGCACAGCCAGATCCTCAGAGCACTGAGAACAGCCAGATCCAAGAGAGCACTGAGAGCAGCCAGATCCTGGGGAGCCCTGAGAGCATCCATATCCTGGGGAGCCCTGAGAGCAGCCAATTCCTGGGGAGCACTGAACAGCCAGATCCTGGGGAGCACTCAGAGCAGCTGGATCCTGGGGAGCACTGAACAGTCAGTTCCTGGGAACACTGAGAGCAGCCAGATCCTGGGGAGCACTGAGTGCAGACAGATCCTGGGGAGCACTGAAAGCTGCCAGATCGTGGAGAGCAGCCAGATCCTGGGGAGCACTGAACAGTCAGATCATGGGGAGCCCTGAAGAGCGAAATCCTGGTAAGCACTGAGAGCAGCCAGATCCTGGGAAGCAATGAACAGAAAGATCCTGGGGAGCACTAAATAGCCAGATCCTGGGGAGCACTGAACACCCAGTTCATGGGGAGCACTGAGTGCAGCCAGATCCTGGGGAGCACTGAACAGACAATTCCTGGGAGCACTAAACAGCCAGATCCTGAGGAGCCCTGAACAGCCAAATTCTGGTAAGCACTGAGAGCAGCCAGATCCTGGGGAGCACTGAACAGTCAGTTCCTGGGGAGCACTGAAAAGCCAGATCGTAAAAAGCACTGAGAACAGCCAGATCCTTGGGAGCACTGAAATGTGCCAGATCATGGGGAGCACTGAGAGAAGCCAGATCCTGGAGAACACTGAAAGCAGACAGATCCTGGGGAGCCCTGAAGAGCCATATCCTTGTAAGCACTGAGAGCAGCCAGATCCTGTGGAGCCCTGAACAGCCAGACCCTGGGGAGCACTGAGAGCAACCAAATCCTGGGGAGCACTGAACAGCCAGATCCTGGGAGCAATGAGAGCAGCCAGATCCTGGGGAGCACTGAGAGCAGCCAGATCCTGGGGAGCACCAAAAGCGGAGCACTAAACAGCCAGATCCTGAGGAGCCCTGAACAGCCAAATTCTGGTAAGCACTGAGAGCAGCCAGATCCTGGGGAGCACTGAACAGCCAGTTCCTGGGGAGCACTGAAAAGCCAGACCGTGAAGAGCACTGAGAGCAGTCAGATCCTTGGGAGCACTGAAATGTGCCAGATCGTGGAGAGCACTGAGAGCAGCCAGATCCTGGGGAGCACTGAACAGCCAAACCCTGGGGAGCCCTGAGAGCAGCCAGTTCCTGGGGAGCACTGATCAGCCAGTTTCTGGGAGCACTGAGATCAGCCAGATCCTGGGGAGCACTGAGAGCAGCCAGATCCTGGGGAGCACTGAAAGCTGCCAGATTGTGGAGAGCACTGAGAGCAGCCAGATCCTGGGGAGCACTGAACAGCCAGATCCTGGGGGGCATTGAACAGTCAGATCCTGGGGATCACTGAACAGCCAGACCCTGGAGAGCCCTGAGAGCAGCCAGTTCCTGTGGAGCACTGAACAGCCAGTTACTGGTAAGCACTGAATGAACAGCCAGATCCTCAGAGCACTGAGAACAGCCAGATCCTGGAGAACACTGAGAGCAGCCAGATCCTGGGGAGCCCTGAGAGCATTCAGATCCTGGAGAGCCCTGAGAACAGCCAGTTACTGGTAAGCACTGAATGAACAGCCAGATCCTCAGAGCACTGAGAACAGCCAGATCCTGGAGAACACTGAGAGCAGCCAGATCCTGGGGAGCCCTGAGAGCATTCAGATCCTGTGGAGCCCTGAGAGCATTCAGATCCTGTGGAGCCCTGAGAGCAGCCAGTTCCTGGGGAGCACTGAACAGCCAGATCCTGAGGAGCCCTGAGAGCAGCCAGTTCCTGGGGAGCACTGAACAGCCAGATCCTCGGAGCACAGAGTTTCACCTTTCTTTGAATAGACCCTTATGTCGTTCTTACCACTTACATGTATACCACACACACACACCTCTCTCAAAGTGGGAGAACACCCATCGCACCCCTACGTCATCACTAGTATTTAATAGATGATTTGAAGTCTGTTCTGTGCGACCAGCTGAGTGTGTGCAGACGCAGTGGTGGGATCTAAGCATCTCTCATGTTTAGGGAATGCTTAAAAAAAAAATTAACCCTGCATCTATTAGCATGTCAATACCTGGGAGAATACGTCTTGCGGCACTCAGTTATCATGGCAACTGATCTAAAAGCCCCCGCTGCCTTGTAATGGAGAGAAAAACATACACGTCCACGGTTGTGAGAGCTTTAACTTAATGCAAAAATGCTGAGAAAGACGTAGAAACTAATCAGAGGTAAATACGCTGAAAGAGGAAGAACTGCCAACTGCAAGAGGTTAACCGTGCCTGTTCTGAGATACTGTTATCACACTCAGTACACTGGCCCTTAAAACAACACCTGCTCATTTAATTGGATGCAAATCTGGCACTTACCGATGGCACATCTCTGACATCATAAGGAAACCACAAAACGTGAGAGGCACAATGCGACTTCAGGTGCGCAACCCTAGACTCTTCCGTTGTGTTTTTTCCCCCGATTTCCATTTGCTAGTACAATGTAATAATTTGTGTATATTTAATTTGGGAAATATAGCACACTCAGACTTACAACACATTACCTTAATTTAAATCCAATTATTACCTCTCCACTGCTAAAATAGTTCACAAGGTCCCCAAATACCCATCACCTCCACCCTCCTGTACCAAATAACAGAAGCTGGGTTATTTCTGAAAACCTATGTACACCAAGGGTCATATAGTCAGGATGGGATCTGATAGAAAATATTGAAGGCTATAGTGATGCCCTTTTTTTTTAAAAAAAAAGTGTTATTTTTATCAGAATTCAATATAATAAATCTATATGCTAGTAGTATTGCATTGGGTGAACTGCAATTTGCAGGTAGTCATGCCTTTATTAAACAAATAGCAATGGATATTATTTATGAAACCCTTGTTGTGGCTGAGAACAAGAAACAATTCCTACGTCAAAAATCATTAAACCTATGGGGCCCTATTACACACTTAACACTAGCGCTCAGCTGTGTGAGAGTCAACGTTAGGTTAAGTGGCCCTAGTGCGGGCCGACCATATTACATTCCGACCATTAACAGGTTAAAAAAAACATTAGCGATTCGGAGATTGTGCTTTTCAGCGTGAGTTTACAGTACTTTTTGCTCCCTATGCTTAACATGGGGAGCGTAAAGAGTTAATTAATGTTAGGATTACAAAGTCCTAATACTAATTACATCCCGCTGCGGTTAACGTAAAGGTTAACCACAGCTAGAAGCTGGTGCTAACTGATTCCGCTTCTGCAGAATCAGTCATCGCCAGCTTCAAATCCCCCCCCAAAAAAATCACATACTCACCTCTAATCCCGCGGCGAGAACGGCGGCCTGATTCACCGCTTCTGCACGCTAGGAGCAGAGAGAGACTGGGGGGAGGGGAGTCCCCAGTCTTCCTCTGCGAATAACTCCGCCGACCTGCAGGATCTAGTGAGAGGTGAGATTCTGCAGGTCACGTGACTGGCAGTCGAAGCCTCAATGGAGTCTCAGCAACTTAGCACTGCATTGAGTATCCTGAGGTTTAGTGCTGCTTTACAGGGCAGGCTGCTGAATCGGCGCCTGCACTGTAATGTGGAGCTAAAGCAGGGATGCAAAGGAAAAACCTGTAGGTGCAGGTTTTCCTTCTTAGCATTAGTGATGGGCTGAACACCCCCGTGTTCGGTTTGCATTCGAACTCGAACATTTGAAAAAATTCGAACGCGAACACGATTCGAACGCAATGCAAGTCAATGGGTCTCAAAAGTTCGAAAATCAAGGTCCCCTCCAGAGGGCATATATGCAAGGTATTGGTTATAAAAGGTGTATGGGGGTCCGGGTACTGCCCTCGGGGACAGGAAACAATGAAAAACAAATAAAAAAAAAAAGGTTTTTAACTATTTCACTGCTGAGTGCTGAGCCATTTCACCGCTGTGCGCGGAGATAATTTTTACCGCTTTTGCTCATGTTTAAACGCGAATTGAACCCATGGGAAATGTTTGAGCAACAACGAGTGGGAAAAATTAAGATTTTAACACAAACGTTAACGCTCACTTGCGTGAGCAGTAACGTTTGTTGCGGTGTTCACCGCATATTACAATCCAAACGCAAACAGGTTAAGTAACCAAATTTGTAAGAAGAAGAATTATTGCAGCATATGAATCCTCACACTGCCGGGCAGCTCCTCTACAATATAATTAATGCAGCATATGAATCCTCACACTGCCGGGCAGCACCTCTACAGTATAATTAATGCAGCATATGAATCTGCACACTGCCGGGCAGCACCTTTACAGTATAATTAATGCAGCATATGAATCCTCACACTGCCGGGCAGCACCTCTACAATATAATTAATGCAGCATATGATTCTGCACACTGCCGGGCAGAAGCTCTACAGTATAATAATGCAGCATAGGAATCCTCACACTGCCGGGCAGCACCTCTACAGTATAATTAATGCAGCATATGAATCCTCACACTGCCGGGCAGCACCTTTACAGTATAATTAATGCAGCATATGAATCCTCACACTGCCAGGCAGCAGCTCTACAGTATAATAATGCAGCATAGGATTCCGCACACTGCCGGGCAGCACCTCTACAGTATAATTAATGCAGCATATGAATCTGCACACTGCCGGGCAGCACCTTTACAGTATAATTAATGCAGCATATGAATCCTCACACTGCCGGGCAGCACCTCTACAATATAATTAATGCAGCATATGATTCTGCACACTGCCGGGCAGCAGCTCTACAGTATAATAATGCAGCATAGGAATCCTCACACTGCCGGGCAGCACCTCTACAGTATAATTAATGCAGCATATGAATCCTTACACTGCCGGGCAGCACCTTTACAGTATAATTAATGCAGCATATGAATCCTCACACTGCCGGGCAGCACCTCTACAGTATAATAATGCAGCATAGGAATCCTCACACTGCCGGGCAGCACCTCTACAGTTTGACGCTAGCTTAGGCTGGGGTCAGACCAGCGCATTTTTAACGTGCGTTCTGGTGCACTTACTCACGGCCGCACTAGCAGCAAATGACGGGCAATGACAGCCAATATACGCAGTACGGTCGCACGAAAGTCCGGCCGCGCAACGCAAGTGGAAAATGAACGCATTTTTTCGAGAACGCAGAACCGCTAGTACTGACGTACAGAGTGCGCTGGGCCCGCTAGCGGTGTGTGTGTGTGATTTGGAGACGTCAGACCCTGCTCGTGTCCGGCCAACATAACGTCCAGACGCAAAAAGTTTCCTGGTTTGGATTCGTAAAACATCACGCACGAAAATGTGCATCGTATGACCGTTTTCGCATATTCCGTGAAAAAATACATCAATGCGTTCGGAAGCACTTTTTTACGTTCGCGTGTAAAAATGCTTTAGTTTGACCCTAGCCTAAAGGCTAGGGTCAGACTAGCGAATTTTTAACCTGAGTTTAGGCGCATTTAATCACGGCCGCACTAGCAGCAAATGACGGGCAATGACGGCCAATATACGAAGTACGGTCGCACGAAAGTCCGGCTGCGCAACGCAAGTGGAAAATGAACGCATTTTTTCGAGAACGCAGAACCGCTAGTACGGACGTACAGAGTGCGCTGCGTCCACTAGCGGCGTGTGTGCGTGATTTGGAGACGTCAGACCCTGCTCTTGTCCGGCCAACATAACGTCCAGACGCCCAAAGTTTCCTGGTTTGGATCCGTAAAAAATCACGCACAAAAATGCGCATCGTATGACCGTTTTCGCGCATTCCGTGAAAAAATACGGCAATGCGTTCGGACGCACTTTTTGACAGTCGCTGCGAAAAATGCGCTGACCCTAGCCTTAGGCTAGGGTCAGACTAACGCATTTTTCGCGTTGTCTGTGAAAAAGTGCGTTCGAACGAATGGACGCATTTTTTCACGGAATACGCGATAGCGGTCATACGATGCACCTTTTCGTCCGTGATTTTGTACGGATCATCAATAAAACACTTTTTGTGTCTGGACGTTATGTTGGCCGGACATTAGCAGCGTCTGACGTCTCCCAATCACGCACACACGCTTCTAGCGGACGCAGCGCACTCTGTACATCCGTACTAGCGGTTTGACGTTCTAGAAAAAATGCGTTCGTTTGCCACTTGCGTTGCGCGGACGAACTTCCGTGCGGCCATTCGTCGTATGTTCCCCGGCATTGGACGTCATTTGCTGCTAGCACGGCCGTGATTTCGTGCGTCTAAACGCACGTTAAAACTGCTTTCGTCTGACCCTAGCCTTAACCGGCGCGTTGTGTGCAGCTTCTGAGAAGATACGCTATTAGTGTAGCGGGGAAGCCAGCTGCGCATTTTGCATTGCTCCCTCTACACTAATAGCGTATCTTCTCAGAAGCTGTACACAGCGCGCCGGTGAATGCAGCGTCTAACAGCGTGGGAGACGGGAGGTTGCGCTTGTTGTTGGATCCTGGAATCAGGTGAGTATTAGAAAGAAAAAAAAATATTTTATTTTATGTTTATGTTTTATGTTTATTTAAAATTGTCCTTGGATTTTTTTTTTTTTAAATGTATCACCTTACCTTAGCCTGGTGGCCAGTGGGGGCTCCCTAGATCCTGGTTGTGGGGGGGGGGGGTCTGCCGTGGCCGCAGGTGCAGTTGCTCCCTCCCTGCGCCACCTCTCTGCCACATGCACCCGGCTGGCCAGCCCGCACAGTCGCAGCTCTGTCATCGCTCCTCAAGGGGGTCCTTGAGAGGCCCCGGCGGGCAGCCCTCTACAGTGCCTGATTAGGCTAGGGTCAGACTAACGCATCTTTCGCGTTGTCCGTGAAAAAGTGCGTTCGAATGAATGGACGCATTTTTTCACGGAATACGCGATAGCGGTCATACGATGTGCATTTTCGTCCGTGATTTTGTATGGATCATCAATAAAACACTTTTTGTGTCTGGACGTTATGTTAGCCGTACACTAGCAGCGTCTGACGTCTCCCAATCACGCAAACACGCCGCTATGCGGACGCAGCGCACTCTGTACGTCAGTACTAGCGGTTTGACGTTCTCGAAAAAATGCGTTCGTTTGCCACTTGCGTTGCGCGGCCGCACATTTGTGCGGCCGTTCTTCATATGCAGCCCGGCATTGGACATCATTTGCTGCTAGCACGGCCGTGATTTAGGCTAGGGACAGATGAGCGCATTTTCTGCGGCCACCGTCAAAATGTACGTCGATGCGTGCGCACGCATTTTGTCACGGAATACGCTTAAGTGGTCAGACGATGCGCAATTCTGGACGTATTTCATGACGATGGGGTGAAAAGAAGTCTAGGGAAATCCGGCTGTTTGAACGTTATGTTGGCCGCACACTAGCAGCGTCTGACATCTCCTAATCACGCACACACGCTGCTATGCGGCCGCAGCGCACTTTGTACGTCAGTAGCAGCGGTTTCACGTTCTGATAAAAATGCGTTCATTTGCTGGTTGCGTGGTGTCGGCGCACTTTTGTACGCACGTACTGCGTATATTGGCCGTCATTGGCCGTTATGTGCTGCTACTGCCGCCGTGATTTAGTGCGCCTGCACGCGCGTTCCGACTGCCCCACTCTGACCCTAGCCTTAGGCTAGGGTCAGACTAACGCATTTTTCGCGTTGTCTGTGAAAAAGTGCGTTCGAACGAATGGACGCACTTTTTCACGGAATACGCGATAGCGGTCATACGATGCGCCTTTTCGTCCGTGATATTGTACGGATCATCAATAAAACACTTTTTGTGTCTGGACGTTATGTTGGCCGGACATTAGCAGCGTCTGACGTCTCCCAATCACGCACACACGCCTCTAGCGGACGCAGCGCACTCTGTACGTCCGTACTAGCGGTTTGACGTTCTAGAAAAAATGCGTTCGTTTGCCACTTGCGTTGCGCGGACGAACTTTCGTGCGGCCGTACTTCGTGTGTTCCCCGGCATTGGACGTCATTTGCTGCTAGCACGGCCGTGATTTCGTGCGTCTAAACGCACGTTAAAACTGCTTTCGTCTGACCCTAGCCTTAGTGCGGTTAAACGCACGTTAAAACTGCTTTCGTCTGACCTTAGCCTTAGAGGGCCACGTCTGCCTGATGTTTTAGCAACAAGGTGTGCGAAATGTTGAATCCCATAGGCTTCAATGTTAAAAATATTCCTGTTTCAATTCAATATCTAATAAACTGTGGCTTATAATATTCTGCAGTAAAGAGTCTCTTTATTCTTAGATTTTTTAGGATTTTTTAAGCATTTTTTAAAAAAATATGTTTTTCAAACTTTTTGCGAACGTCCCGAAAAGTTCGCAGTTCGCGAACTTTGGAACAGCTGATGTTCGAATCGAACATTGAACCGATTCGAACCGGCAGCCCATCCCTACTTAGCGTCCCCGTTTTAGCGAGCAGTATGTAATATTGCCCATAATTTCTAGTTCTATTTCGCTGCTACCAATATGCTCTGCGCAAAACTCATTTCCCACCTGGAAGACTCTAGGGGTTATTCTGAAAGCACCAAAAATTTCAACGCTTTCTAGTTCGGTGCAATTTGGTGCACTATGGCAATTCCATTTTGCCGACCCTGTGGTGAATTCGCTGTGTGGTGAATTCAAAGTGCGCCAAAGATGGGATCTCCGAGGACCGTTGAACTGCAGGAAAGAAAAAAACGGAACTCTGCTATTCTTCTAATAGGTGTAAATAATAAAAATCCAATAAATCCAATAAAAATGCATGAAAAATGTGTGTAAATAATAAAAAGGTCCTATCAAAAAATAATAAAATGGTCTGTTACAGAATTAAAAAAGAAACGCCTTTTAAAACAAATGGGAATCAAAAATTTAGACAAAAAAAAACCAAAAATGTGTTCTAAAAAGTTATATAAATAAAAAGACCTTTTGCTGAAAATGAAAAGAATAAATAGTTGAATAAAAAACAAAAACGATATTAATAGTTCGGTGCAATTCAATGGCAAGTTCGTTGCTAACTGAATAACCCCTACTTTCTAGTTAACAATGGTACAGCCTGGCTGGCTTTAACCCTTTCACTACCAAGAGCTTTTTTGGAAACAAAATCATAATAGTATTTATGTGATTCTTGGGATATGTAGTTCCTATATGTAGGAATAGGATTACAATTTTGCATCTGGCTGTGTATTCTAAGATGTTAAAATAATGTAAATTTGCAATTTTTTCATGTATTTGTTTATTCTTTACATAAACAGACACTCTTATAAACACACACTCATTCAAAATATAACATTACTAAAGGGGTTATTCACAGAGTTCTGCGTTTCCCTGCACTTCGGGGAATCAAATTTCAGCATTCACCGCAGGGTCACCGGAGTGCAGGGAGGACTCGAAAATCCACCGCAAAACCACCGCAAAAACGCCAAATACCCACTGTAAAAATGCATCCGCAGCTGCTTTTTCCAGCAGCTGGTCTGTGCTGTGTTCGGCGGCCCGTCTGCTTTTTTCCAACGTACTCGGCGTGTTTTTTTGCGGTGTTTCCAGCAGATTTCGGTGGGTGTTCAGCAGGTTTGCGGTGGGTTTTCCCTGCACTACGGGGACATTGCGGTGAATACTGAATTCACCACGGATGGGGAAATTTAATTACCCAAGGCGCTGGGAAGTGCAAGGAAGAAGAGAGCAATGGAATGTTGGTGATATTTGCATAGGACTCCTGCTTTTCCACGCAGTGGTGTGGAGGTTTGTATTTTACATGAAGCAATGTGTTATCATGCATTGTTTCATCTCCTCCATACTTTCTCCCGCCAATTTTTCTGGAGAAAGGAGATACAAAATACTTTTCGGTAGCTATTTGCACCACAACACTAAGCTGTGTGCACCAGCAGCTGTTGATCTCTTGAATGCTTTATTTTATATATATTTTTTTACATTATATTAATTTGTTTTATTTTTCATGGTCATTGTGATGGAGTGTATATAAGGTTCCCTGAGGAAAGGGTTAACTTGGCAGGGTTGATCAGCCCAGCAACACACACAATGGCTTGACGGCTTGTCGGTACCAGTCTTTTGGGTGCAAGGTCAGATTGGGACAAAAAAAATAGGCCCAGACTCATGCATATCCTCCCATTTAAAGACAAATACACGCATTTACACACATAGTCATAGATCCCCCCCCCTAGATATGTAGCAATAGAGCTTACAGTAATGTGCAGTGTGCATGATTGTATGTCAGGGATCAACTCTGCATGTGGGGTTATGCCTGTGGGGCTCTGGCTCGCATGCTCTGGCCGGGTGCAGGCGGTTCCGTGTCGCTCGTGACTCTCCTGGAACTGGGGGGCATCGGGCCCATCCCTCTTGCACCGAACATGGTGGCAGTCACACGGTCTTGGCATGGGGGTGTGTCCTCCACTACTAGGGGCAGGCAGCTGGGAGAGGAGTTTTGTGCCTGGGTAGTGCAGCTCCCTCCATGACAGGCCGGGAGTGGTTTCCATGGCAACCCAGTGCTCCCTTAGCCTATGGAGGCTGCAGCTGGAGGCTGGGCCTCCTCCCTGGGGGGTGGGGTTCCTCATTGACTCCCATTTTAAACTCGCACCTTCAGTGGTGAGGTGCTCCTTTGTCTCAAGATTATCCCTGTTGCTGAATACCTTATATATATCGATCCCAATGGACCCAGGGGTGGATCCAGAGGGGGGCAATGGGGCATTCCCCCCCCCCGAGAAAATCGCTGCCAGCGTTCTCTTCTCCCTACTGACGAGCGGCCGCTGACACGCAGCATGGTCGCTCACCTGGGACGAGAACCACCTGACCACCACCTGACCAGCCGCCTGATCTCGCGAGAACACGACTGCATGGCTGGTCAGGTGGTTCCCAGCAAGCGGACAAGCTACAAGTCAGCGGCCACTCGCCTGTCGCCTCGTGGGGGGCCGGGGAGAAGAGGAGAACGCCGGCGGAGCCTGGCCTGGACCAGCAAAGAGGTGAGAGCTGGGGGAAAATATACCCATGAAGCCGGGGGCAAAAATACCCATGAAGCGAGGGGCAAATATACCCATGGAGCTGGGGGCAAATATACCCATGGAGCTGGGGGCAAATATACCCATGAAGCAGGGGGAATATATATATATGGAGTGGGGGCAATATAGCCATGGAGTGGGGCAAATATACCCATGACGCTGGGACAAATATACCCGTGGAGCTGGGACAAATATACCCGTGGAGCTGAGACAAATATACCCATGGAACTGGGGGCAAATATACTCATGGAGTGGGGGCAATATATACCCATGAAGCGGGGGGGCAAATATACCCATGGAGCTGGGGGCAAATATACCCATGGAGATGGGACAAATATACCCATGAAGCGGGGGGGAATATATATATGGAGTGGGGGTAAATATAGCCATGGAGTGGGGGAAAATATACCCATGAAGCTGGGACAAATATACCCATGGAGCTGGGACAAATATACCTGTGGAGCTGGGACAAATATACCCGTGGAGCTGAGACAAATATACCCATGGAGCTGGGGGCAAATATACCCATGGAGTGGGGGCAATATATACCCATGAAGCGGGGGGCAAATATACCCATGGAGCTGGGGGCAAATATACCCATGGAGATGGGACAAATATACCCATGAAGCGGGGGGGAATATATATATGGAGTGGGGACTAATATAGCCATGGAGTGGGGCAAATATACCCATGAAGCTGGGACAAATATACCCATGGAGCTGGGACAAATATACCCGTGGAGCTGAGACAAATATACCCATGGAGCTGGGGGCAAATATACCCATGGATTGGAGGCAATATATACCCATGAAGTGGGGGGCAACATATACCCATGTGAGCTGCTTGGGGGCAATATATATATCCATGTGAGCTGCCTGGGGCAATATATATATCCATGTGAGCTGCCTGGGGGCAAATATCTATATCCATGTGAGCTGGGGGCAAATATCTATATCCATGTGAGCTGCTTTGGGGGCAATATATATATATATCCATGTGAGCTACCTGGGGGCAATATATATATCCATGTGAGCTGCCTGGGGGCAATATATATATCCATGTGAGCTGCCTGGGGGCCTATATATATCCATGTGAGTTGGGGCAATATATATATATATATACATTTGAGCTGGGGGCAAATATCTATATCCATGTGAGCTGCTTGGGAGAAATATATATATACCATGTGAGCTGCCTGGGGGCAATATATATATCCATGTGAGCTGCCTGGGGGAAATATATATATCCATGTGAGCTGCCTGGGGGCAATATATATATCTATGTGAGTTGGGGCAATAATATATCCATGTGAGCTGGGGGCCAATATATCTGCCTGTCACTGCGAACCCAACACCAGCTCTTGGCCAAAACTGGTAGAATGCCCCCCCCGAAACCTGTTTCTGGATCCGCCCCTGAATGGACCAGTCCCCTGACTTTCTCCCCAGACCTTGTTCACTATCGTCCTTTTGTCTTCCCCCCTGACTTCACCTCTTGGAATGCCCTTTTTTGGATACCCTGCCTCGATTATCCAGTGCACCTCTACTGCTACGTCACGCCTCACACACCGGTCTCCTACAGTAGCGGATATGACTTTTGTATTGCATTGCTCCACAGTAATAAAACTCCTAGTAATATACAGTGTTTGTATATAATTTTTGTTCTGTTGTTTTTTTATGTAATTTAACATATGTTTGATTGATAAAATGTGGTATGTCCCTTTGAGCATCTTCCCTTTATTTCTCCTCTACTGTTGCTAGGCATAGTGTATGTGTGTGTGTGTGTGGGGGGGGGGGAATATGACCAAAAACCATCATCATTTGTTTTGGACTCTGTCCAGAAATCTAATAAGAACTGTATGGGAAGTGCCTTAGTTCAGGGACTGCATCTGTCTGGCAGCCTCGTGCTGCTTGCTAATGGAAGACAAATGGTCTTCAAACAAAACAGGATAGCAGCTTGAATGTAGATATTTTTAAAAAAAAGCATTTTTATTGAAATGGTGCATACAAATTACAGAGTATCACACATCACGATAACATTGGTCAATAAATGGCACACATCATGGCACGAAAAGTCATCATGTACAGTAAGAAAAATCCACAAAAACTCATTGGTCAGACAACAACAAATCATCGGTCGAGAGAAACTGACTAGGGTAGGTGACAACGAGGAAATTGGCTGGTTACCCCATGTTTCCATCAGGTACCACTCTGTATATTGAAAAGACTTGCTCAGTTTGTCACGGACAGCCTGGGGCAAGACGGAGACAAGGGGCTGCCACTTGGCAAAAAAGCACAAGGTGCACTCTACTTTTGTTAGAAAGGTCACCACCCAGTCCAGATAAAAATGGTTTGTTTTTATACACCAGGGCAAATTGGGGGAGGGGCCTTGTCATCAATCCAGCGCTGCAATATGGCTTTTCGGCACACTGCCAAAACGTGTGAGTATTAAGAGTATTTCCTTTGACAACCCCCCCTCCTCACACACAAACCTAGCTCGCCAAATGCAGCCCAGTGGTTCGTTAAAGAGTCTCGGCAATTCAGAATTTGGCTGGCAAATCTATGGGAAATATTACAAAGTTGGTGCGAACGTAACCAGAGCTTTTGTAAACTTAAGTTACCAGAGCCATTATAGGGCTACATTACAATCTTGGCGCTAACGTTAGCGCTCACCTGAGTGAGCGTTAACGTTAGCCCTGGTAGCCACCGCATATTACAATCCAAACGCTAACGGGTTAAGAAACCCGTTAGCGTTTGGTATCTTGCGCTGTTCAGCGCGAGGTTACTGTACTTTTGCGATCCCTATACTTAACATGGGGACCGCAAAGTGTTAATCAGCGTTAGGATTACAAATTCCTAACGCTGATTAACATCCGGCTGTGGTTAGCAAAAAGTTAACCACAGCCTGGACTTGGTGCTGACGGATTCCACTGGTGCAGAATCCGTTAGCACCAGCAGTAACCCCCCCAGAAATAACCAGATACTCACCTCCTATCCCGCGGCAAGGACCGTGGCTCTGTCCGGCAGGAGCAGGAAGAGACTGGGGGAAAAAGTCCCCCAGTCTCTCCTTGCAGATCACTACACCGACCTGCCTGATCTCGCGAGGCGAGATCCGGCAGGTCATGTGAGCGCCAGAGTCTACGGACTCCGAGTGGATGCTCGCAGCGGCGGTTAGCACTGCCGCGTGCTCCCGGGGTGTAGCGCCTGGTAACAATGCAGGCAGCTTTTTAAGCACCTGCATTGTAATTCCGTGCTAAAATGGGGGCGCTTAGGAGAAACCTGCAGGCACAGTTTTTTCTCCCTAGCGTCCCCGTTTTAGCACGACTAATGTAATGTGGCCCATAGTCTATGGAATTGTTAAGTTTACAAATGCTCTGGTTAAGTTAGCACCAAATTTGTAATACTGCCCAATGTGTTTGAAACCACAGGGTTTGAATTGGCAGACAGGACTAGAGCCAGGGAAACAACGTCTCCTTGGATTCAAAACACATTAGGCAGGCACTGGTGGGAAGCAAACCAATAGTGCGTCCCAACACTGGTGAGACATATGCCCTGTGTAGTAGTTTATATGTCATGTCCAGAAAATGTGCAGCTGGTAAGAATATGATGGTTCTAGCTGTGGCATCTACCACATCTGTGTGCTTGTCGGTACGTCTCCCACTTAGCATTGACACAGGAATGCGTATCCAAGTTTAATGTGGATCAAAATCTATTGTATAAGAAAACTATGGAGTGGATTGAGGTACGGCAAAGAATTTTATCTTTGTCAAAAATTGGTATTCTAGCAAGGTGATTTAAGCGAGCAAAAGTTGAATCTATGAAGGATTTAAGCTGTAGGTAATGTGATGGATGAAAAAGTACACAGTCTTGGAGCACAGTGATGGGACATAATTTCAAAGAGTCTTTGTCCAGAAAATGTATGATGTTTGTCCATCCCTTCCAACCCAGCTGTGTGTACACCTTGTGGGAATGTTGGAGTGAAATGTTGGGTTGTCTAGGAGTACAAAGAAAGAGGCATCTGAATGGAGGTGTAAGGCCTTCCTTACCTTACCCCAGGTGACGCAGTTAGTGAATAGCTTTGGGTTGTTGAATGCAGATCTGGACAGCTTCACACAATATGTACCTGTCTTAACCCCTTAATGAAAGAGAATGCAGATGTATGGCTAGAGTCAGACGAGCGCAGTATTAACGTGCGTTTAGCCGCACTTAATCACGGCCGTGCTAGCAGCAAATGACGTCCAATGCCGGGCAGCATACGAAGAAAGTGCGGCTGCGCAACGCAAGTGGCAAAGGAACGTATTTTTTCGAGAACGTCAAACCGCTAGTACTGACGTACAGAGTGCACTGCGTCCGCTAGTGGCATGTGTGCGTGATTAGGAGAGGTCAGACGCTGCTAATGTCCAGCCAACATCACGTCCAGACGCAAAAAGTGTTTTATTGATGATCCGTACAAAATCACGGACGAAAATGCGCATCGTATGACCGCTATCGCGTATTCCGTGAAAAAATACGTCCATTCGTTCGAACCCACTTTTTCACAGACAACGCGAAAAATGCGTTAGTCTGACCCTAGCCTTAATTCTGGTTTCTCTTGCCTTAATGTGCTCAATAGCAAGTAAACAGGGTTTTTTTCTTCTTTCACACACTGAAGTTTTATATTCTTAGAGAGAGTTATTAAAGGGGGAAATTTGGTAATGTATACAGCTTGTGGCTAAATTCTGGATGACACTTTTTAATTTAGCCTGAAGCCCAATTTATTTAACTGATTAAATGTAATATGTATCTGTTTTTTCCTTATATATGGGATCATCCACATATTCTGGAGGTAGTAATGTAGGGTTGCCAGATAAGCCATGCTTTCCTGGGCACATATTACAATTTGACAAAGAGGGAAGCACATGGAAAATTGCTGTCCTGCAACATGCATAAGTTATATCCTGCAAAAAAAACTATATTCTCAAAGGTGGAACAATCACATGCGTGGAACTATCAGGGATATTCAGAGAGCGTGAAAAGCAGGAGAATGACTGGAGAGTGACTGGAGAATGAAAAATTCTAGGTCATAATAGCCAAACCAGAAAAATTCTCCGATTTCATCTCACTTTCCAAATCGGCTATTTTGACTTATAATTTTTCATTCTCCAGTCATTCTCCAGTCATTCTCCTGCTTTTCACGCTCTTTGAATAACCCTGTATGTCACCACCACAATAAGCACATGTGCCCCACCGCAAATAAAAATGAGGATCAGGATACTTATAAACTGAATCACTCTCTCCAGTAACCCCCACGCTACTTTAGTTACAATATATACATTTAAAACCAAATGAAGAGTCCAACGCTCCTAAAATGTAACAGAAATATACATATTTCAATAAATCTAATCAAATTTGGAACCAGTGGCATATGCACCCAGAGATTCCCAGATAATAAAAGCGCATTGATCTATATGCAGGGTCTTGTGCAATTCTTCCTCCTTGTCATCCTCTTCTCACTGGGACGCACAACCCCTCCGGGACCAGGTGAGACGACTGTGGACCTTTTTTTATTCCTGAGGAAGTTCCTTTAGTCCAGTGTTTCCCAAACCTGTCCTCAGGACCCGCTGACATGCCAGGTTTGACAGATATCTGAAACACAGCACAGGTGATATTATATTCGATATAATTTGCTGCTCAGTGATTGCAGGATTCAGTCTGCATCTCCCCCGGGATCTGCAAAATGTGGCCTGGTTGAGGCCGGGTCCTGAGGACAGGTTTAGGAAACACTGCTTTAGTCAGTGAATGAAAAGCGTACAATTTATGGCTCCATAGCTTTTTATAGCTTTTGTTATTAAATTTTATAAGTGCAATAAAATAATATTTTATGCAGATATTTGTTCATGATAAAAAGCAATGTATGTGCTTGGTTACGGCTCAGTATTCAGGGGCAGAAACACTTTAACACCATATAGTAGACATGTCCCATAAGGAATGATTTAAATGATTGCCGAGATGCTCGTTACCTGAATACTTTGCTCAGCTCTGAGCACAAATCACGTGGCTTGTCTGAAATAAATAAGAGCAAAGAGCGCTCGAGAGAGCAAGCACTTCAGAATAATTCATGAGATTTTCTATAAAACATGACAGGTAAAAAAATCTTCTGCAAATTAACACAGGCATGCATTGGAACAGAGAGTCCTAGATCTTTTCGTGTGTGTGTGGCGGGTGGGGGTAAAAGAGAAAAAAATTTGTTAATTGTTTGAGTGATAAAATCCATGGGTTCATCTGAAAGTTAATGAATTAATTAACTAATGGTTGACATGCTGGTTAATCAAAGCATTTTAATTTGAACAGCTTTTTCAATTTGTGTAGAAAGATACAGGGTTATTCAAAGATCTGAATTGTGGCCGAAAGGTAACCGAACAGTGAAATTTAGCGTACGGTTACCTTTCCTGACCATTCGTCTAATCAGAGAGCAGGCAGTTCGCCAAATGTTGGCAAATTGCCTGCACATACGGTGCCTGTTCGAGGGCAGTGAAATCCCCATAGCTTTGTCTATTCAGAGAACAAAAACCAGCAGTGAAAAGTTGCTGAAATGCCCTGCCATTCGGTGTTTCATTCAACAGGTTTATTCAGGAGAATCCCATAGTCTTCAATGTTAAAAATATTCCCATTTTAATCTAATATCTAATAAACCGTAGATTATTATATTCTGCAGTAAAAAGTCTATCTTTATGTATAGATATTTAGGATCTTTCAGGCATTTTTCGGTATTTTTTTAAATAGTTTTTTCTTTTTTCTGTAACAGCCCTTTTTATTATCAGAATTCTGTTTATATTTTAATCTACGAATAAATTTAAACCCTTAAATATTACTGCGGTTTTTCAGAAGTATCTATCCAAAAAGAGGCTTTTAAATTGTGCCAAACAATTCTGATGCGTTGAACACCTAGAGCTTGGCCAAGCTCCCCAAAAGGTGAGTGTACCTTCTCTTCTGTTCGACTTTGTACGTGTGAAATAAGGACGATATTGTGCCATGAAATCTCTCTCTTTTTTCGAGCTATAAAGAGGAAAAGGAACCTCGAAAATAGAAGTTTGGCCGACGGGCTGGCCTCTAACAGTCCGTGACGCGCCTACTATAGAGCTAAATAGCTCTCGGAGAGTGTGAGTGTGCTGTAATAAGTGTATCTGTTCATTTCAGATCACATTGATCTGCACCATTGCTGTCTTTTTGTTCCTCATTTTTTGGAGGTCATTTCTGGTTACCCTAACGAAAGACGTCTAATTGCTGGGAGGGAACTATTTCCTTCAACTATATAAACGTAAGACAGTCGTCATTTGTCTATATACCTTAGGTGTCTCAATATTGGGGAGAGGTGGTCCGACACTGAGGAGGAGCGCGGTTCTTTCACCTGGTTCATTTTCTGTTTTGTCTTCTTTGTGGTGAGGGGATTACCACACTTGTAAGAACGTGTAGCGATCCATCTATTACCTCTGAGCGCCCTTGATATAACCTGTTTTTTGTATAATACTAAGCACTGAACTGAATATGGGAGGTAACTGGACAGTACAAGAAACGAGCTAGGTGAAAAACAAGACAAGGGACGTGGAGCTAGGCAGGAAACGATTAGACGCAGGGTGTTCTGGAACCATAGGCCTCTCTACAGGGATTGCCCCCCCTAGGTTATTCCGTGCCGCCCCCCCCCCCCACCAAAAATCAGCATCCAGCTTCCCACACTTTTTCGGACCGCTGTATCTCTGTCCCTGTGCATCGTATATGGACGTTCTATGCGTCATTGGAAAGGGCAGGTTCTGGCCTGTCCAATGATAACACTGAACGTGGTCATGTTGGATAAGTAAAAGTCATTAAAACATTAAATAAAAACGGGCACTTAACCTTAAACATTTTCAGAGGGTTGAAATGGCTCAGCAGGGAAGTGGTTAATGTTCAGACTATACATTGCATTGTGTATTACGTTAGTTTTTTTGCCTTGGTTTAGTTGTATATTAAGGGTTAATGGGTAGGCTTCATCCCTCACAGTAAAATTTTTATTTTTTCCTTGATTAATGGCATTTTAGGAGTTAATGGATAGGCTATATGCTTCAGTGTATTCATTTCATGTTTTCCCTTGATTAATAAAAAATCAGTTCTATCCTGTACAGAACCACATTAGCGCTGGGTCTCAGTCCGGGTCTTAGTGTTTCCCTAGTGTGCGCCAAACTGCCTTGTTCATGGACTACCGCGGACAAGGTGATCTCTTAGTAGGTCATCAGGCACTAAGTTTTAGCGACTCGCGCTAAATTTTTCCTTTAGTGATAGTGTTTTAGCTCACACCAGGTGATAGGGCCCTTAGTTGTATTCAGTGGTATGCTATAGGGGTGAAAATTATTAGTGCCCCCCCAGTTTTGACTGTGGTATCTTATGTTCCCCCCCTAAATATTGTTCCTAGAGTCGCCACTGTCTGGACCACAGGGGTGAGACAGGAAGGAATAACTAAACAGTGGCGGGACAGGGAGATAGAGGCGAGACAGCAAGGAAACTGACACGAAGAACCTAGGAACAGGGGCGAGATAGGAATAACTGAACAATGGCATGACAGGAAGGGAGCCTCCAAGGAAATAACAAACAGAACAATGAAGGAATACTGGGCAATGGAATAACTATAAAACAGGAGAACCAAAGGAAACTAAGGACACAGGGAATAACAATACATAAAGTAATTTATATTCCAGGACACAGGGAAGGCAGAAATAAAGGCAAGGCAGAGGGGTAGGGGGGCAAAGGTCTCAGGAAAGCACAGGCAAAGTTGTGGCTATGTCCATAGGCAGGAAGTCATGGCAGGCAGCTCGTAGTGTGGTGTTGGTAATCCAAGGCAGGGGTTTAGTACATGGTAATCCAAAATATGGCAAAACAGAGCCTGAGGTCGGTATACAGTTAATCCGGAATACAGATGATCAGGAACACAAGACAGGAACTCACAGGAGGGTGAACGGTGGTATTTCCAGAAACAGCAGGGTAAGATGATGGTGGGTATCAAGACGAGGAATACGGTGAATGGCAAGATGAGACTAGACTTAGCAAAAACAAAAAAGGGAAGAAACCACTGTGGTACTCTGCAGAAGTGGCCAAAATAGTGAAGAACAAAAAGACAGCATTCAATAATTATAAAACAACTCAGAGTGAAGAAGATAGGCAAACCTATAAGATTAGGCAGAAAGAGGCAAAGCAATTTATAAGGGCTTCCAAAGCACACGCAGAAGAGCAAATAGCTCAGTCAGTAAAAAAGGGAGACAAAACATTTGTCATAAACGAGAAAAGAAAAGTAAAACAAATATTAGTTAGATTAAAAACAAAGGAAGGAAGGTATGTAGAAGAGGATAAAAGTCTCGCTGACTGCCTCAATGAATATTTTTGTTCAGTCTTTGCAGAAGAAAAGGAAGGAAAGGGACCTCAGTTAGGAGGAAACACTAATGAGACAATTACATATCAGTTTACAGAGGAGGAGGTTCTACAGCAGCTGTCTAAAGTAAAGACAAATAAGTCAATGGGGCCTGATGGGATCCACCCTAAATTATTAAAAGAGCTCAGTGATGTAATAGCAAAACTGTTAACAGATTTATTTAACCAATCCTTGCTAACGGGAGTCGTCCCAGAAGACTGGAAATTAGCAAATTTTGTGCCCATTCACAAGAAGGGTAGTAGGGAGGAATCTGGGAACTATAGGCCAGTTAGTCTTACGTCAGTAGTGGGGAAATTAATGGAAACCATGTTAAAGGAAAGGATTGTTGAACATCTAAAAACACATAGATTACAGGATCAGAAACAACATGGGTTTACCTCAGGGAGATCATGCCAAACTAATCTTATTGACACAGGTGGTGCAGTAGACATTGCTTATTTAGATTTCAGTAAGGCTTTTGATACTGTTCCGCATAGAAGGCTTATCAATAAATTGCAATCTTTGAGCTTGGATTCCAATATTGTTGAATGGATTAGGCAGTGGCTGAGTGACAGGCAACAGAGGGTTGTGGTAAATGGAGTTTATTCGGCGCAAGGTCTTGTTACCAGTGGGGTACCTCAGGGGTCAGTACTTGGACCCATTCTATTTAATATTTTTATTAGTGATATTGCAGAAGGTATTAATGGAAAAGTATGTCTTTTTGCTGATGACACAAAGATTTGCAACAGGGTTGACGTTCCTGGAGGGATCAGCCAAATGACAAATGATTTAGGTAAACTAAAAAAATGGTCGGAGCTGTGGCAATTGAGTTTTAACGTGGATAAGTGCAAGATAATGCACCTGGGACGTAAAAACCCAAGGGCTGAATATAGAATATTTGATACAGTCCTAACCTCAACATCTGAGGAAAGGGATTTAGGGGTTATTATTTCAGAGGATCTAAGGGTAAGTAGTCAATGTAATAGAGCAGCAGGAAATGCTAGCAGAATGCTTGGTTGTGTAGGGAGAGGTATTAGCAGTAGGAAAAGGGAAGTGCTCATGCCACTGTACAGAGCACTGGTGAGACCTCACTTGGAGTACTGTGTGCAGTACTGGAGACCGTATCTCCAGAAGGATATAGACATCTTAGAGAGAGTTCAGAGAAGGGCTACTAAAATGGTGTACGGCTTGAAGGAGAAAAGTTACCAGGAAAGGCTTAATGATCTTAACATGTACAGCTTGGAAAAAAGACGAGACAGAGGAGATATGATAGAAACATTTAAATACGTAAAGGGAATCCACAAGGTAGAGGAAGGGAGTATATTTAAAAGGAAACAAAGTAGCAAAACAAGAGGACATAGTCTTAGATTAGAGGGGCAAAGGTTTAAAAGTAACATCAGGAAGCATTATTTTACTGAGAGGGTGGTGGATACATGGAAGAGCCTTCCAGTTGAAGTGGTAGAGGCCAAAACAGTGATTGAATTTAAGCAAGCTTTGGATAGGCATAAGGCTATCCTAAACAAAAGATAAATCCAGGTAAAGTATCCATGTAATTGGGCAGACTAGATGGGCCGTAAGGTTTTTATCTGACGACATTTTTCTATGTTTTCTATTTTTCTATGTTTCTAATGCTGTACACACACAGGGATAACAACGGTAACTAGATCCTGGTACAAGGAAACTGGTGAGCAGGTCCACCCACAACCAGGTACTACACAGTCAGGGACTTCTATGCAGTTGCTTTGCCTACAGGGCATTGCTTCCTTTTGTGGAGCCCACATCAGGTGAGATGGGCAGCATCCGGGGCTCCGCGGATACTCCAGAATCTCCAGACTGGGCTTCAGGAGCCTGGACGAGGCACTGGACTGTGGTAAAAACCCTGGACAGGAAGTGAACCTGATAAACGTATTCCAGAAAAAAGGCTGTTGTAGCCAGGCCAGTGTACACGGGCAATGCAGGCCTATCCAGGGGGCATAAGGTGGAAGCATGGCACCGGTCACCTCTGCCTTTGAGTTCCACCGCCCCTACCTGAAACATGACATCTACATAAAAAACAGTATCTAATCAAAGCTTAGCCTGGAACGGTTTTGTATTTTCATCCAGATAGTCACATGATTAAGATACAGGGTGCGGCAGAAATAACTCATGAATTTCAAACGTGAATTACACAGCAATGCAAAACGACAATCAGAAATTTATTGCGCAGTTTGAAAGAGTAGTGTTTGCCATTTATGTCACATACATTGTTGCGCCACGGCTGTGGCACACATGACCACCTCGTCAGGACTAGTCAGTCGCTAGCATGGCGTGGAGTGGAGAGCATCGAGGTTTCGCGATTGAGACTTACTTCAAAAGTGCCGACTCTGTTACCGCAACACAGCATTTATTTCGTAGACACTTCAGGCTAGGCCGACATGCGAAAGTTCCAGATAGGAAAACCATTCTATTGTGGGTCAGTAATTTAAGAAGAATGGGTTTGAGTGTTAAAACGAAGCCGCCTTGTAGGCCTCGTAGTGTCCGAACACCAGAGAACATCTGTGCAGTGAAACTCTCCTCAATGTTCGGTCTGTAAACATGCAATTGCTATGGGACTCTTGGACTGCACCGTAAGGAGAATTTTACACACAGAGATGAAGTTCCATCCGTACAAAATGGTAGGTGTGCAGGAACTCCGTGAACGTGATTGGGCCAATCACAGAGTGTGTTGTGAGACTATCATGGAAGCTGTTGCAGCTGACACCAGTCTACTGGCTAGTGATGAAGCGCACTTCCATCTGTCAGGCTACGTCAATAAACAAAATTTTCGGTACTGGTCCGCAACCAATTCTCGACAGATCCTTGAGCGCCCCCTCCACAGCGAACGTGTTACTGTTTGGTGCGCTGTCGCTGATTTCGGAATTGTAGGCCCATACTTTTTTGAAGAAGAGGACAGAACTGTGACAGTAACATCTGATCGTTACGTACAGCTGCTACGCAACTTCCTGCAGCCGACACTCAATGACCTAGGAAATTCTTCTGTGTGGTTCCAACAAGATGGTGCCACTGCACACACAGCCAGGGCATCGATGGGCCTCCTCAGAGAAATGTTTCCGGGGCGTCTGATTTCCTTACGGGGTGCTGTTCCGTGGCCAGCCCATTCCCCCGATCTTTCCCCTTGCGAATTCTTTCTCTGGGGATACCTGAAGGCGCACGTCTTCTGTCGTAAGCCGCGAACACTACATGACCTGAAAGCTGCCATCCGTGATGAAATTGAGGCAATACCACAAGACATGACCAGGAGGGTCATGCGCAACTTCAGGGAGAGACTTCAGATGTGCATAGAAAAGGACAGTCGTCATTTGGATGATATCATTTTTAAAACCTAGTGCGTATGTGTATGTGATGTAAATGGCAAACATTGCTCTTTCAAACTGCGCAATAAATTTCTGAATGTTGTTTTGCATTGCTGTGTTATTTACGTTTTGAAATACGGGAGTTATTTCTGCCGCACCCTGTATATCTACAGAATAGACACCAGCCTGAGATAAAATGACATTCAAATTAACAGGTTTATTGACACATGCCATGTGGGTCCAGGCCCTACAAACTGGTTCTAAAGCTAGTGTCTCAACCTCCCATGAAATATCTGCTGGGCATGTGCCTGGTCAATGTGAATCACCATGTATTAACACAAGGTTCTGCTAAGTACATAAAGCCCAGGGCTGGTGTTTTTCAAAGGTTTATCTAATGCTTGAGCAAACTGTTTGTCATAACGCAAACCATTGTCAGGAATCGACCTGAAAAGAGTTTCTTATATGTGAATAAGTGTAAGAGGAACCACTGTGTAGTAATCTTGCCTGTACGTAGCGAGTATCAGAGTCAGGAGGAACGATATATAACGCTGCCTGTCTGCTGGTACCAGTGGCGTCAGGTTCGTAGTAGATCAGGTGGTACTTGTGGATGTTATACCAGGTGATTTGATAGTAGGTATGTCTTTTGATAGTTACCCCGTTAGAAATGGTCGATGTAGTGGCCTAGGTCACGGGCCCAAAGGATTACTACGCATAAGTCGTTTCCAGGCAATAAGGTCGTGAGGCAGGCAGAGTTCGGTACGTAAGTGGTATCCAGGCAATAAGGTCGTGAGGCAGGTAGAGTTCGGTACGTAAGTCGTATTCAGGCAATAAGGTCGTAAGGCAGGCAGAGTTCGGTGCATAAGTCGTATCCAGGCAATAAGGTCGTCAACAAGGGGAATCAATCAGCATATGAGTAATCACAGGTAATAAGGAGGGAAATTAGCTCAGTAATCATACAAAATATTAGAGCGTCGACTTACCCCACTGAGGATTCTTTTATAGGGTGTCTCATTTAGGCAGCCGGGGATAGCGCCGACGTCATCCGTCTGCGCCGGCATCTCTCCGTGCCCATAAGGCCGCTCGGGACCATGCGCATGCGCGGAAGGTCTTCTCCGGCGACTAAGGATACTCCGGCCTGCGCGTCGACACGTGGCAGCGCCAACGCCTCGCTATGCCGTACGATCACCGCTCGGGTACCCGCAGGAGGCACCGCTACAGGGGTTATATCGCCGGTAAGGGAGGAATCCTGACATAACCCCCTCACAAGGCGACCACTCCGTGGGCGATCAGGGTGAGCCCCATGAAAACGGCGCACTAGGGACGGAGCATCGACATCCAATGCTGATATCCAAGAATCATCGACGGGATCATAACCCTTCCAACGGATTAGATATTGAAGTTTTCCACGATACATACGAGAGTCCATAATTTTTGATACTTCGTAAACTTCGTTATCACGGGCGCTAATCGGGCCCGGAGGGGGGGGAGTACGATGAACAAAGGGATCCGCAGTCTGAGGTTTAATCAAGGAGACATGGAATACGGGATGAATCTTCATAGAGGCCGGTAATCGTAGACGAACCGTCGTAGGAGAGAGGACGGTTTCTATCTCATAAGGCCCAAGAAACCGGGGGCCCAATTTCTTCGAAGGACAGTTCAATTTAATGTATCGGGTAGATAGCCATACTCGGTGACCTTCTTCGTATAACGGAGCAGTCGATCTTTTGCGATCAGCATATATTTTGTACCTCCATTGGGCTCTCTGTAGCATTCCCTTAACCTTCTCCGTGATTCTGGAAATAGATTGCAATCTTTCATTAACTGCAGGACAGGGGGTATAGAGCGACGAACCTGGTAACATTGAGGGGTGTCTTCCGGTATTGATAAAGAAAGGGGTCATAGATGTTGATTTATGGATCTGGTTATTGTAGACGAATTCGGCTATGGGTAGTAGATTACTCCAGTCGGATTGTAGGTAGATCACGAAACAACGGAGGTATTGTTCCAAGGTAGCGTTAGTACGTTCGGTCTGTCCATTAGCCTGTGGGTGGTAGGCGGTAGACAAGGAGCGTTTTATGTGTAGACCTTTGCAGAATTCCAGCCAAAATTTGGCAGTAAATTGGGTACCTCTATCTGTTACTATGGTTTCAGGTAAGCCGTGTAAACGAAATATTTCTTTAATAAAGATCGTAGCAGTATCTTTAGCAGAAGGGATGGTTTTGGTAGCTATGAAATGGCTCATTTTGGAGAAGCGATCTACTACTACTAGTATGGTCGTATATCCGTTAGATGGTGGGAGGTCTACTATGAAATCCATAGATATATCTTGCCAAGGGGCTTCTGGTATTTTAAGTGGTTGTAGTAGACCCTGTGGTTTCTTTTTATCGTCTTTGGATCTTATACATACTGTACAATGAGTTATGTATTCTTCTATATCTCTTGATATCCTAGGCCACCAGAATAAGCGTGTTATACTTTCCTTCGTTTTGTATATTCCGGCGTGACCTCCTAGGGGTGAATCATGGAAATGGTTTAATATACTATTCTTTGCTTCAGGGGGAACGTAGATCTTCTTCTCTTTGTAGAACAATCCATCTTTTGGTTGTAGTAGAGTCGTCTGGTCGTTTAATTTGGAATATTTTCTAATAATGTCCCATAACGATAATGTTGCATTGAGAAAACAGTTTCTCGGTAATACGTAGGATGTTTCGGACTTTTGTCTGGATTCTATACTTCTGGATAGAGCGTCGGCTTTACCGTTCTTCTTTCCTGGTCTATATGTTATATTAAAGATGAATCTGGAAAAGAAGAGAGCCCATCTGGCTTGCCTAGGCTTCAGCCTCTTTGCTTGTCTCAGATACTCTAAGTTTTTGTGATCAGTATATATTGTTATGGGGTGGATTGTACCTTCTAGAAGATGACGCCATTCTTCGAGGGCAGCTTTTATCGCGAGGAGTTCTTTATCCCCAATGTCGTAGTTAATTTCCGCTGGAGTTAAGGTTCTCGAATAAAAGGCGATAGGGTGTAGATTCCGGTTTTCTCCTTGTACTTGCGATAGTATGGCGCCAAGGGCGGTATCCGATGCATCAGTTTCGAGGATGAAGGGTTTTGTGGTATCACACTATTGTTAAGTATAAGTTTTTGTGGGTGTATACATTCGGTTTTACAATGTGCTGAAGAGTAGGTCAATGTAGCTTTTATCCAGTCTATACTAGGATTATGAAGTCGTAACCATTCGATGCCGAGAATCACAGGAAAGATCGGGGTTTTAACTATATCAAATATTATCTCTTCATGGTGTCTTACTCCTGTGTTCATGGTAATGATCTCTGTCTCTTGTGTCACGAGTCCGGAACTAATGAGAGTACCGTCCAATAATGAGACAGAAAAGGGATAGCTTTTCTTTCTAAACGGAATTTTTAGTCTTTGTATTAATGATATATCAATAAAATTCTGACTCGCTCCTGAATCAATCAACGCAGTCAGGTCCGCTGTGTGATCCTGCCACTGTAATGATATATTAACAGTAAGATGTTCACCCGATGTACCAAGTATACAGTAATTCGTAAAGCATTTTACAGGAGTCATAGGCTTACCGGTTAGGTTCCGCGGTTTCAGTCTGCATTCACGGAGTTGATGGCCAGCTCTCCCGCAGTACATGCAGAGACCCAAAGACCTTCTCCTGTTGCGTTCTCTTTCGTCTAGTCGGCCCCTAGCTGCTCCTACCTGCATTGGCTCTGATTCTGGAGAAGGTAAAGCAGGAAACGGTAAGGGAGCTGGAGGAGTGCTCCTCCGTTGAGGTGTGGATACGACGGTTCTTTCAGCTCGTCTCTCTCTCAATCGTCGATCTATGCGTATGCATAGTCTCATGGTGTCCTCGAGACTATTAGGGGTGCCTGTACGGGCAAGTTCGTCCTTTAAAGCTTCTGATAATCCTAGTCTGAAATGGGTCAGTAAGGCGGGTTCGTTCCAGTCGGATTCTAGGGCGAGATGACGGAACTCTGTTATATAATCCTCTACTTCAGAACGACCTTGACGTAAGGACATCAGAGCATGTGCTGCATTACTAGTACGGTGATGATCATCATATAACTCCTCCATAGCACCGAAAAACGTATTCCATTCGTTGAGTATTGGGTTATTGGTATGTAACAAGTGATGGGCCCAGGTTTGAGGTTTACCTCTTAGTAAAGAAATCACCATGCGTACTCGTGTAAAGTCATTATTATATACATGCGGTTGTAAGGAGAAGAGCACTTGGCAGGAGGTGATGAAACTCCGGAACTGGTGTCTATTCCCGTCGTAAGTTTCTGGTGGAGAGGTATGGATGTCCGGGGCATAGATGGGTTCTGCACGGTATGGAGGAGGTTCAGGCATCACACCGAGCTGTACCGGGTTTACATGGACAGCTTGTTCTAAACGGTTCTGATTATTCTGTAACACCCCCTGGGCGTCTCTTACGTCTTGCACAGTTTGGGCTAAAGCCGCTAATTGTTGGGTAAGTGCATTCAGGGTATCGGCAAGATTCGTTGGTTCCATTATATGGCTCTAATATTATGTCAGGAATCGACCTGAAAAGAGTTTCTTATATGTGAATAAGTGTAAGAGGAACCACTGTGTAGTAATCTTGCCTGTACGTAGCGAGTATCAGAGTCAGGAGGAACGATATATAACGCTGCCTGTCTGCTGGTACCAGTGGCGTCAGGTTCGTAGTAGATCAGGTGGTACTTGTGGATGTTATACCAGGTGATTTGATAGTAGTTATGTCTTTTGATAGTTACCCCGTTAGAAATGGTCGATGTAGTGGCCTAGGTCACGGGCCCAAAGGATTACTACGCATAAGTCGTTTCCAGGCAATAAGGTCGTGAGGCAGGCAGAGTTCGGTACGTAAGTGGTATCCAGGCAATAAGGTCGTGAGGCAGGTAGAGTTCGGTACGTAAGTCGTATTCAGGCAATAAGGTCGTAAGGCAGGCAGAGTTCGGTGCATAAGTCGTATCCAGGCAATAAGGTCGTCAACAAGGGGAATCAATCAGCATATGAGTAATCACAGGTAATAAGGAGGGAAATTAGCTCAGTAATCATACAAAATATTAGAGCGTCGACTTACCCCACTGAGGATTCTTTTATAGGGTGTCTCATTTAGGCAGCCGGGGATAGCGCCGACGTCATCCGTCTGCGCCGGCATCTCTCCGTGCCCATAAGGCCGCTCGGGACCATGCGCATGCGCGGAAGGTCTTCTCCGCCGACTAAGGATACTCCGGCCTGCGCGTCGACACGTGGCAGCGCCAACGCCTCGCTATGCCGTACGATCACCGCTCGGGTACCCGCAGGAGGCACCGCTACAGGGGTTATATCGCCGGTAAGGGAGGAATCCTGACAACCATCCAGCATCCACTAAATCACAAACGCCTGCAGTTTCATTGTACAGGATAGAATCTGCAAATAGCACCGCCCTATGTATTCCGTCGGCTCCTTAAAACATGGATGAGCTGATGTGATAAGCAGACAGACTGAGAGTAACAGCTGTGCAGGAGATGTATAGGATAAATGCACTCTCTGCAGGGCCAGCCTTACTATTTGCAGGCCGGTGGGCGAGTCGAGTCTGCGAGCCCCATAAAAACTATGTTTAATTAGGAATTGCTAATCAAGCACTGATAAAGGATGACCAAGGACCTTGGTGATTATAAAGGTCTCAAAATAAAAAAATTATATAGCAGTATGGGTGTTTGCAGACATTGAACATCACATAGTTATCAGGGCTTGCTTAGCAGAACATGTGTTTTTTACCTTTACCTGAATCACTATAGTACGATAAAAGAAGGAATCCTAATTTCCATCAATTACTTCCTACTGTTAGGGCCCTATTACACTGTTAACGCTAACGGTAGCGCTCACCTGCGTGAGCACTACCGTTAGCTGCGGTATCTACCGCATATTACAATCCAAACGCAAACGGGTTAAAAAACCCATTTGCATTTGGTACCTTGCGCTCCTCTGCGCGAAGTTACTCCACGTTGCGCTCCCTATACTTAATTTAACATGGGGAGCGCAAAGTATTAATCAGCACTGGATTACGCAGTCCCAGCGCTGATTAATGCCTGGCTCTGGTTAGCGAAAAGATAACCAGAGCCAGAACCTGGCGTTAACCGATTCCGCTTCTGCAGAATCCGTTAACACCAGCCTAAAAAAAATAATAAAAAGCAGCACATACTCACCCTCTGTCCCGCGGGAGCAGGAAAAGACTGGCAGAAAAAGTCTCTCCCTGCGTATCCATACGCCGACCAGCCGGATCTCGCGAGGCGAGATCCAGCTGGTCATGTGACCGCTGGCGTCTGCTTCAATGGAGTTCTATGGACTCCATTGAGAGGATGCGCGTGGCTGCGCTTAGCGGGCACAAACAATGCAGGCAGCATTTTTTGCGCCTCCATTGTAATCCCCTGTTAAATCGGGGGCGGTAGGGGAAAAACTGCGTGCACAGTTTTTTCTCCCTACCGCCCCCGTTTTAGCGCAGGGATTGTAATAGAGCCCTTAGTGAGTTATTCCTATTTAAAAGAAAAGTCTGCAGACTTCTCCCCTCTGACCCAAAGGGCTTCTACTCTACAGGGATAAGGCTCAAGGGGATTATTTAGACTGAAAATCTTTAAACAGTACAGATAAAAGGTGTCACTGTAATTTCCCTTTACATGCATTATACCACGTACTGCTATTTTTATATTCTTTTGGTATTTTTTGGAAGCTGCGTTGCTTATAATCTCATTTTGACCTCTACAAATCCAAACAGGAGATCTGAACATCTTGTTATGTATCTTTATCACATTTTCTGGATTTGACAAAAATGCCATTTCTTCCTGTATGCTAATATTGCAAACCCCGTGTGACATTGTACGAAATGAGGAATGCCATCTAGAAGCGAGAGCCTTTCTTATCAGCAATATTTCTGTACAGGAAAAACAAAGACATGGAAAATAAAAAAAATAGAAAATGTACATTTTAATAATTTTAACTCAGAATAAGAATCTTAAGGGGTTATTCAGAGAGCACTGAAATGTCACCCACATTTCTGTGATCTCTCATTCGCTGCATTTTGGTGAGTTAAATTCGTCGACCCTGCGGTGAATTCAGCATTCACCGCAGGGTCCCCAAAGTACGGCGAATCGACCTGCGTAATGCATCTGAAAAACCGCCGCAAAACAGCCAAACAAATCAAAAAACTGCTGAATTTATTTGAAAAATCGCCGGATGCATCCAACGAACTGTTGAACAGACCGCCGACCAGCCACCGGAAAAAGCCAACAAGCTACCGACTAGGGGTAAATCCCCCACAACATTTAGAAGCGTTTAAGAAAAAACAAGTGCATGAAAATGCCTGTAAATAATATGTAAGGTTCTATGAATAATAATAAAAAGGTTTGTTACAGAAGAAAAATAAAACGGCATGTAAAAAGAAAATCGGGATTAAATATTTTGCTGACAAAATCCTAAAAAATGCCTAAAACATAAATAAAGAGACCTTTTGCTGCAAATGAAAAGAATAAACCATTGAATAAATATTTAAGAAAAATGGAGAGTTTTTTTTACATTGAATCCTATGGGATTCACCCGCTTAAACCTGTCGAATGAATCCACGAAAAATCAGGACATTTCAATGAAATTTTGGTGCTGTTCTGTGTTTTCTGAATAGATTAACCATTACTTCTCTAAGGCAATTTCATTGCTGCCAAAGGTCACCATGTTTAGCTGGCAATTCGCCAATATTTGGAAAATTGCCAGCATTTTGAATAGCCGAATGGCCACGAAATTGCACCGTATGGGGAATTTCACTGTTCGGTGTAATTTTGGGGTCAATTCGGTGTTCTTTTAATAACCCCTTTAATGGGAAATTGCTATTTTACCCTATATTTAATCGTTAACTAGGCATCGCATGTTTGAAATAAATGTTATGCTACTATTTGTTTTTTCAACAAATGCTCTTGATAGAGAAACAGTTAATCGATTTATAGTTTTATGTTTCACAACGGTCTCCTCCATGAATCTCTCTCTTGCTCCACTCGTAGCCAAGCATATGGCAGAGCTGTTACAAATCCTACGATAGCAAGCTGGTGTCTGTATTTTTGTAGTTTTTATTTTCTTGTATATTCAGCCAATACAAAACACACTTCCAGTCTGCTTCTGCTGGCCTGGGTATGCCACACATACAAGATTTGTTTTCCAGCATTCAACATCCTGTTTTATAGGTTGATTATGCTGTTCAAGACATGATTCCCTGGGTGATTTCAATCTGTATTACATAAAAAGTGTCAATACAAATATTCAAGCAGAAGGTTCTAAACTATAATATACAGTATATTATAACAGGGCTCAAAATTTCAAGGCCCAAGCTACTAACCAGTAGGGATAAGCTTTTCGGTTCGATCGGTTCGGAGTTCACATTGAACATAGCCTGTTCGCATGTTCGCGAACTACGAACATTTCCACCTGTTCGCCGCTTGTTCGCCCACAATGCACCACAATGGACCACAATGCACTTTTCCACTGGCCTGAAGCTTGTAATTGGCTACAGCCTTGCACCTGACCAGGTCAGGTGCAAGACAGGTTCAAGACTATGCCAATCACGGCTCAGAGTCCTGATTGGGCAAATTTTGCCCAATCATGGGCTCACAGAGCTAAATCCCGCAGCACACTGTATAAGGCTTCACACAGCACTTCTGCACGTGTTTGAGAGGAGATTTGAGAGGAGATTGATCTTGTGTGTTCTTACTGCCAGTCTGCCACCAGCTACTGGGGGGGGTCTCATCTACTGGGGTGTCTCATTTCTACCAAATATCTGGGAATTGTTGTAATCTTTGTGTTCTCACTCCCAGCAACTATTTTGGGGGGCTCAGTAATTTCTACAAAATATTTGTGAATTGAGGTAATCCGAGGTAATCTTTGTGTTCTCACTCCCAGCAACTATTTTGGGGGCTCAGTAATTTCTACAAAATATTTTTGAATTGAGGTAATCAGAGGTAATCTGCCATGCAGAATTTTGGGGGTTCAGTAATTTCTACAAAATATTTGTGAATTAAGGTAATCTGAGGTAATCTGTGTCTTGTCACTGACAGCCAGAATTTTGGGGGCACAGTAATTTCTACAAAATATTTGTGAATTGAGGTAATCTGAGGTAATCTGTGTCTTGTCACTGCCAGACAGAATTTTGGGGGCTCAGTAAAGTAATTTCTACAAAATATTTGTGAATTGAGGTAATCTGAGGTAATCTGCCATGCAGAATTTTGGGGGCTCAGTAATTTCTACAAAATATTTGTGAATTGGGGTAATCTGAGGTAATCTGTGTCTTGTCAGTGCCAGCCAGAATTTTGGGGGCTCAGTAATTTCTACAAACTATTTGGGAATTGAGGTAATCAGAGGTAATCTGCCATGCAGAATTTTGGGGGCTCAGTAATTTCTACAAAATATTTGTGAATTGAGGTAATCTGAGGTAATCTGCCACGCTGTCAGAGCAGTTCAGATATGAAATTTCTATATTTCGCAGGACTGTTTATATTTGGGGCCAGGTATTGCTTCACACAGGCAATTTGTCTGTGTGGCTACGATGCCACAAGCTAAATTTGTTGTCTTTACGCAAACCAGGGAAGAAAGATCCATTGTTCAGAAAACTGTCCTAATTAAGTCTGGCTGTAAAAAAGAATTGATATGGTAAACCTCATTACTTTGATGTAAAGGAACAATGGGAAGCCGAGCCCAACCTGTAGAATACAGGTACTGGCTGGGTGGAGTAGAGGTAATGTCACCGCTCTGCATGGAGAGAGCCTGTGGAGTCATGGGCTTGATCCCAGCGAGCAACCTCTCCAGTAAGTGTCCTTGGCAAGACACCTAACGGTACATACTCGCCACCCAGGACATACTTGAAAACAAGAGAAATCTCAATGTATCCTTCCTGGTAAAATCCTTTCACAAAAAAAAAGAATAAAAAAAAACCCAGAGAAGGTTAAATGACCTGAATAACCCGTTTGTAATGCCATACTATTAGGCAATATGATCTAACGCTATATGGTATTTGAATATTTAATTTATGTGGTCAGTTATAATAGATAATCTTGGTGTTTTATAAAAGACAGAGGCCATACCACATTTAATTGATTATTACATAACAAATGTCTTTTGTATTAACATTTATAAAACAGATAAAGTAATTTTCAATTTTTCGATTTTTCATAGCTTTTCCTTGGGGAAGGATCGCTTTCCCTTTTTTTTGGATCATCCAATAAGAACAAGAGACGAGCGAAGGGTCAACAGACCCCTCTCCCCAAAAAAAGGGAAAGAGATCCTTCCCCAAGGAAAAGCTCTGAAAATCGTAATCCCACCCCACCTAGAGATACTAGGAGAAGGGGTGATAATGAGACTGATAATATCAGCATCCCTACGACCAACAGATTCTGGGTTCTCAATGAAAATCCAGAGGAAGAGGTTTTTTGGAGGGACCCCCTAGACAGGAGAGACAAACAAGGGGAACACAGGGACCTGGATATAAGATTAGGAAGAGAGGGGGGAAAAAAGAGATCTTGGGAAACAACAGAAGGGGGAAGAGAGCAGGGAAGCGAATCCCTAAGAGAAAAAAGGGAGAGAAGGTACTGGAGCATGTTTTAAATTTGTTTTAAATAAATTTAAATTTTTTCAATCCTCGTTCCTGTTGATGCTGTGCCATCTTTTGGATCCTAGGTGGTTTTCCTTTGGGTTTCCTAAAAACTAAAAAAAAACATGAGCGCCTATCCTAGAGAAAAAATGTGAGTACAAATCTCTAGTACACTATACTGTAGACCTCGCAGATCTGCGCAAGGAGTTTTTCTCTTTTCTGTCTTCCATTGTACGATTCTGGACAGAACATCCTAGGCAAGGTGGGGGTCACCTGAGAATTTGGAAGACAATATACCCGCATGTCTGGACCCACTCAGAGCCAGTGATTGGGCTCTACACTTGTGAGTGGGAAATCATCTGTATTACATTTATAGCATAATGTATTGCACTATTATTGTCTATTTTTTCCATATATACGCGATATCCCAGGACCCCAGAAAGCATTATTTGTGCCGATTCAGGTTATATATTTTATATACCACACCACATTTATACACGCCTCAGTTCTTAAACACCAAGTTCTATTCTTAGTCACTTAAACCTTTCCCATTATAAATCAATCCTCAACCTAGCTAAAGAAAACCACTCAGTTACTGGGCATCACCAACAACACAGTTTATTATTGTGGGGGGCCTATTCACTAAATGCAACTTCCTTCAGGGAGATACATAACACACTCAATAGGTAGATTATCTCTTCCACAGATCAATCACAGCACTTCATTCAATATACATTAACCCAAAACTTCCTATTGATTTCCATGCATTCAATGAAAGGGCTGCAAGATGTATATGAAATGGGTTATGTTCGTTTTACTAATGGGGCTGATGGCACTTGATATATAAAAACTATTTCACGGTTCCAGCGTATCTCACTATGGGTACACAATTGATCTTTAGATGTCCACATCCAGTATTCTTGGAATATAAATAATTTCACTAAATTATGGCGCAACTAAGCTGCCGTAACAGTTTCTCCCATAGCGCTCGTCTGCAGTAGAGCGGAAAGGCTGATACTATTCTACTGTTTAGGCTTCAACAGCAAAATAATTCATTTATATTCCTTTAATTTGTGATGGACATCTAAAGTAAGGACTATGCAATTAGGAAATAGATATCAAGTTATTCAGGTATACTTTATCATCTGGTAGTGAAGATAGAATGGTGGAAGATTAGGGTGTGGTCACGTCTTATTGGAGTGGCTGATGGTATCTGCCCTTTATTCCCTCCAAGCGTCCCTCAGGTCTCTCCCCAAGCTTTCTTTCAGGGTCTCCTTTCTTTTCCTCTGTCTATGGAGTGTCCCCTCTATATAGTGGTTTCCCGCCCAGTTTTAGATCTAGCCCATCACTATGTGGCCTCATTTGATTGGAGAATATATATTCATTAACTCCAGGGGTCTGTCCAGGTGTTATATTACCTGGCCAGCAGATGGCGCTCTCAGATCAACCATCAACCTTCTACAGGAATTAATTTATTTATGTGGCCAATCTTTTAATGATTTGGGGTCATTTTATCCTATATCCCGGGACTCCATAAGTTTTATTAACAATATTGTGACGGGATGGAAGTCTGCCTGCGGTCCTGCTCTATCTGACCCCCCCCTTTGATGGTGTCCGGCCCGACTACCGAGTGGCACAGCACTCGGCGTCTCGAGCGGCCTGGAGGATGAAATGGCGTTGGTCCGGCGTCTGGAGAGATGGTGCGGTGTTGCCTTGGGGATCCCGTTCCTGGGTTGAGTGGTGATGCAGGAGACCGCTGAGTGTCTCCTGCAATAGTGATTGTAGCTCTGAAATGAAGACACCAGACACGGCTGTATGCTTTAAAACAGTGAACTCAATTTTATGGGTTTCAACAGGGTCATTTATACAACTTCACACAAACAGATTACCAACTACCCCACCCACATAACTAGCACTGATTGGCTCCTTTCCCAGCCTCCTGTTCCCTATCAGGTCCCTTTCAGCCTTCCCATTGTCCAGGGATTAGGCAGATGAGGTCTTGGAAAAGCCTCCAATCAGCTGGTTTGCTGTATCCTCTATTTTGCCCTTTCAGGCTCCCCCACTGTCCAGGGGATTAGGCAGATGAGGTCTTGGAAAAGCCTCCAATCCTCTGGCCCGCTGCATCCTCCATCTTGGGGCATGAGATCCTTTGTTCTGTGAAACCATGAGCAAAATGGCGACGGGGAAAAACACATACAAACAGTTTCTTTCATACTTTTACAGTCACATCATACAGGGTACATTTTCATTACATTACACCAATAAAACCACATCTAGCAATAAAATAAGAGGTCCATAGGCTCACACGCAAAACCAAAACGAAAAAGGAAAAATGGTCTTTAAAAAGGGTTCAGTCTTTAGTCCTGTGGCTCGCTGAAAAGAGCTCTCATGTCCGTTCCGTGACAAATATCAATATTATTTCTATTGTTGAATCGCCAGCATACTTCGCCACGGCGTGCGTGCATTTCATACACCCCTTATTTATATCCAGAGATATGTGCGTATGAGGTGGTTCTGCAGACATACATTCAATCATTCATTCATAATTAATTTATTAATAAATATATGTGGTGTGGTCTATAAACCTAAAATATTTGTCCATTAGATTATTGCGTGTCGCAGTATTGCTACTAATCACGATCCATAATTACTTTTGAAATTGCATCTTGCTAATCCGTTGATAACATATGATTGTATGAAACTTGATGTGTGAATAAATTTTGGTTTGAATTGTTTTACCGTTACGCAGTCTCATATCATCTTTATTGATTTTATTGTGTCTAAAAATATCTAGATTGTATCAAAAGAACTCGGGATAACCCGCCATATATTTGTCAAGACGTATATTCATTGATTGGTTATTAATCCTTATCTTAAGGGTAAAATACCAATTTATACCACTGGTATTGGAGGCACTGTCAATAATATATATAAATATATATATATATATTAAAAATAAGAAAAATACACATCATAATTAATATATCCCTGACCTATTAAAGAAGTAAATAATCTCACAACGCAGAATTTTGGGGGCTCAGTAATTTCTAAAAAATATTTGGGAATTGAGGTAATCTGTGTCTTGTCACTGCCACGCAGTATTTTGGGGGTCAGTAATTTCTACAAAATATTTATGAATTGAGGTGATCTGTGTCTTGTCACTGCCACGCAGTAGTTTGGGGGTCAGTAATTTCTACAAAATATTTGTGAATTGAGGTAATCTGAAGTAATCTGTGTCTTGTCACTGCCACGCAGTATTTTGGGGGTCAGTAATTTCTACAAAATATTTGTGAATTGTTATAATCTGTGTGTTCTCACTGGCTGCCACCCATCAGGGGGTCTCACTGATTTATTGGAGGTTTCTGAGATTTTTAATCTGTGTCTTCTCACTGCCAGCTATCAGGGGATCCCACATACTTCTAGCAGATTTCTGCGAATTGTAATCTGTGTCTTGTCACTGTTGCCAGCTATCAGGGGGTCCTATCAGGGGGTCTCACTGACATGTAGCCAATTTCTGCGAATTGTAATTTGTGTCTTGTCACTGCCACCCATCAGGGGGTCTCACTGATTTATAGGAGGTATCTGGGAATTGTAATCTGTGTCTTGTCACTGGCTGCCAGCTATCAGGGTGTCTCACTGAGTTATACCAGAGTTCTGGAAATCTTTAATCTTTATACCAGAGTTGAATCAGAGTTCTGATATATTTAATATATATATCACTCGCCATGTCAGAAAGACCAAAAAGGACAGGCAGACGCTCCCAGACACAGATAAGAGGGCAAGCAGCCTCTGTGTCGGGAGGCTGTGCCTCTGGTTGTGGTGGACGTGGTGCATCTTCTGCAGGGGCACGATTGTCCTTTCTAACTGGTGCTGGCTGTCTTAAGCAGCAGCAACATACAGAGGACTTGGTGGATTGGCTATCCAGGCCATCCTCATCCTCCGAGTCCTCTGCCAGCCAGGCTTGTAGTGCTTTACAGTCCACCTCAGCTGCCAAAACATCTAATGCAGCCTCCATGTCCACAGCTATTCCTGCCATAGCCTCACTATCACACACGGAGGAGTCAGCTGAATTGTTTGACTACAATGACAGTGACATGCTGCTTGAGGATGCGCAGCAAGTACAGTGCTCTGATTCAATCTCTGAGGTTGAGGAAGGGAGTATAATAAACCTAGAGGAAGGGGGTGCCACTGATGACACACAAATAACTGACCAACTGTAGCACTAGCCAGTCCAATTCATCAGATGTCAGAGCTGCTCAGGTGCAGAGTGCTGTTGTCTCAAAGCACACATCAAGGAACTCTGCTGTCTGGGAGTTCTTTAAGAAATGTGCAGCAGACTTCACCGTTGCTATTTGTAATCTATGTCAGATGAGGCTCAAGCGTGGGAAAGACACCGGATGCTTGGGTACCACGTGCTTGAGTCGACATATGACCACCTGCCACACATCCCGTTGGCGCAAAACTTTGCGTAGGTCCTCCTCCTCCTCATCTGTCTCTACCCCCACTGTATGTCCTGCCTTTTCATTGCCTACAACCTCCACTGACAGGGATGATGCTACAGTAATGGATGTACCAGGTCCTTCCTCACAATGTGACAGCATCCCATCAGCTGAATATTTACGCAGTCAGATTACGTTGCCCCACCTGCTGCAGCGTAAGAAAAAATATAGTCCCAACCATCCCCAAGCACAGCGTCTAAATGCCAGCTTAGCAAAATTACTCGCATTGCAGCTGCTGCCTTTCCAGCTGGTGGACTCTGCTCCCTTCCGTGAATTTGCTGAATGTGCTGTACCACAGTGGCATGTTCCAAAACGCCATTACTTTTCACAGAAGGCCATTTCAGCACTATACCAGCACGTGGAAGACAATGTTATCGAGTCATTGGGAAAGGCAGTCAGCAGCAAGGTGCATGTGACTTTAGACACGTGGTCCAGCAAGCATGGACAGGGTCGTTACATTTCCTTCACGGCACACTGGGTAACTCTGATTGCAGCTGGGAAGGATCCAAGACGGGGCTCTGTGCTGGAGCTTGTTCATCCACCACGCCTCCAGAAAGCTGCTTGTATGAGGTCTCTCTGCTCCACCACCACCTCTCCCTCTTCCTCCTCCTCCTCCTCCTGTGTCTCTGGCGAAGTGGCAGTTAAACCGACGTGTGGCAGGGGCTACGCAATGGCTCAAGCAAAAAGATGCCATACTGTGCTTACACCGGGCCAGAAATTCTGTCAGCTCTGCAGGGGCAGGTGCAGAGATGGTTAACACCACGCCAGCTTCAGCTGGGAATGGTCATCTGTGATAATGGCAGCAACCTTCTCTCCGCCCTACGCCAGGGTAAGTTGACGCATGTACCATGCCTAGCACACGTCCTAAATCTGGTGGTACAGCGTTTCCTAACCAGGTACCCAGGGCTGGCAGAGCTTCTCAGCCAGGCCAGAAAAGTCTGCAGCCACTTCAGACGGTCATTCCCAGCAAGTTCGCCTGGCAGAAATTCAAAGAGAATTCCACCTTCCCACAAACCGTCTGATCTGTGACATGCCCACCAGGTGGAACTCGACATTAGCAATGCTGCAGCGTCTGCACAAGCAGCAGAGGGCCATCAACGAGTACCTGTGTGAGTATGGCACAAGGATAGGTTCAGGTCAACTTGTTTTTTTTCCCCCCCGCAGTGGCTGATGATCAAGGATGCATGCGCTGTACTGTCACCATTTGAGGAGGCAACGAGGATGGTGAGCAGGGACAGTGCATGCATCAGTGACACAATTCCTTTAGTGTTTCTGCTGGAGCACACTCTGCGGGGAATTATAGATGTGGCTCTAGAGGCAGAGCAGCGGGAGGAAGAGGAGGCCTTCCCTAGCTCTGAAGGAACCAGTCTTTCCGCAGACAGCATTCCAGAGGGTCCTCCTCAGATCAAACAGGAGGAGGATGAGGAGGAGGAATATTTGAGTAGTGGGGGCATTGAAGATGGGGATTCCTCAAGGGAGGGTTTTGTGTGCCCAGAAACACAAGGACTGGTACGTGGCTGGAAGGAGGAAGTGTACGATGGGGTCATCCTCCTCATTGAGCAGGAAGACTCGGAAGCTAATGCTACCTCCAACCTACGCTGCATGGGCTCCCTTATTATGCAAAGCCTGCTAAAGGACCCCAGGATTCGTGCTATCAAGGAGAGGGATCATTACTGGTTGGCAACCCTTCTTGATCCACGATACAAGGGTAAAGATGCAGAGCTCATCCTGCCCGCACAGAGGGAGCACAGGATGAAAAAACTTGAAGACGCTCTAAAGCGACACTTGTGTAACACCTTTCCAGGCACTGGTAGGTTACCAAGTGATGACACAGGTGCTTCTGAGGCTGCGGATGATCAGAGGAATAGTGGTGAAGGCCGGGGCCACTTGACTAATGCCTTTTTAAATTTTTTTAGTCCACGAGGCCCAGGGACATCAAATGTAGGCACCCATTGCCAGCGTCTTCACCATATGGTGCAGGACTACCTAGGGCAAGGGCAGACCTGGATAACTTTCCAGCAGATGATCCACTGGCTTACTGGGTGTTGAGATTGGATCACTGGCCAGAACTTAGCCAATATGCTATGCAGCTACTAGGTTGCCCTTCATCTAGCGTGCTTTCTGAAAGGACGTTCAGTGCCGCTGGAGGTTATGTCACAGACAAAAGAGTGCGTCTGTCCACCGACTCTGTAGACCGGCTGACATTTATAAAAATGAATCAGTCATGGATCAGCAGCTATCAATCCCCTGATGCTGATGTAATGGAATAGATCAGGGATGTCATCTGCATTCACAAAACCTCCAGCACTGAACTCTTCCACAATACCACAAAAGGGTTACGGTGTGAAGGCACTTTCTGCCATGAAAGGCACAATATTTGGCTGCACTGATGCCATTGCCTGTGCCACATTTATATCATTTTAATTTTTTGAACTGCAGGGTCCAACCCTGCACTCTTCCACAATACCACAAAGGGGTTACGGTGTGAAGGCACTTGCTGCCATGAAAGGCACAATATTTGGCTGCACTGACGCCTGTGCCACATTTATATCATTTAAATTTTTTGAACTGCAGGGTCCAACCCGGCACTCTTCCACTATACCACAAAAGGGTTACGGTGTGAAGGCACCTTGCTGCCATGAAAGGCACAATATTTGGCTGCACTGACGCCTGTGCCACATTTATATCATTTTCATTTTTTGAACCGCAGGGTCCAACCCTGCACTCTTCCACAATACCACAAAAGGGTTACGGTGTGAAGGCACTTGCTGCCATGAAAGGCACAATATTTGGCTGCACTGACGCCTTTATCAGATTCATATCTTTTTAATATAGGACCGCATGGTCCACCTCTGCACTCTTCCACAATACCACAGAGGGGTTACTGTATGATGGCACTTGCTGGCCTGGCACCAAAGGCACAATATTTGGGTGCACTGCCACTGACGCCTGTACCAGATTAATATCCTCAGAGGGGTTACTGTGTGACGGCACTGTTGCCGACGCTAAAGGCCCAATTTTAAAGCACCTTTTGTTAGTTTCATCCAAAGCCTGCATAAGTTTCACCATAATTTAGCCAAAAAATCACTAAACTTTTTCTGCGCGTCCTAAAATGTCTTTTTATACAGGCTGCCGCCCCAAGCAGTTGTTTATGAATAGATTAAAGGAAAAGCATTTACCGTCATTTGAAACGTCATTTTTTTGTTTTCAAATGTTTCTATACATCCTAGAAATCCGCCACTTCACAGGCAGGTTATGGGGACCTCCTAGGCACGATATTCGAAGGAATTTTTCGTTTTTATTTTTAACCCTTATTTCATGGAAAACTCACTGTCCCTTTAAAAACTTTTTTTTTTTACTTTTTGTCCTTGTTTCCTGTCCCCCAGGGCACTACCCGGACCCCCATACACCTTTTATGGCAAATATCTAGCATATATGCCCTCTTGGAGGGCACTCTAAAAATAGAATTTTGAGTCCCATTGACTTGTATTGAGTTCGAGTTCGAATTCGAACATTTGAAAAGTTCGAGTTCGAATGCGAACCGAACTCGGGGGTGTTTGGCTCATCCCTACTAACCAGGCAATAAGAGTTACTCGCCACCAGTTGCCCCGCCTAACCCCTACCCAGCCGTTAACTCTGCCCCTTTACACACACCCTTAAATTATCTATTACTACTTGTTACTGTTAAAGGTTTTATTTAGAATAAAGTTACTAAAATAACATTAAAACCCAGTCACCAGACCCCAGTGTGAGCAGAGCGAGGAGGCAGGGAAGCTTCTCTCCACCCCCTGCCAGTGACAGAGACGAGCTTGGTCAGGTTAGGCAACTAATCCCTACCACCGTGCAGCCTGGGGAAGGGGGGGCTGCATGTTGACCCCGCCGGAATACGCAGCACAAAATAATTTATTGTGCTGCCTGCATGTGCATTTCAACACACCCTCACTTAATTTCCACTCACCAAATGCGAGTAGGCGAGTGGAAATTTTGAGCCCTGTATTATAAGATATAATAGGTGTAGTGGTGACCTCTCAGACCGCCTATGGATTTGTGTTTCCCACTGCAGGCCAGACTTGCACAGACACTTGCAGCCTGCACCGCTGTGGGGGAATTCCCTTCCCTCCTTTCCCTGTCTCTTGATTGGCAAAGGAAGTTGTTAATACAGGAAGACTGAAGATATCACAGAAGGGTTCTGGAACATGTAGTTTCACGTACAAAGGGCCTAATGCAATTGAATAGGAAGAAAACTACGTCTCCCAGGAGACAGCAGGGTGGCCCGAGGTTTTCAAAGGGGGAAGAGCACGTGTCAGGGGAGGTGAGAGCCAGAGAAGGCGAGACGGATGGCGTGGCTGGTCCTGTTGTGAATCGGGCATCCGGCTGTCCTCGTGCTTCTGACCAGAGAGAGCGATCGAGTGCGTCCAGCCGAGAAGAGATCCGGGTGCGTCCAGCGGAAAAGAGATCCAGCTGTCCTCGTGCTTCCAGCACCAGAGAGAGAGAGAGATCAAGTGCATCTAACGGAGAGAGGTATTCGGTTTCTCAGCGTGAGTTGATATCGCTAACTTTGTTGTCCAGCCTAGTTCTACTGCCGCGCAGCTCCATCTAAAAGGAGGATTGATGCAGTTACAAATCTTGTTACCCTGTGACACTTTGCAAAGATTTCTTTCCCTCTTTGTGGAGTACAAATATGGTTTCACAGTAAAGGTACCCAAAGACAGAATCCAAAGGGCCCCAACGCTAGCAGACTTGAGAGTTTGTGTAATTCCCACTGGCCAGTGGTTAGGTAGAATCTATAAGGTTTATATGGTTATGAGTCACATCAATTATAGTCAATAATTGAACAGTGTTGAAGTATTGTAAAGCTTACTGTTTCGTTTATTCATCATTGCTCTGCATAGCAGTGGTAAATCATTCCAATCGATATTGTTATACTCTTGATCACTTTGTCTATCAGAGGGGCTGCTTGCTAGTCCTAATAAACCCTTTTTTATTTATAGTATAGCAGTGTTTTGGTGTTACTTGGCGCCGGTGGTGGAGGTGAGCGATCACTGGAGTGGGACTGAAGGCCCGTAAACTATAGCGGCTCTTGCGGGAGTAGCGCTACATAGGATATAAGGAACGGTTTCTTATATTAGCATTTTGATGGTGGAAGAGGTTCAAAGAGAGGAGACTGTAACCATAAAGTGGGACGCTTCAAAAAAACCATATCAAATAGAAGAAAATACAGACTACAATGGATTTTCTTAACTGAAATCTGAATATATAGCCACTTGTTGGCTTACCACCACATTACATTATGCTCAAGCTCATCTATTAGGATGAAAGTTGAACACACTTTTTTTTTGCGCAAGCGATTTAATGCTCTTTGTCTGTTGACTGTCAGGAACCTTTAAACCTGACACTTTTTCATTCTGTAGCGTTTTACAGCTCCCAGTGTTCTGACACTTCAATTACATCTCCTTTGTTGGTGCTTTTTGAAATACAGTGTGCTGTAGGTCAGATTTTATTTTTAATGGACAATACAGACGGGAGTTACATAGGTCATAAGTCAAGAGTAGCTGTAGATATATTTATTGGTCTAAATTTTTTCGCTGAATAAAAATTGTTATAAAAGTTATTTTCTAAAGGAACCCTCTAGCCTCTATAGGGGTTATTCAGAGAGCACCGAAATGTCACTGACATTTCGTTGCTCTCTCATTCCCCGTAGTTCCTTGCACTTCAGGGAGTCAGAGTTCCCCACCCTGCAGTGCATTCATCATTCACCGCAGGGTTCACGGAGTGTAGGGAAAACCTGCCGAAAACCGCCAAACACCCGTCGAAACCCCACTGAAAACCCACTGGAACCACCGCAAAATACACGCTGAACACGTCGGAAAAAGCCAGTGAGCCGTTGAACACAGCACAGACCAGCCGCCGGAAAAAGCCGACAAGCTGATAAACAGGGTAGAATTTTTTGTTTGAAAGTGTGATTGATGTACTCAATGAACCAGAAGAATCATCCAAGACCAATCGTCATGGGTTCAGTGCCAAGCTGCTTCTTCTTCCACAGTTAAATATTAGCATCTCCAGCCCATCCCCTTGTTTTGCCTAGAGTGTACCTTTAACTAGACATGTGCATTCGTTTTAGTACTAAAACGATTTAGTCCGAATTTTGGGATAATTTAGTTTTTGTATGACTCAAGAGATATGAAACTGCTCAGTACAAAAAACGAAAGAAACTAAAATAAAATGCACTACATTTTAGTTTCAGTCCTTTTTGTGATATTACATTGAGTGAAGGAGACCAGCAATGAAGAGCGCAACATCGCAAAGCTACAGAAAAGGTTTGTATGTGTAATCCTTCCTGACCCCTACCCAAAAATCTGACAGTGATAGAGCTCCAGAATACTCACTCGCAGTACAACCAGCCAGCACAGGAGAGGAAACCTTTACTTAACCCTTGCATGTCTATGAGGCAGGCAAGATGATAAAAGCAGCTGGAGAAGGAAAACATTCAAATAAATCACACTGAAAGCTAATGACAGAGAAGGGCTGGATAGTAAAAACCCTTTTATAACAAGCAGCGCTGGGAGAAGAGAGGGACTTTATAAAACGTGTGTTATCTCCCCTCCCGCTCTGCATAATAGGGGCTTGGTCTGATACATTTTATATTATCCAGGAGCACTATCCCCCTTTCCTCATCTATAATACACGTTTTATATAAAGCCCCTCTCCCAGTGCTGCTGTTATAAAGGTTTTTTTACGTCTGATACATTTTGTATCCAGCTCTCACAGTTACTCTGTCATTATGAGCCTTCAGTGTGATTTAGTTGAATGTTTTCCCTGGATTTAAAGTGCTTTATTTTATTATAAAAATAAATTTGTACCAGTCATCTCTTGTGAGCTTTCAGATCGATTTATGTTAATATTTTCCCTCTCCCCTGCTTATATATTCCTGTGTCTCCCCCACAGAGATACAAAGTTTAAGTAAAAGTTCCCTCTCCTGTGCTGGATAAGCATTGCATTCCGAAGTTCTGCACACTCCACATGCCAATGCAGTATGATGTTCTATACAGAGAGGGGCATTAATTAATGCAGGAGGATGTTCTATACATAATACAGAGAGGGGTATTAATGTAGGAGGATGTTATATACATTAAACAGAGAAAGGTAAAAATTGAGGAGGATGTTCTATACAGAGAGGGACATTAATTAATTCAGGAGGATATTCTATACATTATACAGAGAGGGGTATTAATTAATGCAGGTGGATGTTGTATACATTATACAGAGAGGGGTATTAATCAATGCAGGAGGATGTTATCTACATTATACAGAGTGGGGTATTAATGCAGGATGATGTCGTATACATTATACAGAGAAAGGTATAAATTGAGGAGGATATTCTATAGAGAGAGGGACATTAATTAATTCAGGAGGATGTTCTATACATTATACAGAGAGGGGTATTAATTAATGCAGGTAGATGTTGTATACATTATACAGAGAGAGGTATTAATAATGCAGGAGGATGTTATCTACATTATACAGAGAGGAGCCTTTTTTTAGCCCTTTAAATCCAGTGGCTGTGAGCGCTGAGATCGGCTGCTTGTTATATTATCTCTCAGTACAATGTATCAGGCTCAGCGGTTACAGTAACTGACTGTAACAGTGCTCAGAGTTTCAGTAAAACAAGGAAATAATATTGTTCTAATCTCTTGTAGCGCTGTGTTTAAAAAGACTGTTCTGCTGCATTTACTTGCAATGGCCACCAGAGGGAGACAGAGACCATGGTAAGATTATGCTGGACAAACACAGAAGGCACTGAACTACATTTTCCATGATGCTTTGCGTGAGGACAGGAAGTGGGTGTGTAGGAAAGGAAAGGCATCAGCAGCCTCGTGGAAAGCATGCTCAGAGTGAGCTGGGAGCTGAAAGGAGAAGGAAGCAGGCAGAACTGTTAAGGATTGTGACCAGGCCAGAGCGCAGGGGCTACCTCGCTGGTGCTGGGGGATCGGGACAGTGACCATGCAGAGATCTGTCTATACCAAGCTGTGGGGTCTGAGGACAAGAAGCTGGTTCCGGCTGGACCCCGAGTTAGGAGAACCGCAGATCGATCTAACAGGGAGTGCAGGCGGTGAGTTGGACATCTTGTGGCAGATACAGACAAGCAAGACAGTGGATCCGGTGACACAGAGAACCCCAGTCAAAATCGAGCGGAGAGACATCCTGGGTCGAGCGGAGCACAGAGTATCTGGTGGATGGGTGAGAGGCCTTCCAGGCCGTTGTAAAATACTAAAGCACGCTGCAGTGTCTTCAAAACCCACAGGGCCCCAACGTGACTAGTCGAAGATACCTCCTAAATGATTCACTGGCCAGTTGAATGTTGTGCCCGGGTACCAATACACACATACACATACATTCCTTGGGACATAACCTGTACGAGACTCACACTCCAACCACTAAGGGGTTAAAAATACTTTTTTCCTCTTTTCCGCTGCGTGTTTCTCGCATTACGAAGGGCTGTATTTTTCCTTTTCCGCTGCGCATTTCTCACATTACAAAGTACTGTAAAAATATATACAAATACCGTGTTACTCATTATATGCCCGTTTATTCAGTAAACTATATAATTTATAAAATCCACGACGGTGCTGGAGTATATTTATTCCCTAGTGCGGGGAGACTGACCCGAGGTTCAAATTCAGCGGCTCCTCCAGGAGTGAGCGCTACACTCTTATATATAAAAAATATTATTTACTATTTTTACTGAAACTCTAACAGCTTTGCCTGACACATTGTGCGGAGAGTGAGAGATACTGTAAAAAGCAGCGATCTCAGTCCTCTGAGGAGCCACTACTATAGTAATTGTATCCACTGGTTTTCAGATGAATGAAATTCGTTTTCATACTAAAGAACTGAAAATGAATTTCTTTAGCAACTAAATAAATTGCATTTTAGGACTAATCCATTAGTTCAAAACGAAATGTTGTGCTGTGCACATGTCTACCTTTAACAATGAACTTAAAAAGTTTTGATGGAAAAACTATTCAATTAGACAAGTTTACAATCATGCAATTAATATCCAATCAGTGAAAGGGGCTTATCTAAAATCCCTATTTTCAATTTAAAGACTGTCTTTGCAATCTACCTTACTGAATGTGCTGCTTTTTCATCTTCCAATAAAGAGATGGAATTATTGGCCCATGGAGGCCGTTCTATCCGATTTCATTAGATTACTTTAAGAAATGGTTTTGTATATTTTTGGAGATGTAGATGATTCCAGGATATTATCCTTAATACGTGATAATAGCTTGTTCATACAGGTAGGGCTAGATTACAATCCCCGCGCTAAAACGGGGGCGGTAGGGAGAAAAAACTGTGCCACAGTTTTCTCCCTACCACCCCCGGTTTAATGGGGATTACAATGCAGGCGCAAAAAATGCTGTCTGCATTGTTTGTACCCACTATGTCCCGGGATGGGCGCGGCATAGGACTCCGTTGAAGCAGATGCCGGCGGTCACATGACGCCTCGCGAGATCCGGCCGGTCGGCGTAGTGATACGCAGGGAGAGACTGGGGAGACTTTTTCGCCCAGTCTTTCCCTGCTCCCACTGGCCAGAGGAGGCGGTCGGAGTCGTGGTCCTCACCGCGGGACAGAGGGTTAGAATATGATTTTTTTTTTATTTTTAAAGCTGGTGTTAACGGATTCTGCAGAAGCGGAATCCGTTAACACCAAGTCCTGGCTCTGGTCAGGGCCGGATTAACATAGGGGCTGATGGAGCAACAGCTCCAGGCCTATGCCCCAAAATAGGCCCAGAGAAAGGATAACTATGTCTACATTGATGGGCATTTGGACCCCTATATCTCCAACTCCATAGCAGCTACAGGGTCATGGAAAGGCCAGAAAATGGTCCAGGTTTTATGTAACAATAAAAGTAAAATAATATTTATTTATTTTTCTTTTCCTTTCTAACACAACAATATTTTTCACTTTTCAAGTATAAAGTGAACAATGATGCTACACTAACTCACCATCTCAAGTGTGGAGGTGATGGCACAATCTGTTATTACGAATTGTTACATCAAAAACCTAAACCGCCACACTGCAGCAAAGTGCACAGGCTGGACTTTGGAACCCTGCGTCACTAATCTTTACACCTTACATTGTCATTGGACAGGTCAGAGTCTGGCCTTTGCATTGATACCAAACGTGAACATGTAAAAATGAGCAATACCACTGCCATTACTCCCCTTCTAATTTCCCATGCAGGGAGCAAGGTCAGTGTTTTATACACAGTCATATCTATACTATAAAAGAGTAAGGCTTGGCGTGTCCGTCGCCAAGCCTTACTCTGCGCATGCGCGCGCAACCAGCGGCGGTTGGTTGCGCGCGCATGCAACCGCCGCGGCACGAGCCGGCTGCCGGCTCGCCGCGGCGGTTACAAGATGCACACAGCAGCCGGGTAGAGGCTGCGCTCGCAGCCTCTACCCGGCTGCCGCGCGCATCCAACCCCGAGCGGCGAAGGGAAAGGTCCCTCCGCCGCTCGGGGCTTGGATGCGCGCGGCAGCCGGGTAGAGGCTGCGCTCGCAGCCTCTACCCGGCTGCCGAGCGCATCCGAGCGGCGCCGGGGAAGTGAAAGTTTCCCCACTTCCACTCTTTGAAGGACCCAAGCCCCGGTCACGTGACCGCGGCTTGGGTCCTTCAAAGACCGGAAGTGGGGACACTTTCACTTCCCCGGCGCCGCTCGGAAAGGTAAGTATGGCACCGAGCTCATGGGGCGGCTGTCCGAATGCCGATAGAGCATTCGAACAGCCGCCCCATGTCTGGTCTGGGGTCTGAGCTGGGTTATATCCATGAGCGCTGGGGGGCCAATATCCATGAGCTGGGGGGCAATATCCATGAGCTGGGGGGCCAATATCCATGAGCTGGGGGGCAATATCCATGAGCTGGGGGGCAATATCCATGAGAGCTTGGGGGGGCAATATCCATGAGCTGGGGGGCAGTATCCATGAGAGCTTGGGGGGGCAATATCCATGAGCTGTGGGGCAATATCCATGAGAGCTTGGGGGGGCAATATCCATGAGAGCTTGGGGGGGCAATATCCATGAGAGCTTGGGGGGGCAATATCCATGAGTGCTGGGGGGCAATATCCATGAGTGCTGGGGGGCAATATCCAGGAGCTGGGGGGCAATATCCATGAGCTGGGGGGCAATATCCACGAGCTGGGGAGCAATATCCACGAGCTGGGGGGCAATATCCACGAGCTGGGGGGCAGTATCCACGAGCTGGGGGGCAGTATCCATGAGCTGGGGGACAGTATCCACGAGCTGGGGGACAGTATCCACGTGCTGGGGCATATATCCACATGCTGGGGCATATATCCATGTGCTGGGGCAATATCCACGAGCTGGGGCAATATCCACGAGCTGGAGCAATATCCACGAGCTGGGGCAGTATCCACGAGCTGGGGCAATATATCCACGAGCTGGGGCAATATCCACGAGCTGGGGCAGTATCCACGTGCTGGGGCATATATCCACGTGCTGGGGCATATATCCACGTGCTGGAGCAGTATCCAGGAGCTGGGGGGCAATATCCAGGAGCTGGGACAGTATCCACGTGCTGGGGCATATATCCACGTGCTGGGGCAGTATCCACGAGCTGGGGCAGTATCCACGAGCTGGGGCAATATCCACGAGCTGGGGCAGTATATCCACGTGCTGGGGCAATATCCACGAGCTGGGGCAGTATCCACGAGCTGGGGCAGTATCCACGAGCTGGGGCAGTATCCACGAGCTGGGGCAATATATCCACGAGCTGGGGCAATATATCCACGAGCTGGGGCAATATATCCACGAGCTGGGGCAGTATATCCACGAGCTGGGGCAGTATCCACGAGCTGGGGCATATATCCATGAGCTGGGGCAGTATATCCACAATAGACTGCCCTCTGGGCAGGCTTTCCTCCTTGTTATTCATAAAACAACATCTTCCATAACACAAGGGAAATATTTCATTTTATTTTGGTTAAAATTGTATATTTTCTCAGAAAAATGTGGTAACAGGTCCCCATTTAATTTTTTTTAACAAAATTCCCTATAGAATATCTAACCACAAAGGTTTGGATGATAAAATGTGAAAAAATAATTTTACACGTAAATGATTGAAACCTGAATGGAAATTTCCTCACATAATATATGCCTGGTTAGATACAAAATATCTGCACTATTAAATAACCTAAAAAAATTTTTCATTTCACTAAATTCCAAAAAAGCCCATCAAAATATTCAGCTCCAGGCCCATAGAGATCTTAATCCGGCCCTGGCTCTGGTTAACTTTCCGCTAACCGGAGCCAAACGTTAATCAGCGCTGGGACTTTGTAATACCAGCGCTGATTAACACTTTGCACTCCCCATGTTAAGCATAGGGAGCGCAAAGTACAGTAACCTCGCGCTGAAAAGCGCAATGTACCAAACGCAAATGGATTTTTTAACCCGTTTGCGTTTGAATTGTAATATGTGGTAAATACCGCAGCAAACGTTAATGCTCACACAAGTGAGCGTTAACGTCTGCGTCAACAATGTAATAGTGCCCGTAGAAATCTGAGTGACAGAGTGTCATTCTGGAGTTTCTTTTTTTTGTGGCAAAATTGTAAATTGCTTGTATTTGCTTTGTTCTTAGCTCCTCTTTTAATTAACCAGTAGGCATAAGAAAATTTTATATTTGGACTTGCTTAATGCAAAGCATTTTTCAACTAATATTACTGTGTGGTTATGTAGTTCTGTCACTCTGTTGTAACAGTAAAGTAACTCCTTACATCTGGTGTATATACATGGGATCTACACTGAATGTGGGTTATATACAGAATCTGGGGTATACATAGAATCGGGATTATACATGTTTGTCACCTATACAGATATAAAGTAAGAACCCACATTGAGAAGCGAATGTGCTCTAGGGAGCCTGCGTGTAATATTTTTCCATTTCCATGCCATACTTGGATGTATCTTTACTGAGCCTGGCATTAATCTTCCTGTTGCTGAAGCTGAACACGTCTTCACATGAACCATGTGTTAAGAGCAGCAGGATTAAGTGACCTTTGAGACTAAAATGTGAGAAGCAGAGTTGAAATAACAAGATATGCCGTAGGAGAGATGACTCACTAAATAAACCGGAATTAAATCTCCTAAAGCACACTGGATCCCAACAGTTTACTGTTCTGCTGTATGAAGAACACTGTGAGTGAACTGGCAGACTATGGGGGTCTGGAGCCAAATGATGCAGCTGGTCTGCAGACTTTTTTGGACAGGTCCACTCTTTCCCATTTTTGCAACAGTCAGACTAGAACTCCTCTAACTTGTCATGAACAAACCACTTCAAACAAACTTCAAGATGATGTAACGAACACGATTACACCGTGACACGCAAAATATTAGAAAAGGAAGAAACCTTGCCTCAAATATCAGTCTTTGGATGGTCAGACTAAGTCACCAACATTTCAGTGCTCTCTCGTCCCCCGTGCTTCAGGGAATGAAATTCCCTGACCCTACGGTGAATTCAGCATTCACCCCAGGGTCCCCAAAGTGCAGGCAAAAGCCACCGCAAAACAGCTGATTTGAAAAAAAAAAAAACGCCAAACCGCCAAAATTATTGTTTTGGATAAGCCTCTGGTAATCCGCAGAAATTTTCAGATCTGATCAGGCCCAATAAGCCGCCACAAACCCACCGAATGCGTCTGGAAAAAGTCACTGATCCGCCTAACACAGAGCCGACGAGCCGACGAACGGGGTAAAAAAATAGGGAACAATTTTAGTGGTGAAAAAATCCTGAAAAATGGCTAGCAAATCATAACAAAATAAATAAAGAGACTTTTTGCTGCAGATTAAAATAATAAATGGTTTAACAGATATTTAATAAAAAACAAGAATATTTTTAACATTGAAACCTATGGGATTCAAACATAAAGTATGTGCCCATATCCCTTGAAATTCCACAAAAAAAATACGTATCTTATTGCTCAAAGAACATCTCCTCCTCTTGGCGTTCAGAAATGGACATATATCATAGTGAAAAAGGCTTGAGCAAACTTGGTTTGGTTTATATGTTTAATTGTATCTAGGATTGCTCAAGCATTTTTCATTATTGTTTCATTTGGGCATTAAATCCAACATTAATTATTGAATTCATTTGCAATAATTAAGGCACTAAGTTGCAACAATAATATTTATTATTCTTTTGGTTATTATGGTCGAATATACGTAAGAAAAACACACAGAAAACAGTGCAATATGAATTGACAATTTACTTGGCAATTTATATTAACAATATAGAAAAGTGAATCGCCCAACAGAAATATGTATACAATCAGCTCGCTAAACGTAGTATATAGAGGTTCCTCTATAAAAACGTTGACAATTTAGCACGCAGGAAAAACAAGGTAGCGCCAGTGACCAGAGGCCGCCGGTTAGCAAAATTATACACACTTCATGTCCATAAATATTCTTTTTTTCTCTTCCTCCTTCAAGGATTCGCCTCTTATAGGCCTTCAATATTACTACAGAACAAGAAAAAAAACAGTTTTGGTTTGCTGTAGGAACCGATGGAACCGAAAGAACCGGTGTCTAGGGCAGGAGAAACGCACAAACTTATAAACAAAGTCAGGGTCTAGGAGACAGATGGATAATCAGAAGGGTCAAAGCCAAAGGTCAAAGCCAGAGAAACAACAGTCTAACAATATATTATTTTTTTATGGACATTTACCTTTATACCGACTGAGGAAGGCTTTTTAAGCCGAAACGCGTCTCGGTAGATTCTGTCCTGTATTTTATTTTATTTATCCATTAAATTTTTCCCAATATTTGCCACCTTTCTCCGACCCCTTTTTTTCTCCTTGGAAACTTGGATCCATCACCGCGGAGGCAAAGAGGTTTGGGTTCCCACCTCAAGAGGACCCAGAGCGACATAGATTGAGCCTGACATTACGAGGCTCTAAAATCGGTGAGTGTGCTTCATCTTTTCCTTTATCACATAAGCTTTTTTAGGTGGTCATGATGCCCTGAGTATGCCCTTGCCTTTCCCCCCTCCCTCCGCTCAGCCGATCGACTAAAACAGCTGAGAGACGCAGAGGACTTTACTCCGCCCTCCCAGCTGTCAGTCAGCAGAGCGGGATTCATATTTCCAGCTTCTGCCGACTATTGCCGAGTAGGAGACGTCATCGCGCTATCAGCGCGATGACGTCTCCATCTCACCGCAGTAGCTGGCGGCAGCGGCTGAGGATTAGTGTTGCGCGCATCCTCTTGCGCACAACACTAATCAAAGAAGATGGAGCCGGGAGGAAGCCTGCTGATTGACTGGCTTACGTGAGAGGAGCGCATGCGCGCTTCTCACGTAAGCCATTAGCCAAGTTCAAGCACTAACAGGATGGGAGCGTGTCAGGGCTGCGGGTTCCGGGACGGCTAGCCCGGCGGTCCCCGCCTCATCGGGCTGCTGCTCAGGGGGTGGGATTGCGGCTGGCGCATGGGCCTGGCGTTGCCCGGAGACCCGGCTCACCTCTGTTGCGGGTCCATGACTCCCGGAGGGGACGACGAGTGGGTCCCCGGGTATCCGCCGTGGGCTTGCGTCGCAGCCCAAGACTGCTGGCCCAGCACATGCCCCAGAATGGACGCGCGCGCGGCCAGGCTCCACCAATATGGCGGCCGGCCCGCGGCGCGCGTCTGTGACGTCACCGGCTTCTCAGAGTAGGGAGGAGCTCCATGGGTACTTAAGGGCAGACTGGCCATTCTGTCTTCGCTTCACTATTGTAGCAGTTCCCTCAGTATTGCTCTTCCCATTCCATAGTGTATACTTCCTGTGATCCTGACTTGGCTTGTGACCCCGACCTCCGTGTACCGCTGTGATCCTGACTTGGCTTGTGACCCCGACCTCCGTGTACCGCTGTGATCCTGATTTGGCTTGTGACCCCCGACCTCCGTGTACCGCTGTGATCCTGACTCGGCTAGTGACGTTAACCTTGCCTCCTTCACCAACTCCTTGGGCTCCCTATATCCTATTCCTGGGATCCCTGACAGAATAGTGAAGCCTCAATGGAGCTTGCGGATGTCGCCGGAGCAGTAGACACCCTGTCTCAACAGGTGAACACCTTATCCTGCTCCATAAGAGAACTACAGAATGGGCATCGGCACCTCCAGGAACAGTTGTTATCGTTCCAAACCACCTCACCAACCCGCCCATTGGAGTTGACTCATGTTCCGGAACCACATGTTCCTATGCCCGAACGTTACTCAGGCAAGCAAGACCACTTCCAAGCCTTCATGATGTCGTGTGACCTTCTCTTTGCATTGAATCACCGGACTTATTACAGTGATTACGTTAAGATACGTACGACAATATCTCTTCTAGTTGGAGAAGCACAAGCATGGGCTCATAACCTGTTACGCTCTCAGAGCTCGGTGTTGGAGACATGGCCGCTTTTCTTCAACGCTATGGCCGCGATGTTCGACGATCCACTTCGTGCTAGTACGGCAGAAAACACCCTTAGATCCCTACGGCAAGGACGTCGTTCGGTGGAAGCTTATATCACAGACTTTCGTCGCTTCGCCTGTGAAACAGGATGGAATGATGTTGCCTTGATAGGGCAATTCCGTCTTGGTCTCTCAGAGGCCTTAAAAGACGAAATTGCACGAGTGGGAATCCCGTCATCCCTTGAGTCCCTGGTTCAATTATCCATCCAAATTGATAGGAGACTTCGCGAACGAGCAAGGGAAAGATCCGCCTCCTACTCGTCAATGCTCCGTTCTCCTCCTGCTCCACCTCCCGGTAATCAGGGGGTGTTACCCGCACCAGAGGAACCCATGCAGGTTAATATGGTTCAAGGCCGACTCCCACCAGAAGAATTACATCGACGACGTATGCACAATCTCTGCCTATATTGTGGTCGACCACATCATACAGCACGTTACTGTCCAGAAAAGAACCGGGGTCGAGCAGGTAACCCTAACTCACCCCTTCGTCTGTTACATTTGTCCACCTCCAGTGGCTGCAGCCCTTTATTGACTCTCCCTCTTGTTTTACAGTGGGGAGGGAGGATGCTACTTCAAACCGCGATGGTTGATTCAGGAGCAAGTGGAAACTTCCTCGACAAAGCAGTCGTTGATGCCTTCTGTATTCCTATCACGAATAAACCCTTCCCTTTGCATATTCAGGTTGTGGATGGGTCTTCTTTGCCTTCTGGGCCTGTTACCACTGAAACAGAGCCATTACAAGTAACCATAGGCCCTGGGCATAAGGAAACGTTACGCTTTGACATCGTCACTACTCCATTGTTTCCAATTATTTTAGGTCTCCCCTGGCTACGTCAGCATGACCCCCAGGTCTCATGGTCCTCTGGCACGTTTACCTTCTCGTCTTCCTACTGTACCCAGAATTGTCTCCAGAAACACCATCACGTCTTGAATACGGTCCTAGATATACATATGACACCGCAGTATCACACCGTTCTCCCTAATGAATATTCTTCCTTCGCAGATGTGTTTGATGAAAAAGGGGTGGAATCCTTGCCGCCCAGGAGACCGTATGACTGTCCGATTGAACTAATTCCAGGAGCTACCATTCCGTACGGCAGGCTCTATCCGTTATCAGAACCGGAATTGAAGGTATTGAAAGGCTACATTCAGGAGAACCTGGACAAAGGGTTTATCAGGCACTCAACGTCACCGGCAGGTGCAGGTATCTTTTTTGTGGAGAAAAAAGATGGGGGTCTCCGTCCTTGCGTGGATTATCGTGAATTGAATCTCATCACGATCAAGAACAGGTACCCTCTCCCCTTGATTCCAGAACTTATCGAGCGTCTCCAGGGTGCAACAGTCTACACCAAGATCGACCTCAAGGGAGCATACAACCTTGTCAGAATACGTAGAGGTGACGAATGGAAGACGGCGTTTAGATCACGCTACGGTCATTTCGAGTACATGGTGATGCCTTTCGGGTTATGCAACGCACCTGGTACGTTCCAACATTTCCTCAATGACGTCTTCAGAGACCTGTTAGACCAATATGTAGTGATTTACTTGGATGATATCCTTGTTTTTTCCTGTACGCTCAAGGACCATAGGGTCCATGTAACAACAGTCTTAACTCGCCTCCGAACCCATCGGTTATATGCAAAGATCGAAAAATGTGTCTTCGAGGCAGACGAAATAGAATTTCTTGGATTCTTCTTAACCCCAGGTCGTCTTGCCATGGATCATAAGAAAGTAGCCGCCATCAGCGATTGGCCTACCCCTACGGATAAAAAGGCTGTTCAACGATTTATAGGCTTCGCCAATTTCTATAGACGCTTCATACAGGGGTTCTCTTCCATCATTCTACCCCTTACCGGGTTAACCAAACAACAGACCAAGTTCTGCTGGTCCACTGAGGCTCAACAAGCGTTTAATGCCTTAAAACATCGTTTCAGCACTGCGCCTATATTGGTCTTACCGGATCCCTTACGACCATATGAAGTGGAGGTTGATGCCTCTGATGTCGGGATCGGGGCGGTTCTCACCCAACGGAGACCCCCAGAACAGATGGCCCATCCTGTGGCATATTATTCCAGAAAACTGACTTCCGCCGAGACGAATTACGATGTTGGCGATAGGGAACTCCTCGCCATTAAATGTGCCCTTACGGAATGGCGTCATCTCTTGGAGGGTGCTCTACATCCGTTCCTGGTCTTCACAGACCATAAAAATCTGGAATATCTACGGACGGCTAAAAGACTCAATCCACGACAAGCCAGATGGTCATTATTCTTTTCCCGCTTTGACTTCCGGGTAACTTACAAACCTGGTGTTCAGAATAAGAAGGCCGATGCATTATCACGTCTCTCTCCATCGATCCATTCGACACCCATTATTGAACCAGTACTCTCTCCGAACAGATTCATCGGCATGACTACTAACCTTATGCAACAGATACGTTCCCATACCGACACTAACAATCAACCTCATGTAATGGGAACTCAAGAACAGCGTCAGCAATGTCTCGTCCCGGTTCAGGACCGAGTAATGGTACTTCAACAATTCCATGATACTTTGGGAAGCGGTCACCCAGGGATACGTAAGACCAAGGACTTGATAAAGCATTACTTCTGGTGGCCTACTTTGGATCAGGATGTTAGGGACTTCGTGGGTTCTTGCTCGATCTGTGCCCGTGCCAAACATAGCACGAAGAAACCAGTAGGTCTCCTACAACCCCTTCCGGTACCTGAACAACCATGGTCACATATCACCATCGATTTCATTGTTGAACTTCCTCCATCAAATGGTTTCACAACCATAATGGTAACCGTGGACCGTCTGACCAAAATGGCCCACTTTACTCCCGTTCAAGGCCTGCCTACCGCTGCACAAACAGTATCCTTGTTTCTACAGAACATATATCGCTTGCATGGCGTCCCTGAATCCATCGTGTCTGACCGAGGGGCGCAATTCACCTCTCGGTTCTGGCGATGCTTTTGCCGGGCTTTGGGGATTTCGGTCGACCTGTCTACGGCATACCATCCCCATACCAACGGACAGACAGAGAGGGTGAATCAATCCCTGGAGACGTACCTACGTTGTTATACAACCTATTTACAGGACGATTGGGCCACTTTATTGTGCACTGCCGAATATGCCTATAATGCCCGACTACACGATTCCACTCGTTGTTCTCCCTTCTTCCTAATGTATGGATATCATCCTGCTCCCCTTCCTGATTTGCCTTCTGTTGTCCCGGTTCCTAGCGTGGCTACCCGCCTTCGGGCACTCCGAATATGTCGTACAAAGGCCCGTACGTGCCTCATAATGGCTCAGAATACGTACAAAAGATATGCTGATCATCACCGTACTGCCTCTACAGGCTATGCTACGGGCCAAAGAGTGTGGTTGTCCATGCGCCACCTACGTCTCTCTTGTCCCTCTAAGAAATTGGGCCCTAAATATATAGGGCCATTTACCATCGTTGACATGATTGGGCCGGTGGCGGCTCGTCTTCGGCTTCCTGCTCGTTACCGGTTCCATCCGGTGGTGCACGTATCCCTTCTGAAGCCGGTTGGTGCCAACCCTTTTGTGGGTCGTTCCCTGCCTCCTCCTCCTCCTGTGTCCGCTGCTGGTTCCGATATGTTTGAGGTGGCACGGATCCTCGATTCCCGTATTCGGCGGGGTGTACTCCAGTATTTTGTGGATTGGACTGGCTACGATCCTGAGGAGCGTTCCTGGGAGCCTGCCTCTTTTGTCCGGGCTCCGGCCCTTGTCCGTGCTTTTCATGCGGCTCATCCCGGGCGTCCGGGTCCGTTGCGTGTCCTGAGGCCCCGCGTTCCGAGGGGGGTTATGTCAGGGCTGCGGGTTCCGGGACGGCTAGCCCGGCGGTCCCCGCCTCATCGGGCTGCTGCTCAGGGAGTGGGATTGCGGCTGGCGCATGGGCCTGGCGTTGCCCGGAGACCCGGCTCACCTCTGTTGCGGGTCCATGACTCCCGGAGGGGACGACGAGTGGGTCCCCGGGTATCCGCCGTGGGCTTGCGTCGCAGCCCAAGACTGCTGGCCCAGCACATGCCCCAGAATGGACGCGCGCGCGGCCAGGCTCCACCAATATGGCGGCCGGCCCGCGGCGCGCGTCTGTGACGTCACCGGCTTCTCAGAGTAGGGAGGAGCTCCATGGGTACTTAAGGGCAGACTGGCCATTCTGTCTTCGCTTCACTATTGTAGCAGTTCCCTCAGTATTGCTCTTCCCATTCCATAGTGTATACTTCCTGTGATCCTGACTTGGCTTGTGACCCCGACCTCCGTGTACCGCTGTGATCCTGACTTGGCTTGTGACCCCGACCTCCGTGTACCGCTGTGATCCTGATTTGGCTTGTGACCCCGACCTCCGTGTACCGCTGTGATCCTGACTCGGCTAGTGACGTTAACCTTGCCTCCTTCACCAACTCCTTGGGCTCCCTATATCCTATTCCTGGGATCCCTGACAGAGCGGAAGGAGGGATTTTAGGGTAAGTATTACAGTAAAAAAAAAAAAAATACTGAATAACTAGGTAGGGAATAGGTATATTTTAATGTAAAAAAAAGGGGGGGATTTTTGCCTAGAGTGTCCCTTTAACTCAATTTCAAATGAAACGAAGTTACGAAATGAAATTAAATGAAATAGGAAATTAAATTAATTTAAAACGTAACAAAACAAATTTTCCAGCAGTGCACACCTCTAGTGACTATCTTGCAACTTTCTTAACCCAAAGTATGCTTACTCCCACAATGCTTTGCTGAAAGAATATGCGTGAACATTTTTTCCTTTCTCCTCATCTGTTATAATGGCAGAGGCCTGTAATCTTCAAGTTTCTTCAAATAAATTCCTGCCACACAGATGCTGGAAGGTGGCTCTGAAAATCATCATCAGCCCTGCTTATCCATGACACCCGCCGCTCCTCTCTGTGAAACCCTACACTGGCTTCTTATCCACAGCAGAATTATATTCAAATTACCATATTTTTCCATGTATAAGACGGCCCCTAGTTTTCTAACCCAACATTAACCACTTCCATGCGGAGGACGCACTCAGCGCGTCCTCCACATGGCTCCTGCTGTGCGGAGGACGCGCTGAGCGCGTCCTCACTTTGGGGTCAGCATTCGACCGGGTTCCGGCCGATCGCTGGCCCCCCCGGTGCGGGCTGACATCCTCGATGTCAGCCCAGCATCCGGAAACGCCGCCGATGAAATTAGGTGTCATCGCGGCAGCGCGATGACACCTAATTCAGGTGCCCCCCCCGCATGTGCGGAGGAGGCGCCTGAAAGGGAGGGGGGAGGTCCTTCGGACCTCTCTCCCTCCCGATCGGCGGTGTTGCGGGGGTTAACCCAGGCACCATTTGGAAGGGCACAGCCTGCCCTTCCAAATGGTACCTGGCATTAACCCCTGGGGAGCCGGATCACGAATCGGCGCTGAAAAGCGCCGGTTCGTGATCCTTTCCCGGAGCTGGCCGACATCTTGGATGTCGGCCAAGCCTCCGGGAACTCCCCCTGAGGACTGGCGTCATCGTGCTATGCACGATGATGTCAGTCCTGGAGTTAACCCCTAACTGCCACCAATGGTGGAGATAGGGAGTTCCAATGAACTCCCTATCTCCCGATCCGTGGCAGCTAGGGGTTAAAGTTTTGTATGGTTGGATCGGCCAGAGCATGGCCGTTCCAACGATACCAAACACTACTGTGAAAAAAGGTTTTAAAAAAAATAAAAAATAAAAATAAAAATATATTTAAAAAAAAATTATAAAAAAAAAAATAAACATTTTTTTTCTTTTTTTTGGTTCATTAATGCAGCAATATTGTTCCCATTTCAATTATAATGTGAACAATGATGCTGCACTAACGATTTTTGTATGCGGTGCGTTTGTTAAAAATCGTGTAATTTTCCCCAAAAAAAAATGTAACGAGACCCCATCTCTAATTTTTTTAACAAGCGCACCCCATACAAAATATAACCGCAATTGCTCGCATGTTAAAATGTGAAAAAAAACCACTTTACACATTGTAAATTATTGAAAATACATATTTTATTGCATTTTTTGTTATAATATACAGACAGGTCATGACGTATACATATAATAATGACATATTATGAATCTACCGAGTCTGACGGAAAGAACGATATATAATATGTCTGGGTCATATACTAAAATAAGCCTTCAAAACACGTTTAAACATGATGAGCAAAACCGGTAAAAATGACCTCAGCACAGAGGTGTGAAAAGCCTCAGCAGCGAAAGGGTTAAGAAATTAATATTTTAACATAAAACAGAACACATTTACAGGGTTATCCAAAGAGATCCGAATGGCTGGAGAAAGTCAGCGTTCGGTTACCTTTTTTGGCTATTCGGCTAACCAGAGAGCAGGCAATTCGCCAAATCCTGGCAAATTGCCTGCACATACGGTGACTGTTCGATGCCTGTTCGAGGGCAGTGAAATCCCCATAAAAAAGCACTGCTTCGGCTATTCAGAGAACACAAACCAGCAGTGAAAGGTTCCCCTAATGCCCTGCCATTCGGTGGTTTAATTCGGCAAGTTTATTCAGGAGAATCCCATAGGCTTCAATGTTAAAAATATTCCCGTTTTAATACAATATCTAATAAACCGTTCATTATAAAATTCTGCAGTAAAGAGTCTCTTTATTTATAGATTTTTTAGGCTATTTTAAGCATTTTTCTGATTTATTTTTTTTGTTAAAAGTCCGATTTGTTTTTTGATTTTTTTTTTAAAGTTTACTTATTTTTTCTGTAACAACCCTCTTTATTATCATTCCCCGGACCTCATATGTGTAAATTTCAGACATTTTCGCTAAGTAGTTTCTTTGCAAACAGTGTTTCACTTTCACACATTCACACAAACTGTTTTGCTAATTTATTCACTGCCTCGTCTGCGGTCTCGGCTGCTTCGCTGCGTGTGATCGGCTCCTGCTCGGGTTTTTCGACGGGTTAATCCAGATGTTTTTGGGGGTTTTCGGCGTGCATTCGGTGGGTTTTGCGGTTAGTTTTTGTCGGGTTTGCGACAGCTTTTCCCTGCAATTCGGGGGCCCTGTGGTGCTTGCTGAATACACCGCAGGGTCACCGAAATGGGATCGGCAAAAGGAACCGAATTGAAGAGAACGAAAAGTCACCGAACGTGTGGTGACTTTTCGAATCTCTTTGAATTACCCTGTTAATTTTTTTTTCAAAGTAAGTAATCAAATACTCAATGCTTATTTAGTAATAGGCAATATTTTTAAGATAAGGTACATACGGTACTATGATATCATGCATCACACTCAGCTTTCGGCCTATCACTTTCTTCAGCCTCTATTGCATCATTGCTTTCTTCGTCATCACTCTTAGTTCCAGACTTTTTTTTTCTGCCATTTTATGAGAGTGTGCTCAAAATACCATTTCAGACATCAACGGTTACATCTGCACAATGCCTACACACTACTACCTCAGGATGCTTTTAGAACTGCAATTGGTTTGTTCAGCATCAGGTGTCTGACGTCTGTTATCTAAGACGTGATTGGAGGAAGCTTGTTTGCAGATAGAAGGCTCATGATTGGAAGATGCCTGTTTGCAGAGGGAAGGTATTGGCAGTTTTGTCGCACAACTGTGCGGTTCACCAGTGTAACACAATTTACTCCTGCGGCTTCAAATTATGGTCTGTGGCCAATGAAGCAAGTGTGTTAGCGTGAGCTGATCATGGTAACACTCAGAACAGACCTACATCAGGTATCTGGTACACTTACTCCCGTGTATAAGACAACCCCCAATTTCTGGCTTAACGATTTCAGACAAAAGTATCCTATACTATAATAGAGTAAGGCTTGGCGTGTCCGTCGCCAAGCCTTCTCTGCGCATGCGCGCGCAACCAGCGGCGGTTGGCTGCGCGCGCATGCAACCGCCACGGCACGAGCCGGCTGTGCGCTCGCCGCGGCGGTTCTGAGATGCACACGCAGCAGCCGGGTAGAGGCTGCGCTTGCAGCCTCTACCCGGCTGCCGCGCGCATCCAACCCCAGAGTGGCGAAGGGAAAGTTTCCTCGCTTCTGCTCTTTGAAGGACCCAAGCCGCGGTCACGTGGGTGCGGCTTGGGTCCTTCAACGAGCGGAAGTGAGGAAACTTTCCCTGCGCCGCTCAGGCAGGTAAGTATGCTGAGACGGAGCTCCAGGGGCGGCTGTCCGAATGCCAATAGAGCATTCGAACAGCTGCCCCATGTCTGGTCTGGGGTCTGAGCTTGGGGGCAAATATCCATGAGAGCTTGGGGGCAAATATCCATGAGAGCGTGGGGGCAAATATCCATGAGAGCGTGGGGGCAAATATCCATGAGAACTTGGAGGCAAATATCCACGAGAGCTTGGGGGCAAATATCCATGAGAGCGTGGGGGCAAATATCCATGAGAGCGTGGGGGCAATATCCACGAGCTGGGGCAATATTAACAATAGACTGCCCTCTGGGCAGGCTTTCCAACTAGTAGTGTTATAAAAGGAAAAATACGGTCCTCACCCTGACCTACAAAGAACTCCCTAATGCTGCTGCTCCCCATAACCTGTACTCACTAATCAATATGTCTACCCCCCTAAGATCCAACAATGACCTTCTCCTGGCTTCCTCCATCATCACCTCTACACATGCCAGACTGCAGGACGTTTCTCGTGCGGCACACTTTCTCACACCATCAGACTGTCCCCCAATCTGGCTTCTTTTAAACGTTCCCTACAGACACTTCTATTCAGTGAAGCTTACTACCTAACCCCGTAACAAAACATCCGACCTACTCAATATCCGTCCTCATCTCATCTCTCTCATCCCTGCAGTCCCCCTCTCCTGTTTCTCACCCTCCAACCATCTAGACCAGTGTTTCCCAAACCTGTCCTCAGGACCCTCTTACTCGCCATGTTTGCCAGATACCTGAAGCACAGCACAGGTGAAACGATTTGCTGCTCAGTGATTGCAGGATACTGAATCCTGCAATCACTGAGCAGCAAATCGTTTCAGACTGACTGCATTTTCCAAAGGTGATCTGCAAAATCTGGCCTGGTTGAGGTTCCTGAGGACAGGTTTGGGAAACACTGATCTAGACTGTAATTTCCCAGGACCCTCAATTCCCTCTGTATCTATTGGTGAAATATTGACTTGCCTTCTTGGTGTATTGTAGAATCATCTTGTCTTTACCCATTGTTCCTTGGTGTAGCTCTGCGGAATGAGTTCGTGCTTAATAAATAAATAATAAATGCCAAACTGAAGTGGAATTGAAGGAACTGATCCAATGATTGAGGGTCAAATCTGGAAAATATAATTGAAGAAATAATAATTCATCCAATATTACCTTACCCAGATATCCCCTTGGACGTTACCACACACCTCACAGTATGACCCACCCCACCAGTAGAACAGGCGTGCCCTCAGGATCACCTTGAAAATGGCGATATTTTATGCGTGGATGGTTCTTCGGGGTCTGGGGTGGGTATTGTTAGAGTTAATGGGATTATGCTTTTTTTCTGATCACAGTATAAAAAGTCTGCGTCTTGAGCATTAAGAAGAGATCTTTTCACCCGTTGCTAGTCTCGTCTGGTCATTAGGTAAGTGGGGCTATAATGTTACACTGTGCTTTCGCAGAAGCGAGGGAAGCAAACTGAGGAGGCTAACCTGTCTGGTTAGCTGACCGGATTGTCACAACATGTCTTTTGTAATCTAGTTACAGATTATGTTAGTGGTTTTGTCTCTTTAACAATAATAACATTTGATCATAGATATCCTGTACCTATATTAGAGTTACAGGGTGACTTGGACATAAAGGAGGGTGGGGGGATAATATGAACAATTGAACCCGCAATCCCACACGTCCCAAAAGCAATCTCAGTTACAGGTACCTCCAGTCCAAAATGACTACAAAACAACCTACGGGACAACTTCTCCTCTTTTTGAAATCACTCAGTAGGCATGCCACTGAAAGTGAGTGGAAATGTTATTTGATGTGGAATAGCGCAAAATGAAGCTATTTATCATGGTAGCGAAAAAGCTCTACTACATATGAGGAGTTATTCACTAACCTCTGAATTGGCCCACAATTGCACCGAACGGTGAATTTCACCGTTCGGGGCAATATATCTATTCACAAAGCAGTCACTTCTTCAAATACAGGCGAATTGACAGTGAAATACAGTGCAATTCGCCACAATTCAGCAACATCTGGCGGCACTGAAATTGCCCCATAGAAGACTAACGTGTCTTCTTTACACAGACCGTTGAATTGCACTGAAATTATTTATTTATAAAGGATTTTACCAGGAAGGATACATTGAGATTTCTCTCGTTTTCAAGTATGTCCTGGGTTCAAGAACATTGAAGTGTTACAGTTACAGAAATACAACTGTATATCTGATTTTCAGTTTTTCATTTCGACAGGTTTTAACAGGTGAATCCCATAGGTTTCAATGTTATCAATGTAATATAATTTTTTTTAAAAAATTAAAGATTGTTTACTGTGGTTATTTTTTGGAAAAACCCTTTTTTATTTTTTATAAAAACCTTCCTGTTTTTTTGTATTTCTTCTAGATGGCATTTTTGGTTTTTTAAATTTTTAAAAAAAAATACTTTATTTTGTAACAGACCTTTTTACTACTTTTTTAAATGAACTTTTTTATCATTTAAACACATTTTTACAAAATTATTATTGATTTAAGGACTTATTAGGAGAATAGGAAACTTCTTTTTTTTCTGTTTGGTGGAATACGCCGATGCCATGCGCTCATTCAGCAGATTTCACCGACATCCGATAACTGCTTTGGTTCCTCCAATTTCGGCAAAATATGGCAAACGTTCGCTTGTGAATTTGCCGTATTTTCAGCGAAAAGCAATCACCGAAGTGTGTCGAAATGCAGTGAGAACCAAAACATACAGGGTTATTCAGAGAGCGTGAAAAGCAGGAGAATGACTGGAGAATGAAAGATTCTAGGTCAAAATAGCCAAACCAGAAAAATTCTCCCCTTCATCTCGCTTTCCAAATCGGCTATTTTGACCTAGAATTTTTCATTCTCCAGTCATTCTCCTGCTTTTCACACTCTCTGAATAACCCTGATAGAAATTGTCTGGCCCTTTACATCAAAAGACCCTATAGCGTTTGATTTATATGTCTTATATTTAGCACGAGAGGTTTGGTTTAACAATTCAGTGGCTGCCAGGGAATATTGGATGGCCAGCACCCTTTAAACAATTCATAATTATAGGCCTGTAATTGCTAATGAATTAATCATTTATCATATCTTGCCGGATGCTTGCAACATCCAGAACTCATAAAAAATAAATCAATCAGACAGTAATTGGTAAAAGTTTTTTCCTTTTTTCCCCCTCTCATCCTCACCTTCTCGTTTCATGTATTCATTGGCACCTGTTATATATTTAAGATTTTCACTAACCTCGCCGGGTAAAATGTCAGATAAATGAAAGTGTTTGCTATAATGAGTGTTAACAACCCCATTAAAACTTTTGATAAAAGGTCTTGTTACTGTAGCATAGGATCTGGAAAGAAAAAATTAATGGAATTTAATGGCCTAATATTAGGATTGTTTTTGCAGCTCGCAATCAATATTCGTGTAATGTGCAGTGGACATGGCAACAGTGTTAATTTTGTCGACTAAAAATTTTACAGGGTAATTCAAAGAGATTCGAAAAGTCACTGCACGTTCGGTGACTTTTCGTTCTCTTCAATTCGGTTCCTTTTGCCGATCCCATTTCGGTAACCCTGCGTTGTATTCAGCAAACACCACAGGGTCCCCGAATTGCAGGGAAAAGCTGCCGCAAACCTGACGAAAACTAACCGCAAAACCCGGCGAATGTACGCCGAAATCCCGCAAAAACATCTGGATTAACCTGCCGAAAACCACGGAAAAACCCGAGCAGGAGCCGATCACACGCAGCGAAGCCTCCGGAAAAAGCCGAGACCGCAGAAGAGGCAGTGAATAAATTAGGAAAACAGTTTACATGGATGAGTGAAAAGTGAAACGCTGTTTGCAAAGAAACTACTGAGCGAAAATGTCTGAAATTTGCATATGAGGTCCAGGGAATGATAATAAAGAAGGGCTGTTACAGAAAAAATAAGTAAACTTAAAAAACAATTTAAAAAAAATCGGACTTTTAAAAAAAAAAAAAAATCAAGAAAAATGCTTAAAATATCCTAAAACATCTATAAGTAAAGAGACTCTTTACTGCAGAATTTTATAATGAACGGTTTATTAGATATTGTATTAAAACGGGAATATTTTTAACATTGAAGCCTATGGGATTCTCCTGAATAAACTTGCCGAATTAAACCACAGAATGGCAGGGCATTAGGGGAACCTTTCACTGCTGGTTTGTGTTCTCTGAATAGCCGAAGCATTGCTTCTCTATGGGGATTTCACTGCCCTCGAACAGGCACCGTATGTGCAGGCATTTCGCCAGGATTTGGCGAATTGCCTGCTCTATGGATAGCCGAATGGCCAAGAAAGGTAACCGAACACTGATTTTCAGCGCTCGGTTACCTTTCTCAAGCAATTCGGATCTCTTTGAATTACCCTGTTAGTCTTGTTTTAGTCGACTAAATATTATAACGTGTTTTTGACTAAAATATGACTAAAATTAAAATAATTCAGATGACTAAAATGGCATTTTATCCAAAAAGACTATGACTAAAACTAAATCAATTTGCTGTCAAAATGGAAACTGGATTTTAAGATAACTCTCAGGGTTATCCAAAGAGAATCGAAAAGTCACCGCACGTTCGGTGACTTTTCGTTCTCTTCAATTTGGTGTGATTTGGCGATCCCATTTCGGTGACCCTGCGGTGTATTCAGCAAGCACCACAGGGCCGTCGTAGTGCAGGGAAAAGCCACCGCAAACCCGTCGAACACTCACCGAAAACCCGGCGAACGTACACCGAAACCCGCAAAAACATCTGGATTAACCCCGCCGAACACGCCGGAGAAACCCAACTAGCCGCCGATCACAGCACAGTGCAGCCGCCGGAAAAACCCGACACCGCAGACGAATGGAGTGAAAAAAAGCCGAAACAGTATGCTTGAATGTTTGAAAAGTGAAACGCTGTTTGCAAAGAAACTACAGAACGAAAATGTCTGAAATTTACATATAAGATCCAGTGAATGATAATAAAAAGGGCTGTTACAGAAAAAAGAAAACGATTTAAAAAAAAAAAGAATTTTCGCTAAAAAATACCGAAAAATGCCTAAAAGATCCTAAAAAAATCTATACATAAAGAGACTTTTTACTGTAGCATATTATAACTGATGGTCTATTAGATATCCAGGACATACTTGAAAATGAGAGAAATCTCAATGTATCCTTCCTGGTAAAATCCTTTATAAATAAATAAATATTGGATTAAAACGGGAATATTTTTTTGAAGCCTATGGGATTCGCCTGAATAAACCTGTCGAATGAAACCAGCAGAGCAATTCGGCAACTTTTCCCTGATGGTTTTTGTTCTTTGAATAGACGAAGCATTGCTGCTCTATGGGGATTTCACTGCCCTCGAACAACAGGCACCGAACAGGCACCATATGTGATAACATTTGGCGAACCGTCTGCTCTCTAGATTGCCGAATGGTCAGGAAAGGTAACCGTACGCTGAATTTCAATGTTCGGTTACATTTCGGACACAATTCGGATCTCTTTGAATAACCCTGTATGTTATTTATTACATAACAGTTATATCCGTGCCTGTATTGCATGTTCAGACCTTAATACCATAAATAATAACAGGTTAATAGATGTTTACTCCAGGAGTATAGAAAGAAAAATGCTGAAATAATGCATTAATTATACTTTAACTAAACCCATTAGATTTTAGTCGACTAAAATTAAAACAATTCAGATCACTAAAATGAAATGCTATTTTAGGCAAAAGACTAAGGCCGGCTGCACACTAGACGTTTTTTTAACGCACTAACGCGCGTTAAAAAAAAATCATCGTACTCGACACTCGTCTACCCCCCTTGCGTTATCTTCCATAGGAGGATAGCGGAGCACCCGTCGACGCGAATCCTAGCGCATCGCCATTCTAGAACGCTAGGATTCACGTCGACGGGTGCTCCGCTATCCTCCTATGGAAGATAACGCAAGGGGGCGTGGACGAGCGTCGGGTACGATGTTTTTTTTTTTTAACGCGCGTTAGTGCGTTACAAAAAACGTCTACTCTAGTCTAGTGTGCACCCGGCCTTACAGGGTTAATCAGAGAGAGGTCTGAAATTCCGCCGAAATGTATCCAGACACTGAAATTCAGCTTACGGTGACATTTTGGGGACATTCGTCTTTTCAGAGAGCAGGCAGTTCACCAAATTTTGGCGAATTGCCTGCATGCACGGTGCTGTTCGATGGCAGTGAAATCCCCCATAGAGAAGCAATGGTTAATCTATTCAGAGAACACCGAACTGCAGTGAAAAGTTTCCGAAGTGACCTGCTGTTCAGTGGTATCATTCGGCAGGTCTTTTGTTTTTTTACCCAGTCATCTGCTTGTCGGCTTTTTCTGGCATGTTCGGCGTGGTTTTTTCTGCGGCTTCTGTGGATTTTCGAAGAGTGTTCGGTGAGTTTTCGATGAGTGTTTGGTGAGTGATCGGCAAGTGTTCGTTGAGTGTTCTTCGGGTTGGCGGCATGTTTTCCCTGCACTGCGGGTACACTGCTGTGCTTGCTGAATATACCATAGGGTGGGGAACTTTGATTCCCCGAAGTGCAGGGAAGCACGGGGAACGAGAGGGCACGGAAATGTCAGCGACCGAAAATCTAAATAACCCTGTAAGACTAAAACTAAATCAAATTTTGCTGTCAAAATTAACACTGGCAACAGAAAATAATCCTGTAATAATACAGCTGCTTGTTCCAGAAAGGCCAGTTAGGACTCGGGGGAGGGGATGTTGGAATCTGCTGGGTATATATAAAGATATTGCCGCAGGTATATACACAATGGCATTTGGAAGAAGTGAGGGTTTGCTCCAGAGTAGGGACATACCATTGGCAAAATGTGTTTTATTGATGCACAGCACTAGTGGCGCCAAAAACCGACCATAGCAAACGAACCTGCCATGATTGTGTTTGCCTGGCATCCTCAGCCACCAGCCAAAAAAGATTGCCCTGGTGCCACACGATAAAGCATGCTGTCAGGCTGCTCTTTCATTAATATGCACTTTTTGTTTAAATAAAATATTATAAAATGTGTTTGAAGCAGGAGATGTAGAGTTAACATACTGTATCTGTACGGTAACAGAGACATGTTGTATATAGATTTTTATGCTGAGATAGTTAAGATTAAAATTATGTAAATTTGCAAATTTTACTTTTTCATGTATTCCTTTATTGTTTATAGAAATATTGCTGGCATGAAGGGTTTTAATCTCTACTAGATGGCATCCCTTATCTCACTCAATGTCCTAGGCGGTCTGAATTACCAGCATACAGGCAGACATAGCTTTTTTTTTTGAGAAAGGATTTTTACCAGGAAGGATACATTGAGATTTCTCTCGTTTTCAAGTATGTCCTGGGTGGCGAGTATGTACCGTTAGGTGTCTTGCCCAAGGACACTTACTGGAGAGGTGCTCTTCCCGGGATCGAACCTGTGTCTCCAGTCTCTCTCACAGTTATAGAGCGTGATGTTACTCTGTTACTCTACTCCACCCAGCTGGGTGTCAATTTTGTGTCAATTCCAGTAAATGTGGTAAAGATAGATAATAAAATAGTCAGATATCCTCCTTTTGGGAAATTGTGTGATCATCATGAGGTTATTCACGCTGCAACTTCCAAAAAATAGCAGCACAATTTAAAAATAAAATCTGTATCATGGTGTCCCTGAATATGTTTGTTTTCCTAGGACCAATAATAACTTTTTGTGTGTTTGTGTGTGTTTCGAGTTGAAGTAATGATATGTTTCCATTGGTAGATGGCTCTCTTTCTCCCCCGTAGAATATCACTATTATGTGTCAGGGGACTTGGCGGCATCAACTCCTTTCTATAGTTTGCACCATCCATCGCTCTATCGTCATGTGATAGGAGGTCAGTCAACTTTATCTGAAGCAGCACAATGGGGAGCGAAGACACAGCATTATCCTGAAGCTTTAATATGAGACCTGCATACACTCTGCATGCCTGCCACAAGCACGCTATACTATGGGTTAAATTACAGTCTTCACGCAAACATTTGCACCGGCACAAAAAAACATTAACACGTGGGGAAAAATCATTTGCTTAGAATCCCGTATTACATAGCGCCATAGGCGACTCTACAGGGGTGCAAGGGGGCAATTGCCCCCCCTAGGTTATTCTTTGCCCCCACCATGTGCCCCCCCACCAAAAATCAGCATCCAGCTTCCCACACTTTTTGGACTGCTGTATTATTATTATTATTATTCTTTATTTATAAAGCGCCAGCATATTCCGCAGTGCTGTACAATAGGCACAGTATAGACAGGGTTACAATACATTGAACAACATTTGACAAACAGTACAGGAGGAGATGAGGGCCCTATTCCCGTAGGAACTCACAATCTGGGAGGGTTGGGGTTGGAAACAGGAGGAGAGGACTGTAAGGTGAGAGTGATTGATGGTTGCGTCAGTGAGTTGGGTGGTAGGCTTCCCTAAATAGGAACGTTTTAAGGGAGCATTTGAAGGAAGAGAAGTTAGGGGAAAGTCTGACAGTACGAGGGAGAGCGTTCCAGAGAGTGGGGGCTGCGCGTGAGAAATCCTGCAGTCTATCATGGGAAGAGGTGATGCGGGGAGAAGCTAGGCGCAGGTCACCGTTTGACCTTAGGGAGGGGGCTGGGGTGTATTTGGTGATTACTGAGGACAGGTAGTGGGGAACTGAGTTAGTGAGGGTTTTGTAGGTAAGGATAAGGATTTTGAACTTAATTCTGCAGTGGATGGGGAGCCAGTGAAGGGACTCGCAGAGGGGAGCGGCAGAGACAGAGCGGCGGGTGAGGTGAATTAGCCTGGCGGAGGCGTTCAGGATGGATTGTAGGGGGGAGAGGCGGGACAGAGGGAGGCCAGATAAGAGATTATTGCAATAGTCGAGTCGGGAGATTACCAGGGCGTGTATGAGTTGTTTTGTGGTGACAGCGGTGAGAAATGTCCGAATTCTGGAAATATTACGCAGTTGGTATCGGCAGGAGGAGGAAAGAGACTTGATGTGGGGGATGAAGGAAAGAGCAGAGTCAAGTGTAACTCCAAGACAGCGAACTTCGTTTGATGGGGAGATGGTGATACCCTCCACCGTGATAGAGAAGTCAGGAGGTGGGGAGGCATTGGAGAGAGGAGTTCAGTCTTTGACATGTTGATCTTTAGGTGGTGGGAGGCCATCCAGGAGGAGATGCCAGATAAACAGTCACTGACTTTTGAAAGGACAGGGGGAGAGAGATCAGGGGTAGAGAGGTAGATCTGAGTGTCATCAGCGTAGAGGTGGTAATTAAAGCCAAAGCTGTTGATTATTTTGCCCAGGGAGGAGGTGTAGATGGAAAAGAGCAGAGGACCAAGGACAGAGCCTTGAGGTACACCAACAGATAGAGGCAATGAAGAGGAGAAGTTACCAGCAAAGGACACACAGAAGGACCTGTTGGATAAATAGGAATCAACCCAAGCAAGTGCAGTGTCACCGAGACCCAGAGAGTTGAGGGTCTGTAGAAGGAGGGGGTGGTCAACAGTGTCAAAAGCAGCTGAGAGGTCAAGCAGGATGAGAATAGAATAGTGGCCGTGTTTTTTAACAGTTAGGAGGTCGTTGTTGACTTTGGTGAAGGCAGTTTCAGTTGAGTGAAGGGGACGGAAGCCAGATTGCAGGGGTCAAGTAGGGAATTGGAGGACAGGAATAGGGAGAGGCGGTTGAAGACTAGTTTTTCTAAGAGCTTAGAGGTAAAGGGAAGCAGGGATACAGGGCGGTAGTTGGATGGAGAGTTGGGATCGAGGGATGGTTTCTTTAGTAAAGGGGTAACTAGCGCGTGTTTGAAGGCGGATGGAAAGGAGCCAGTGGAGAGAGATAGGTTGAAGATGTGTGTGAGAGCAGGGGTGAGGGAGGAGGAGAGGGGAGGAATTAGTTGTGAGGGAATGGGGTCGAGTGGGCACGTGGTGAGATGTGAGGAGGACAATAAGGAATTGACTTCCGCCTCAGTGGTTGGGAGGAAGCAGCAGAGGGTGGCAGAGGGGACCTGTGGGAGTGGAGGTGGCAGATAACTATCTTGTGTTGGGATGTTGCTTCTGATAGTTAGAGTTTTACTGAGGAAGTAGTCTGCCAGGTCTTGAGCGCTGAAGGCAGCTGTGGGGGGAGGTGCAGGTGGGTAGAGGAGGGTGTTGAAGGTGGACCAGAGCCGTTTAGGGTTGGACGACAGCGTAGATATAAGAGATGAGAAGAAGGATTGTTTGGCCAAGTGGAGGGCAGAGGTGTATGACCGGAGAATAAACTTGAAGTGAACAAAATCAGCTTCAGAGCGGGATTTCCTCCAGGCACGCTCTGCAGTGCGGGAGCATCTTTGCAGGTAGCGAGTCTGGAGGGTGTGCCAGGGCTGAAGCTGGCGGCGTGGGGCCTTACAGAGTCGAAGAGGAGCAAGAGTGTCTAGAGCAGAGATAAGCGTAGTGTTGTAGTGATTAGTGGCAGCATCAGGGCAGGTGAAGGATGAGGTGTGAGGGAGGTGGTGAAGTAGGTTGGAGAATTGATGGGGGTCCACAGCATGTAGATTTCTGTGAGTGTGTGTGTGGGGTGGGGGAGCAGGGTGTTTAGGAAGTCCAGATAGGTTGAAAGAGAGAAGGTGGTGGTCAGAGATGGGGAAAGGGCGACAGTTGATCTCAGAAATGGAGCAGAGGTTGGAAAAGACAAGGTCAATAGCGTGACCATCGCGGTGGGTAGGGAGGATTGTGTGAGTCCAAGGGAGGACGTGAGTGAAAGAAGTTTGGAGGCAGCAGGGGCGGAAGGATCATCAATGGGAATGTTGAAGTCCCCGAGAATTAGGCATGGAAGATTAGAAGACAGGAAGTGAGAAAGCCAGGTAGCAAAGTGGTCAAAGAACTGGGAGGTTGGTCCCGGTGGGCGGTAGATGACTGCCACCCTGAGGGCCAGAGGAGAGAACAGGCGGATGCAATGTGTCTCGAAGGAGGAGAAGGAGAGGGATGGGGGTGGAGGGAGATGCTGGTAGGTGCAGGTGGGAGAGAGCAGGATTCCGACCCCGCCACCATTTCTCTCACCCGGTCTGGGGGTATGGCTCAAGTGTAGACCGCCATGTGAGAGAGCAGCAACGGAGGCCGTGTCAGAGGGAGTTAGCCAGGTTTCAGTTAAAGCTAGGAGGTTGAAGGAGTTTGAAAGGAAGAGGTCATGGATGGCTGTGAGTTTGTCGCACACAGAGCGAGCGTTCCAGAGGGCGCAGGAGAAAGAGGACAGGCACTGAGGGATTATGGGAATGAGGTTGCTGGGCTTGCAGGGAGGTGATTTATGTGCGATGGAGATAGGATGCGAGGGAAGTATTGGATGTGTTGTGGGGCCAGGGATAGGGGATATGTCACCTGAATAGAGTAACAGCAGGAGGGTGAGAAAGAGTGCATTATATATGGACGATAAAGGTGTCATTGGAAAGGGCAGATTCTGGCCTTTCCAATGATACCCAACATTATCATATTTAGTGTGAAGTAAAAGTCATAAAATATTAAATAATAAAGGGCACTTAAACATTTTCACTGGGTTGAAATGGCTCAGCAGTGAAGTGGTTAATGTTCAGACTATACATTACATTGTGTATTACGTTAGTTTTTGCCTTGGTTTTGTTGTATATTAAGGGTTAATGGGTAGGCTTCATCCCTCACAGTATACATTTTCTTTTTTCCTTGGTTAATGGCATTTTAGTAGTTAATGGGTTGGCTACATGCCTCACAGTGTATTCATTTCATGTCTTGATTAATTGCATGTTAGGGGTTATGGGGTAGGCTAAATGCCACAATGTTGATTATTTTTATTGTATTTCCCTGGGTTTATGGCATTTTATGGGTTATTATGGAAGTTGGAATCTAAAGGGTCTATTCATCGTTAGATCCTCTGCTTTTCGGCACATTTTGGGGAATTAATTTTGCCGAAGATAAGGTGAATTCCCTATTTAGCGAATGGTCACCATAAATTTGCTACAAGTGAAGTTGCTGAAGCAGCTATCAGACATTCAGCGAAAACTGGCGAATTGCGGCAAATAAAATATTGATTTTAAGTATCAGGTTAGTACAACAAAAAGGCATCATTGTATCACATTACTCACTGCATCACATTACTCTGGGGTTTTGGAATCTTATTTATATATACTTATTTAGGGCACTATTTCCTGGTGTGAGCTAACCCTAGCGTTGGCGTGGTTTTGCGTTGGCACCAGGTTGAGTCTAGCGCCTGACCAACAGATCGTTTGCCTCCCGCTACAAACGGGAAAAATCACTTAGCGCGTTGCTATTAGCGATTTGTACCATGAGCTCACTGTACTTTCCGCGTCCTTTACTTAACACGGGGAGCGCTAGAGATCTCCAGCGCTTTTGTAGCTAACAGATCACTTGGTACCAACGCTAATTTTTTGAGGGGCGCTAATTGCAACATTTTACCTACTGCTCAACCCTGGTGCTAACTCCAGAAAACCAGAAAAAACAGATCTTTGCACAAAATTCACAGGCAATTGAAAGGAATGCAGCACAGGTGTTCTCTTGGACCCATGCACCATAGAAATGGATCTGGTCAGCAATGTCTCTGCTGTTGCAGTGATCTCTATTATGATATAAATGTATCCTTTATCCACATATATCCTAATTCTAATATATTGCCTAATTTTAAACACTTTATGCTGGGGGTTATTCATAGTATGTAAGCGGTTGATTATTAGGGTGACTGTGTGGACCATGTTTAAAGGGACACGTGAATAAGTCTTGCCCTGAAACATGTATTATTTATATGCTGCAGCAGGAAAATTATTGTCGCTCACCTGGCCTTCCTTTTGGATCTATTAAATGCAGTGTGATGATTCTACATGATGTCGGGTGGCATTTATCATGCAATGCCCATCAGCCTTAATATACACTATATTGCCAAATGTATTCGCTCACCCATCCAAATAATCAGAATCAGTTGTTCCAATTACTTCCATGGCCACAGGTATATAAAATCAAGCACCTAGGCATGCAGACTGTTTTTACAAACATTTGTGAACGAATGGGTCGCTCTCAGGAGCTCAGTGAATTCCAGCGTGGAACTGTGATAGGATGCCACCTGTGCAACAAATCCAGTCGTGAAATTTCCTCTCTCCTAAATATTCCACAGTCAACTGTCAGCTGTATTATAAGAACGGGGAAGTGTTTGGGAACGACAGCCACGTAAACTGACGGAGCGGGGTCAGCGGATGCTGAGGCGCATAGTGCAAAGAGGTCGCCAACTTTCTGCAGAGTCAATCGCTACAGACCTCCAAACTTCATGTGGCCTTCAGACTAGCTCAAGAACAGTGTGCAGAGAGCTTCATGGAATGGGTTTCCATGGCCGAGCAGCTGCATCCAAGCCATACATCATCAAGTGCAATGCAAAGTGTCAGATGCAGTGGTGTAAAGCACACCGCCACTGGACTTTAGAGCAGTGGAGACGCGTTCTCTGGAGTGACGAATCGCGCTTCTCCATCTGGCAATCTGATGGACGAGTCTGGGTTTGGCGGTTGTCAGGAGAACAGTACTTGTCTGATTGCATTGTGCCAAGTGTAAAGTTTGGTGGAGGGGGGATTATGGTGTGGGGTTGTTTTTCAGGAGCTGGGCTTGGCCCCTAAATTCCAGTGAAAGGAACTCTGAATGCTTCAGCACACCAAGACATTTTGAACAATTCCATGCTCCCAACTTTGTGGGAACAGTTTGGAGCTGGCCTCTTCCTCTTCCAACATGACTGTGCACCAGTGCACAACGCAAGGTCCATAAAGACATGGATGACAGAGTCTGGTGTGGATGAACTTGACTGGCCTGCACAGAGTCCTGACCTCAACCCAACAGAACACCTTTGGTCTGAATTAGAGCAAAGACTGAGAGCCAGGCCTTCTCATCCAACATCAGTGTGGGACCTCACAGATGCGCTTCTGGAAGAATGGTCAAAAATTCCCAGAAACACACTCCTAAACCTTGTGGACAGCCTTCCCAGAAGAGTTGAAGCTGTTATAGCTGCAAAGGGTGGACCAACGTCATATTGAACCCTATGGATTAGGAATGGGATGTTATTTAAGTTCATATGCGAGTCAAGGCAGGTGAGCGAATACTTTTGGCATTATAGTGTATTTGGGCATCAAAACATGGATGATATGGCCACCTTGGAGAATTTTAATAATGCAGGGGTGTGAGGTTATTCACTGGATGTGTTCATATTCAAGCTTGTGAGGGCGGGGGATAGGTATGGCCCGTCACTCTGCACTGGAAAAAAGTTCTATCCTGTACACAACCGCATTAGCGCTAGGTCTCAGCCCGGGTCTTAGCGTTTCCCTAGCGTGCGCCAAACGACCTTGTTCATGGACTACCGTGGACAAGGTGATCTGTTAATAAGTCGTCAGGCACTAAGTTTTAGCGATAGGGCCCTTAATTTTATTCAGGGTATGATTTAGTGGTGAAAATTATTAGTGCTCCCCAGTTTTGACTGCGGTATCTTATGTGCCCCCCCTAAATATTGTTCCTAGAGTCGCCACTGCATAGCGCTACAACCGCGCGCAATCTTCTACCACAGGTGAACCTGAGCGAACCCTGCGCGAGCTTACTGTACTGCGCGCATCCTATTCTTAAGATTGTGAGCACAAATGTGAATGTGCGCTGGTACGAGTATGATATTACAATCTATTTCGCGGTAATTAGTGCATAGCCTTTGCGCGCATAATTTTAGCAACTACAAAAAGCTGGTGTTAATGGCAAATCTGTACAACCTGGCTGATCCCAAATACACCAGCCCATAAAAAATAATGCAGCAAAGTATAGGTGCCCATTCAACTCATACCCAAACGATAAAATGGAGAAGTTGTGTGTGCATGTATTATTGCTGCAGCATATATGTTCAGATTGACGGTGCAATTTCTTAACGTGAGATAATTGTGGTTCTTAATTCTGATTGGCTGAATCGCGACAAAAAAACTGTACGCACACTGATTTTTGCGCACGACGGTACTGTGCGAGCATTTGGCGCGTCCTGTTATCGGCGGATGAAAAGACGCACGAGGATTGTAATACCAGCAATGATTTGCACCCGCAAAACTTTGTCGCTTGGCGCAAAGATTTTCGCTTTGCGCGAGGATTTTTGCGTGAAGAATGTAATATAGCCCGATATGTATTAAATGTATTGCTTCTATATGTCGGTCTCTTGCCTAACACAGCACAGCCGCGTACCCCTTCCCTCCCAGTCCAAGAACATTGTACAATAATTAAGCATTGAATGGAGGGGGACCAGCGAGTGGCAGAGGACCAGAGGTTGTTTGCACAGATGGCAGCTCTGATGGATTTTCATAGAAATGATTTTGTTGTAGATAAATAGCAAGAAATTGTCATATTATCTGGAACCGATTCACCCACAACAAATACTTCTAACCTTGAGGCTCATCAGAAAGAAAAACTAATTACAGGGGACAATCAGGTCACAGAGCAGGGATTATGAGTTTACTCCTCTCCTTATTTATATATGTCATTATATCCAGTAACTGCATCTGTATCCTATATCTGATTACCTATACAGCAACCGTATCTTTATCCTGTATCCGATTACCTACACAGTAACCGTATCTGTATCCTACATCCGAATACCTACACACTAACTGTATCCTATATTCAATTACCTACACAATAACTGTATCCTATATCCGATTACATACGCAGTAACTGTATCTGTATCCTATATCCGATTACCTACACAACAACCATATCTTTTATTGCCTTATAAATCTTTTTCTAACACCTGCACACTTTAGATACAATGAACCTATAAAAAAATTAGAAGAAAATGACTCCCACCTTCCAATTTTTAGCCCCAATATATATCTAAATATAAAAATCACGAGTATATAGTACTACAGGAGGGAATCACTCAGGCTTTACATAAGCATAACAGGTAGGTGCTTCTCAAGTTAAAAAATACAACAAACCAGAAATAGAGCACTCCAATTCATATATTCAAACTCGACAGTAAGTGAGTCAATCACATAATGACAGTCATTAGGCCATTGCTACAAGGCAGGATGGATCCATGCTTTCATGTTGTTTACACCAACTTCTGAACCTACCATCTGAATGTCGCAGCTGAAATCGAGGCTCATCAGACCAGGCAACATTTTTCAAATCTTCTTTTGTCCAATTTTGATGAGCCTGTGTGATTTTTAGCCTCAGTTCCCATTCTTAGTTGACAGGAGTGGTACCCACTGTGGTCTGTTGCTGCTGTAGCCCATTTGCTTCAAGGTTCAAAGTGTTGTGCATTCAGAGATTGTATTCTGCATACCTTGGTTGTAATGAGTGGTTATTTGAGTTAGTGTTGCTTTTCTATCATCTGGAACCAGTCGGCCCATTCTAGTCTGACCTCTGACATCAACCAGGCATTTTCATTGACACAGCTGTCACTCACTAGATATTTTTCAGACCATTCTCTGTAAACCCTAGAGATGGTTGTGTGTGAAAATTCCAGAGTAGATCCGCAGTTTTTTAAATACTCAGACAAGACCATCTGGCACCAACAACAACAAGTTGTCTTCACCATGTCTGAAGGCCTAAATGTATTGAGTTGCTGCCATGTGATTGGCTGATTTAGCAATTTGTGTTAACAAGCAATTGAACAGGTGTACCTAATAAAGTGGTCGGTGAGTGTAATATATATATAGTGATACAGCAACCTCTCGGGATACTTGATTCCAGCCAAACAACACGGTCCTCTACGGCAGTGGTTCCCAACCGCGGTCCTCAAGTACCCCTAACAAGCCATGTTTCCGGATATTTGAAGCACAGCACAGGTGATATGATTTGCTGCTCATTGATTGCAGGATGCAGTCTGCATTTCCCCGAGGTAATCCTTAAAACCTGGCCTGTTAGGAGTACATGAGGACCGCGGTTGGGAACCACTGCTCTAGGGTATAAACAGTCACAGACTTGAAGTTGTACAAATGAGAGGTCTTTTTTTCCACCATCAACAAACAAACGCCACACTTGGCTTTGAATCACAATTGCAGGTGATTTAAACAAAAAAACTACAAAGTACCGACTGAGTGGAGTAGAGGTAACATCACTGCTCTATGACTGTAGAGACTGTAGAGACACAGGTTCGAATCCTGGCAAGAGCACCTCTCCAGTAAGTATCCTTGGGCAAGACACTTAACGATACGTACTCGCCACCCAGGAGGACATACTTGAAAACGAGAGAAATCTCAATGTATCCTTCTTGGTAAAATACTTTCTCAAAAAAAAAAGAAAAAATGAAAACCTAACTCAAATTAGAGATCTTCCTTCCCATCCAGCAATCCTAGCTATCCAGAAACCATAATCTAACAAACAAAAGAACATCACAGTTTGTCTTTTAGAAGTGTTACTGCTCCCCCATCCTGCTCTCAGCAGTCTGATTAAAACACTTCTGTCTAGGAGTCAGCAGCCGGGGAATTTACCTGTTGCTTGATTAATTAATTAATTGGCAACACGTGTGTCAAAGGATAGAGGCCATGCAGGATTCTGGGTCCTAAATACCTTCCCTCAATTACTCTCCGAGACATTCTGTAACCCATCCCATGCACTCTGTCACAATATATAACATTTTTATTAATGTATGGCACATTTCAGCATCACACAGAAATGAGTAATCTCCGTATAGCAGGTGGCTCGGCACACTAATGATACCGAAGGCGTTAAACTACCATATTAATCTTTTAATGACAGATAATGGGCCAAGAGCAAACACCTGGCAACCTCTAAACTATGGAATACTTTGATATTCTCTGCATACATTACTGGAAATAACAATAACTATTCTGTGGGATCCCTATACGACGTTACACCCCACTCAGCAATGTCATTCTGTCTCTCTCTGACTTTCTGTCAGTCTGTTTATCTAACCTGCATCCATGCTTACTTATCTTTTTTAAATTTCTCTTTCTCTGTTTATTTTCATATCTGTATTTCTGCGTATTAATCTATCCAATCTATATATGAAGTGCTGGATACTAGTATCTTCTAATTGCAGACATACTGCCGATTATGAAACATTTCTCCCATTTCTTTCTTCGTTCCTCAGATGTCTCGTCTAAGTATCTAGAAGTGACTGACAATCCCCGAAGCCCAGAGGTAATTTTCTGTGTCAGCCGTCTGTGAATATTAGCACTAATTAGCTTTCTAGCAAGTCCAGGGTCATTAGCTGGAGACATCAATCCATCAATTCAATCTCCAGTGCTAGGGTACAACTAAAAACATTTGCCTTCTGATTTCCAGTGCAATGGGCTAATCTACTGGATGAGCATTATTGAATTGAAACAAAGATATTTTACTGGTTTTTGGAAAGGGAATAATATGGCATCAAGATAACTTGGTACTGATGTGGGATCTGGAGTAACACATACTGATGTGGGATCTGGAGTAACACGTACTGATGTGGGATCTGGAGTAACACATACTGATGTGGGATCTGGAGTAACACGTACTGATGTGGGATCTGGAGTAACACGTACTGATGTGGGATCTGGAGGTTTGAACAGGTATGTTTGTAGGCTCCATACGCGTGCGCAGGGTATGTGAGGTCCTTTTTCACCTCTTACATTGATATTTTTTGTAGAGTTGTGCATGCCATTTTTTTTTTCATTTTGTTCCGTTTCGTGTCTTTTTTTTCAGGTCAATTTTTTTTCGTTTCAGGTCATTTCGGACAGGTTTTGGTTTCGTTTCGGGATTTCCGGTTGATTTTGCATTCTGATCGATTCGGAATTTCGGATCGATTTGGCATTCTGTTTCAATGGGTTATTGTGTTTTTTTGTAATTTTGTATTGATTTGTATTTTGTTTTTATGAGTTATTTACAGGGTAATTCAAAGAGATTCGAAAAGTCACCGCACGTTCGGTGACTTTTCGTTCTCTTCAATTCGGTTCCTTTTGCCGATCCCATTTCGGTGACCCTGCGGTGTATTCAGCAAGCACCACAGGGCCCCCGAATTTCAGGGAAAAACTGCCGCAAACCCGCAAAAACATCTGGATTAACCTGCCGAAATCCACGGAAAAACCCGAGCAGAAGCCGATCGCAGAAGAGGCAGTGAATAAATTAGGAAAACAGTTTGCAGGAATGTTTGATTAGTGAAACGCTGTTTGCAAAGAAACTACTGAGCAAAAATGTCTGAAATTTGCATATGAGGTCCAGGGAATGATAATAAAAAGGGCTGTTATATTTAAAATAAATTATGTATTTTTTCTGTAATAGCAAGATGTGTTTTTTTTCTTTCATGAATGCAGCTGCACTATTTTATCACAGTCCATCTGCGTTCAGCAATGAATTGGATGGCTAAATTACATTGTATCAGAACCACGGAGAGCTCAGAGCGCGCTCTCCTTGGTCCTGTAACTGAAACAACATAGTATGATATGATACTATCAGGGTAATTCAAAGGGAATCGAAAAGTCACCGCTCGTTCAGTGACTTTTCGTTCTCTTCAATTCGGTTCGTTTTGCCGATCCCATTTCGGCAACCCTGCGGTGTATTCAGCAAGCACCACAGGGTCCCCGAATTGCAGGGAAAGGCTGCCGCAAACCCGACTAAAACTAACCGCAAAACTCGGCGAATGCACGCCGAAAACCCGCAAAAACATCTGGATTAACCTGCCGAAAACACTGGAAAATCCAAGCAGGAGCCGATCACACGCAGCGAAGCCGCCGGAAAAAGCCGACACTGCAGACGAATGCAGTGAATAAATTAGCAAAACAGTTTGCTTGAATGTTTGAAAAGTGAAACGCTTTTTGCAAAGTAACTACTGAGAGAAAATGTCTGATATTTACATATGAGGTCCAATGAATGATAATAAAAAGGGCTGTTACCGAAAAAAGAGCAAACGTTTAAAAGAAAGAAAGAAAAGAAAAACGGAAATATTTTTTTTCAAAAAAATCCAGAAAAATGCTTAAAAGGTCCTAAAAAAACTTTTTACTGAAGAATTTTATAATGAACGGCTTATTAGATATTGAATTAAAACGGGAATATTTTTAACATTGAAGCCTATGGGATTCGCCTGAATAAACTTGTCGAATTAAACCACCGGATGGCAGGACATTTAGGGAACCTTTCACTGCTGGTTTGTGTTCTCTGAACAGCCGAAGCAGTACTTTTTTATGGGGATTTCACTGCCCTCGAACAGGCACCGAACAGGCACCGTATGTGCAGGCAATTCGCCAGGATTTGGCGAATTGCCTGCTCTCTGGTTAGCCGAATGGCCAAGAAAGGTAACTGAACGCTGATTTTCAGCGTTCGGTTCCCTTTCTCCAGCCATTCGGATCTCTTTGGATAAACCTGTATGTTTCACATTCATGAGTTCAGGACCATGGTTAAGGCTCGCTCGGTGCTGTCTGTGCTCAGATGTTCTGTGCTTACCTATTGAACTGTGCTCCGAGTAAACCCTCCTTGAAAGTGTATTTGACCTTTGGACTGACCTGGATAACCCTGCCGGCTGCCTGCCCTGACCATTGGAACTGCATAATGACTATGCCTATGCCTCTTGGATTTACCCTTGCTATTTCGCATTCGGACATTCCCCCCCCAACCTGCCACTGCATCTTGGGCTCCTACCCCATCCCGGTATCACCCCTGACATACCATCTAAGCTGGTGCTAACTGATACTGCTTCTGCAGAATCCGTTATCACCAGCTGAAACCCCCCAATAAATCAGATGCTCACCTCTCATCAGGGCTCGAGTCCTGCGGGAACGGAGTTCCCGCAGTTCTCCCGCAGTGGGAACGTTGCGGGAACACATGTTACCGCTATGGGCCAATTTAGTTTATCGCTGGGGCTGCTAGCGGAATGCATTAACTGCATTCTGCTAGCAGCCCCCTCGACTGGCCCGTGTTCCCCGAGCACTTCTTGCCTGCTCCTTCACGCAGCCTTGTGAAGGTTGTGACGTGGCCTACTGCCGAAATCTCGAGAGTTTGCGTCACAGCCTTCAGATCAGAAGAAGCCGGCGGCAGCGTGCAGGAGCTCGGAGGAGCACGCGGAAGGAGGTCTGTCTGTCTGGGTAAGTATAATCCTGGGGTCTGCTGGTATATAAATTTCTGGTGTCGGTCTGGGTATATCAAGTGTCATTTCAGTGTCCAGTGTCATTTCCAAGTGGCATTCTTAAGTGGACGTTCAGAGTTGATTCCTGGAGTTTTATCCAAGATCCCCTACGCCATCACGATCCCTAATTCCTGTGTCTCCTCTCTCCACAGGTAGGACATTATCACCCATCACCCATCATCCACAGACACCCACATCTCAACTGATCCCCTGCATACTTTTGCTGGTAGGACCCCCATCACCCAGTATTCGCAGGCACCCACATTGTAAGGTTACCTTGTTTTTTTGCTGTTTTTATTTATTTTTTATTTATTTTTGTTTTTCTCCACCATTTGCTTTGCTAATTAGCATGTGAATCTCCTGCCCTATTGACACAGCCCATCCAGCTTCAGGTGTTGACTTTTTCAGGTGTTGACTCTTTAACTGCCTGAATGCAATCAGTCCGCCCTATATAACAACTATAACAGGCTCCATTGAGCCAGGCTCCAGTGTCATTTCCAAGTGGCATTCTTAAGTGGACGTTCAGAGTTGATTCCTGGAGTTCAGTGGCATTCTTAAGTGGACGTTCAGAGTTGATTCCTGGAGTTCAGTGGCATTCTTAAGTGGACGTTCAGAGTTGATTCCTGGAGTTCAGTGGCATTCTTAAGTGGACGTTCAGAGTTGATTCCTGGAGTTCAGTGGCATTCTTAAGTGGACGTTCAGAGTTGATTCCTGGAGTTCAGTGGCATTCTTAAGTGGATGTTCAGAGTTGATTCCTGGAGTTCAGTGGCATTCTTAAGTGGACGTTCAGAGTTGATTCCTGGAGTTGCGGGACTGGAGGAAGGAACTGCAAAACTGCAAGGCCCACTTTTTACTCTGGTAAACTCACGTCTATATCATGCTTTCTCTCACACTTCTGCTCTTTACTTCTACCTTTCTCCTTAAATGGAACTCCTGCCCCTCTACCACCGACCCCTACACTATCTGCATCTCTCCCTCCCTCCTCTCGTCCCACATGATGGTCTCGCATGAGCTCCTTTGTTTCCTCAGAACATGGTCTCCCTCTAACTCTCGTGCTGCCTCCCACTCCCACAAATCCCATTCCCACCTTCTCTTTCTCACCCTCCTGCTATTACTCTATTCAGGTGACATATCCCCTAACCCTGGCCCCACAACACATCCAATACTTCCCTCTTATCCTATCTCCATTGCACATAAATCACCTCCCTGCAAGCCCAGCAACCTCATTCCCATCATCCCTCAGCACCTGTCCTCTTTCTCCTGCGCCCTCTGGAATGCTCGCTCTGTGTGCAACAAACTCACAGCCGTCCATGACCTCTTCCTTTCAAACTCCTTCAACCTCCTAGCTTTAACTGAAACCTGGCTAACTCCCTCTGACACAGCCTCCGTTGCTGCTCTCTCACATGGCGGTCTACACTTGAGCCATACCCCCAGACCGGGTGAGAGAAATGGTGGCGGGGTCGGACTCCTGCTCTCTCCCACTTGCACCTACCAGCATCTCCCTCCACCCCCATCACTCTCCTTCTCCTCCTTCGAGACACATTGCATCCGCCTGTTCTCTCCTCTGGCTCTCAGGTTGGCAGTCATCTACCACCACCGGGACCAACCTCCCAGTTCTTTGACCACTTTGCTACCTGGCTTTCTCACTTCCTGTCTTCTAATCTTCCATGCCTAATTCTCAGGGACTTCAACATTCCCATTGACGATCCTTCCGCTCCTGCTGCCTCCAAACTTCTTTCACTCACGTCCTCCCTTGGACTCACACAATCCTCCCTCCTCCCTACCCACCGCGATGGTCACGTTATTGACCTGGTCTTTTCCAACCTCTGCTCCATTTCTGAGTTCAAATGTCGCCCTTTCCCCATCTCTGACCACCACCTTCTCTCTTTCAACCTATCTGGACTTCCTAAACACCCTGATCCCCCACCCCGCACACACACTCGCAGAAATCTACATGCTGTGGACCCCCATCAATTCTCCAACCTACTTCACCACCTCCCTCATACCTCATCCTTCACCTGCCCTGATGCTGCCACTAATCACTACAACACTACGCTTATCTCTGCTCTAGACACTCTTGCTCCTCTTCGACTCTGTAAGGCCCCACGCCGCCAGCTTCAGCCCTGGCACACCCTCCAGACTCGCTACCTGCAAAGATGCTCCCGCACCGCAGAGCGTGCCTGGAGGAAATCCCGCTCTGAAGCTGATTTTGTTCACTTCAAGTTTATTCTCCGGTCATACACCTCTGCCCTCCACTTGGCCAAACAATCCTTCTTCTCATCTCTTATATCTACGCTGTCCTCCAACCCTAAACGGCTCTGGTCCACCTTCAACACCCTCCTCTACCCACCTGCACCTCCCCCCTCAGCTGCCTTCAGCGCTCAAGACCTGGCAGACTATTTTCCTCAGTAAAACTCTAACTATCAGAAGCAACATCCCAACACAAAATAGTTATCTGCCACCTCCACTCCCACAGGTCCCCTCTGCCACCCTCTGCCGCTTCCTCCCAGCCACTGAGGAGGAAGTCAATTCCTTATTGTCACATCTCACCACGTGCCCGCTCGACCCCATTCCCTCACATCTAATTCCTCCCCTCTCCTCCTCCCTCACCCCTGCTCTCACACACATCTTCAACCTATCTCTCTCCACTGGCTCCTTTCCATCTGCCTTCAAACACGCGCTAGTTACCCCTTTACTAAAGAAACCATTCCTAGACCCCAACTCTCCATCCAACTACCGCCCTGTATCCCTGCTTCCCTTCACATCAAAGCTCTTAGAAAAACTAGTCTTCAACCGCCTCTCCCTATTCCTGTCCTCCAATTCCCTACTTGACCCCCTGCAATCTGGCTTCCGTCCCCTACACTCAACTGAAACTGCCCTCACCAAAGTCACCAACGACCTCCTAACTGCTAAAAAACACGGCCACTATTCTATTCTCATCCTGCTTGACCTCTCGGCTGCTTTTGACACTGTTGACCACCCCCTCCTTCTACAGACCCTCAACTCTCTGGGTCTCGGTGACACTGCACTTGCTTGGGTTGACTCCTATTTATCCAACAGGTCCTTCTGTGTGTCCTTTGCTGGTAACTCCTCCTCTTCATTGCCTCTATCTGTTGGTGTACCTCAAGGCTCTGTCCTTGGTCCCCTGCTCTTTTCCATCTACACCTCCTCCCTGGGCAAAATCATCAACAGCTTTGGCTTTAATTACCACCTCTACGCTGATGACACTCAGATCTACCTCTCTACCCCTGATCTCTCTCCCCCTGTCCTCTCAAAAGTCAGTGACTGTTTATCTGGCATCTCCTCCTGGATGGCCTCCCACCACCTAAAGATCAACATGTCAAAGACTGAGCTCCTACTTATTCCTCCCTCCAATGCCTCCCCACCTCCTGACTTCTCTATCATGGTGGAGGGTATCACCATCTCCCCATCAAACCAAGTTCGCTGTCTTGGAGTTACACTTGACTCTGCTCTTTCCTTCATCCCCCACATCCAGTCTCTTTCCTCCTCCTGCCGATACCAACTGCGTAATATTTCCAGAATTCGGCCATTTCTTACCGCTGTCACCACAAAACAACTCATACACGCCCTGGTAATCTCCCGACTCGATTATTGCAATAATCTCTTATCTGGCCTCCCTCTGTCCCGCCTCTCCCCCCTACAATCCATCCTGAACGCCTCCGCCAGGCTAATTCACCTCACCCGCCGCTCTGTCTCTGCCACTCCCCTCTGCTCGTCCCTTCACTGGCTCCCCATCCACTGCAGAATTAAGTTCAAAATCCTTATCCTTACCTACAAAACCCTCACTAACTCAGCGCCCCACTACCTGTCCTCACTAATCACCAAATACACCCCAGCCCGCTCCCTAAGGTCAAACAGTGACCTGCGCCTAGCTTCTCCCCGCATCACCTCTTCCCATGATAGACTGCAGGACTTCACACGCGCAGCCCTCACTCTCTGGAACGCTCTCCCTCGTACTGTCAGACTTTCCCCTAACTTCTCTTCCTTCAAACGCTCCCTTAAAACGTTCCTATTTAGGGAAGTCTACCACCCAACTCACTGACACAACCATCAATCACTCTCATCTTACAGTCCTCTCCTCCTGTTTCCAACCCCAACCCTCCTAGATTGTGAGTTCCTACGGGAATAGGGCCCTCATCTCCTCCTGTACTGTTTGTCAAATGTTGTTCAATGTATTGTAACCCTGTCTATACTGTGCTTATTGTACAGCGCTGCGGAATATGCTGGCGCTTTATAAATAAAGAATAATAATAATAATAATCAATTCTGGGGTCGGTCTGGTGTAACAGATCAGCTACCCTGCAGGGGTAGCTCCATCTGCGGTGCCGAGTCTTGCTGGAGAGCTTAGCCGGGTAGCGAGCTAGCAAGGTGGGAGAAAATTGGCAGCGGTCCCTGGATGGTCTGGAAGCGAAGGATTCAGTAAAGATGGCTTATTCAGTGATTATGCCCTCCCCAAATACTAGTTGTGACTCAGTACAGGTTTGAAGGTAAATCAGAGTGTATTTAGAATGGGAACAGACAGTGCTTATATACAAAATACAGCCATGCACATTCAGACTTCCCGCCCACCCCAACAGTTCTGATTGGTTGGTTCCAAGACCATTGCAGGCTTCTTTCAGGTCCTCTCATTCTTCACTTGGGTCCACTTGTTGTATGTAGATGAAGTCTTGACCTCACAGTGACCACATACAGTGATTTACATAACCCATTGTAAAGGGAATCAGATAGTGGGTGGCTGAGACAATGTGACTCCCAGCCTTTCAGAACAGGTAAACAGATAACAGATATCCAAAGAGAAAGCACTTTTGCATAATCCACAAGTTACTCAAACCTATTGTATATTCTATACAAAGGAAAGCATTTGACACTAGTGGCAGGTAGTGTCTTTAAAAACCACATTTAGCTAAAGAAATATAAGTCTATTTAAAACTAAAAATGAGCAATTGACAATACATTTAAAACCACACAATATAGCTGAACATAAACTAGCAGGATGGTGCAGGGGAAAAACATGATTAATTAAAAGTCTAGCAACAGTTTTACACTAAATCTAACAAAGGAAATTAGTTCCTATAAATAAAGGGTAAACAAAATATAACAAAATAAGAATGAAATTAAACTAAATAAATCCTGTGGCGGCCGTTCCGTCACATAGCTCTCTCAGTCCCATGATGGCAGACCCGGTGAGACCCTCTACGGGTCTGCCTGGGGATGTCCAGATGCAAGTGTCTTTAAACAGTCTCACGTTTGGGTTGCTGGGGCAATGCTTTGCCAACCCCCGATAGTCTTTCGGTCCATAGTCCGTAGGGAGGAGGCTGGCCCCCGGGCTTCTCCAACTGCCCCCTTGGTTTGGACCGGTATCCGACGGACCATACAGACACCCAGGACTGGTACCCTGCCATGGGGAAACAACTGGCCCTGGTGGGACGATGAGGGCTTTTTCTCTTCCTGGTCTCCTAGCCCCTCGCTGGTGGGCAGCCTTGCTGGCACCATTTCCTGGGGCAATGACCCGCTGGGGAGGGGTACCGCCTGTACCTTCTCCCGGTGCCACAGTCAGCTGCGGGAAAAACGGGCCGATAGCACCCTTTCCTGGTGCCTCGGTCAGAAGCTGGGTGGGAGACCGGTGTCTCCAGAAAAAGTGGTTGTGGATCTGGGCCGTCTGCCCAGCGTCTCGGGGTCACCCAGTTGCAAATCCCAGCACCATCAACAATTCCACAATGGGAGTCTCCCACATCCTGGGGAACGGGAGCAGCAGCATGCCATTGCTTGGCACAGGGGACACCTCCACCCTCACGCTGGTGCTCAAAACGTTGGGGAGCGAGACCTGCCATCTCCCCTTCAGGGATTATTACCTGTCGCTGGGGAGAGGTACCGCCAGTACTCTCTACCTGGGGTAGCCGCTGCTGTGGTGGAAGGAGACCGACTGACTCCCCACCCTGGAACTCGTAATGCGGTGCACCATCACAGGCACTGCATTCTGCTGATAGCTCCTGACGAACTGTACTTACCCAGTCTGATGCTTTCTCCGGCCCAGATGGCATGCTGTGCTGGAGTTGTAGGCTCTCTGCCTCCTGCATAGCAGTGGAGGCCAGGAGCTTGGTCTGCAGTTCAGGAGGATTGTCAGTCCCTGGGGCTCCTCGGTGAGAAGGTAGTTCTCCTCTTTCTCCTCAAGTTCTGCGGTGGCAGGGCAGGGGTAGAGGTTAGCGGTCCTCTGCCGCGGTGACAGTTTTTCCGCTGAAGTGGGGGGCCGCTCCCCCATGTATGAATGGCTATCCTTGATCCCTGACGCCACCAGCCAGGGCCCCGGGCTAGCTGACCTGCACTTCTCGGGCACCGTGGAATGGACCATAGCCTCTTTCACAGCGGGCCGTAGCATGTCCGCTGTCCCCCGCTCCTCTATCCATACGTGTGTAGGAGCGTTTGGTTGGGGTTCGGGGTTCCCTGCCTGGTACGCCAGCAATTGGCACGGGGGGCCTGAGTCTCCCCCTCCCTTGTCTGGCACCCGATATTCTCCCCGGTTTCTGGAGCCTCCAGCTGGGGGCAGCGGGTAGCCGAGCTCTGTCCCGATGCCAGCTCTGCTGTTGGGTTGGGGAACCGCTCGCCCATACATAAATTGTCCTCTTCACGCGCTGATGTGCCTGCTGATGCAAGCAGTGAATCTGGGCAAACTGCCCCACATCTACTGAGCTCCGTGGAAAGGACCGCAGCCTCTTCCTTGGTGGGCCATGACATTGTCGCTAGCTCCTCCACCCATCCCTGAGCAGGAGCACTCCATTGGGACTCTGGGTCTTCTGGGGAGCCCTCGGGCCATCTGCCTGGGTGGGCCTCAATCTCACCCATTGTCTTCCAGTTCTCCTCTTTCCACAGTGGACCGCTGTCCTGACGGCTCTCGTTGGTGGAGACCGCAGTCCAATCCACCGGTGCACTTCCACTGACCTTGGTAGGTGTCCGAAGCACTTGGTCACTCTGCTCCGCTGCAGGTTCTGCAGGAACGGTACTTGCTGAGTCCTCTGTCTTTTCCCCGGATGACATGCTGCGCTGCAGCTGCAGGATAGTCACCTCCTCAGTAGCAGTTGAGGCCTGGGATGTGTTCTGCAGCTGGGGAGAGGGGCCGACTGCCTCCTCACCCTGGTGCTCCGAACCAGCAGAAGATCCTGAAAGTAGGTTGGCACTACCGGGTTCTGTTGGCAGCTCTTCTGCCATGTCCATCGGGGTGAGAGCGAGTGGAGGAGCATCCTCAAACAATCTCCTGTATCCCTGCTCCAGCTCCCACTCTTGGGTGGCTAGCCAGTCCAGATCACTGCTCAGCCCGAGGTCGTCAAGGTGCTTACATTCCCGAAAGTCCCGGATCTCTTCCCATCTCAGTTTAGCTGTACTGCCAAAGGAGGGGTCGTCCTGGAGAGCGTCAAATATTAATCCTGGGCCACGTAGTCATAGCCCTCCGTAGGATCTTTCCTCTCCAACTTTGGACACAGGTTGGCAGCATACCATTCCAGTGCCCGGTACCCGTCCTCCAGCCATAGCTCCGTCTGGATCAGGTTCTCCAGTTGGGACAGTCTTTCTATCTGGGGTTGCACTCCTAGGAATGGCACCCGCAGGTCCCACAGTCTCCAGTATTTCTCACCCAAGGTAGGAAGAATCTTTCCAAGGTAGTCCTGTTCAAGCTGTAGGACGTCCCTCCAGAGCTGCTGCCGTGCCGAGTCATTATGCCACAACACCTCCTGGCCGAAACCTGGATCACTGTGCTGGTCAGGGGCTTCCATTCCTTGGTCCCAGAACTCCTCTTCCACGACTGCAGGGAGTATCTCCTGGGGCGCTGTAGATTCCCCGAGCTGGTACCACAACTCGGCCACTCTGAGCTGACTGACCCCTGCCAAACGATAGCGATCACATCCGCCGGGGGGTTGACTCCAAACAGGGCCAGCTTCCATTGTACCTCCCGGCGCCATTCTGTGGATTCTGAGTCCTCGTGGAGGGTCAGACTTGCCTGTTCGTCCTCCATCAGGTCCTTGGTGAGGGCAGCCTTTAGCTTACCGCTGACCGCTTTATCCCTGGCTTTGAGAAGTTCCTTGAGGACCGTGTGCTTCCAGCCATCGTAGCACTGAGCAATATGGGGTGAACGGCTGTAGGACGGTGTAGCAATCTCTCAAATCCCCGGGTGTCTGAGACCGGGGTCAAGCCAGCGGCTGTATTTCCCCCTGCTGGGCTGGTCTCAGAATCTCCCCAGGTGATGTGCTGCTCCAGGCGCTTGGCGGTTGTGGTGCCCGAGACCGGGGTCAAGCCAGCGGCTATATTTCCCCCTGCTTATCTGGTCTCGGAGATCCCAGCGCTGCCAGCCAATGTAACAGATCAGCTACCCTGCAGGGGTAGCTCCGTCTGCGGCGCCGAGTCTTGCTGGAGAGCTTAGCCGGGTAGCGAGCTAGCAAGGTGGGAGAGAAATTGCCAGCGGTCCCTGGATGGTCTGGAAGCAAAGGATTCAGTAAAGATGGCTTATTCAGTGATTATGCCCTCCCCAAATACTAGTCGTGACTCAGTACAGGTTTGAAGGTAAATCAGAGTGTATTTAGAATGGGAACAGACAGTGCTTATATACAAAATACAGCCATGCACATTCAGACTTCCCGCCCACCCCAACAGTTCTGATTGGTTGGTTCCAAGACCATTGCAGGCTTCTTTCAGGTCCTCTCAGTCTTCACTTGGGTCCACATGTTGTATGTAGATGAAGTCTTGACCTCACAGTGACCACATACAGTGATTTACATAACCCATTGTAAAGGGAATCAGATAGTGGGTGGCTGAGACAATGTGACTCCCAGCCTTTCAGAACAGGTAAACAGATAACAGATATCCAAAGAGAAAGCACTTTTGCATAATCCAGAAATTACTCAAACCTATTGTATATTCTATACAAAGGAAAGCATTTGACACTAGTGGCAGGTAGTGTCTTTAAAAACCACATTTAGCTAAAGAAATATAAGTCTATTTAAAACTAAAAATGAGCAATTGACAATACATTTAAAACCACACAATATAGCTGAGCATAAACTAGCAGGATGGTGCAGGGGAAAAACATGATTAATTAGAAGTCTAGCAACAGTTTTACACTAAAGCTAACAAAGGAAATTAGTTCCTATAAATAAAGGGTAAACAAAATGAATGAAATTAAACTAAATAAGTCCTGTGGCGGCCGTTCCGTCACATCTGGGTATATATATTATGGGGTCTACTGGTATATAAATGATGGGGTCTGCTGGTATATACATTTCTGGGGTCTGCTGGTATATAAATTATGGGGTCTGCTGGTATATAAATTTCTGGGGTCTGCTGGTGTATAAAATTCTGGGCTCTGCTGGTATATAAAATTCTGGGGTCTGCTGGTATATAAAATTCTTGGGTCTGCTGCTACATAAAATTCTGGGGTCTGCTGGTATATAAAATTCTGGGGTCTGCTTGTTATATACAATTCTGGGGTCTGTGCTGGATATATATAATTCTGAGGGGTCTATGCCTGGTTACACATGATTCTCTATTTGCACATACATCTAGACTGACAGATATGCATATCAGAACCAGATGTATGGAGTAGAGGTAACCTCACTGCTATATACCCGTGGAGACTCAGGTTCGAAACCCGGCCAGAGCACCTCTCCAGTAAGTGTCCTTGTGCACGACACCTAATGGTACATACTTGCCTACCACACAATATCGTCCATGGAGTCCAGTGGTAACATCTCTGCCCATCGACTATGGAGAAGGAAGTCAAAAAAACATTCTGCACATCTCTCCAATACAACTATTGAGAAGCAAGTCTCAATTTTATAAGAAGCGGGTTCAGAATAACCACAAGGTCGCTGATCTACAATCATGGAAAGCCGACTCGATCCAACTCAGAAGTCGTCACCAGCGAGTGTCCTTGGGCAAGACACCTAACGATATGGATGCGCCTACTTCACAAAATCCTTGTACTTCTCATGGATTGTACGTTCCCTTGGGAACAGGGTCCCCCTGAATCAGGTCATCATCCATGTGTGGTATTCTAATGTCTCAACCCCTTGTACACTGATCTTGTGAAGAAAGCGCTGTGGAATTTGTGGGCTATATAAATAAAGGATAATAATAATACATGTAAGCATAAGTAGTGACAGACAGATGTGTCTATTAAAAAAATATTCATATTGAGAGACAGTATCCATAGGACAGCCCTCATGTTCACTCGCCCACCAGAAAAATGTCCCTTGTGTCCAATAGTCAGCCTGAGCGTGCACTTGACACAGCTGGGTTGGGTGCAGAGGTTCTCCTGCACTGGCCCAAGAATCAGCCCTCGTGGGGCAGTTTTATACTACAGTATTTGAAAACAAATAGTGTGTGAAATAATAATCTTCAGGTTTTACCATATTTTTGCAATCTCTAATCCCATGAATGTGTAACAGAACCCCGAAAACATGTACCATCTGTCCATCCGCAAATAAATCATGTCTGCAAGAAAAAGAGATAGAAACAAATGATAATGCTTAAACTGAAAGGTGAAATGAAAACAAGAAAAATAGTCTATTCTGGATCCTGTTAGTAGAAACAGCTGTACTAAATAATCTGCAATTATATTCAATGATCCTCTAGCCCTCTTAAAATTAAAAAAATGACAATTTTTATCTCCTGCTCAAAGCTGGCAGGAACCTAATTTATTATTCACTATTGTATTAAAAGTTATTTGCTTATTAAGTGAACAAGCAAAGATGTTCCTGAGTAATATAAGGGGATATTCAGGGAGCACCGTAATGTCATGTATATTTCGGTGCTCTCACGTTCCCCGCACTTTGGGGAATCAAATTCCCTGATCTGTGGTGAATTCAGCATTCACCGCAGGGTCCCTGAATTGCAGGGAACGGATTTCAAATTCACCGAAAATCCACCGAAAACCCCCCGATATGAAAAATCTGATTGATCCAAATAGCTGCAGAAAATCTGCTTAACATACCCAAGGATTCGCTGCAAACCCGCCGAACGCGTCTGAAAAAAGCCAACGATCTACCAAGCACAGCACCGACCAGCTGCTGGAAAAAGCCAACAAGCCGACGAACAGGGTTTAAAAAAAAACCAAAACGATTGAAAGTTTCAAAATTTTAAACACTGTTTGTAAATAAAACTACTGGGCGAAAATGTCTTGAATTAACACATAAAGTCCTATGAATAATAATAAAAAGGTCTGTTACAGAAAAAAAAAACATTATCTAAAATCTGCCTCTGACCCACCAGCCTCAACAGTCTCAGCAGTTGCCTCTGTCCCACCAGCCTCATCAGTTGCCTCTGCCATCTGCTCCAGACCGTGTACCGGTCTCAGAACCACGAGGCGGAGGAGCAAGTACTTTTTTTTTGTTTATATAGTATAGTTGATGTTATTTGTTTGGTTTATCATTATAAGTTTATTTCAGGTTCCTTATATTATCTTTAAAGCGTCTCTATGTAGGTTGCATTTTTTTCTATTTGGTAAACCTAACTCTGAATACAAGCTCTAAAAGTAACCCTAACTCTGAAAGCCCAAAAAACATTCAAATTCAAATTTCATTGTTCCTGAGAAATGCTCCCAAAAACTACACAAGGCATCAAATTTGGTAGGTGTAATGCAGGGTTTGGAATCCCTGTATAGCAGTATAAGTATGGAACCCGATGGCAAGCCGTGGAAGCAAGGAGACCAGGAGACCACGTAGCAATAAACAAGGTTTAGTGTAACAAAGTAGAAATGCAACACAAAGTCCAGAACAACAGGTTCTAATTAAGGTGGTCTTCTCGAGTTTCAGGGGTTCTGGATGAATAGCAAGGGGTGCAAGCAAGTAACAAAAACCGTTCCAAACAACAAATGGCAACTAAGGTGGCAGAAGAAAGCAGCGTGGTCGATGAGTCGATCCGGGTCGGAGAGCAGAAGAAGGCAGCGTGGTCGATGTGGCAATCCGGGTCGATGGGCAGAAGAAGGCAGCATGGTCGATGTGGCAATCCGGGTCAATGGGCAAAAGAAGACAGCATGGTCGATGTGGCAATCCGGGTCAATGAGCAGAAGAAGGCAGCGTGGTCGATGTGGCAATCCGGGTCGATGGGCAGAAGAAGGCAGCATGGTCGATGCGGCAATCTGGGTCAATGGGCAAAAGAAGACAGCGTGGTCGATGTGGCATTCCGGGTCGATGGGCAGAAGAAGGCAGCGTGGTCGATGTGGCAATCCGGGTCGATGGGCAGAAGAAGGCAGCGTGGTCGATGTGGCAATCCGGGTCGATGGGCAGAAGAAGGCAGCGTGGTCGATGTGGCAATCCGGGTCGATGGGCAGAAGAAGGCAACGTGGTCGATGTGGCAATCCAGGTCGGTGGTCAGAAGAACGGAGAAAAGCAGGAACACGGGGAGCACTGGGACACTGAAGCGGAAGGGCAACTGGTACTGAACTGAGAAAGGCGACAGGTTTAAATAGGGCACAAGGAATCATAGAAACACCTTTCACCTGGGACTCGTGGGTGGAACCGGGATACCTGGGTTCCTGATAGGAACTATTGCAATAATCTCTTATCTGGCCTCCCTCTGTCCCGCCTCTCCCCCCTACAATCCATCCTGAACGCCTCCGCCAGACTAATTCACCTCACCCGCCGCTCTGTCTCTGCCGCTCCCCTCTGCGAGTCCCTTCACTGGCTCCCCATCCACTGCAGAATTAAGTTCAAAATCCTTATCCTTACCTACAAAACCCTCACTAACTCAGCTCCCCACTACCTGTCCTCACTAATCACCAAATACACCCCAGCCCGCTCCCTAAGGTCAAACAGTGACCTGCGCCTAGCTTCTCACCGCATCACCTCTTCCCATGATAGACTGCAGGATTTCTCACGCGCAGCCCCCACTCTCTGGAACGCTCTCCCTCGTACTGTCAGACTTTCCCCTAACTTCTCTTCCTTCAAACGCTCCCTTAAAACGTTCCTATTTAGGGAAGCCTTCCACCCAACTCACTGACGCAATCATCAATCACTCTAACCTTACAGTCCTCTCCTCCTGTTTCCAACCCCAACCCTCCCAGATTGTGAGTTCCTACGGGAATAGGGCCCTCATCTCCTCCTGTACTGTTTGTCAAATGTTGTTCAATGTATTGTAACCCTGTCTATACTGTGCTTATTGTACAGCGCTGCGGAATATGCTGGCGCTTTATAAATAAAGAATAATAAATAATAATAGGTCAAAGGGAGGAAGGCGAGGATCTCCAGAACAGGAATCATGTAGTAAGCACAATCGGCCAGCAGAGGGTGCCAGAGTACCAGGAGTCTTGCTTCTTAAGGAAACGAACGATCGCGCGTGTGCGCATCGCATCTCGGCAGTTGGCGGCGGTCGAAGGCGTGATGTGGTTTGTAAGTCCTCTCCTCCGTCTTGCCAGCCGGAAGCATGGAGCATCGCGCCACGAGGGACCTAAGGTGAGTCCAGCGTCTGTCCCAGCATGGCGGTTCGGGCACGGGGTGGGCCGCGGAGCACGGCATTACAGTAGGGTCCGAATTAGAGAGCCTTTTTTTATTCTGCAATTGCTTCTTTATTTTAAATTTTGTTTATTTTTTTACAGGAATGCTAATTGGAGACTTTACTATAATAAACCTCTAAGAAATGTGCTGGTATTCTGTGAGTATAATTTGGCATTCAATGGACAAGCCCTAATAGCGTTAGAGGTAACTGTTAGCAGTGGTTCAAGCAGGTTACAATTTACAGTTAGGTGTAACCCTAAACCAGGGGTCTACAACCTTTTTGACATAAAGAGCCACTTGGACCCGTTTCCGAATGGAAAAAAAAACTGGGAGCCGCAAAACCATTGCGACATTTAAAACAAATCTAACACTGCATATATTGTTTCTTACCTTAATGCTATATACAGGATCGTGCAGTCAGCTGTCAATCTGAAGAAAAAAAAGACTTTTTCACTTAACAATGTAAAACCCCAGCTCACACATGGATTTGCCCCAGCTCATGGATTTGCCCCCAGCTCATGGATTTGCCCCCCAGCTCACACATGGATTTGCCCCAGCTCATGGATTTGCCCCCAGCTCACACATGGATTTGCCCCAGCTCATGGATTTGCCCCAGCTCACTCATGGATTTGCCCCAGCTCACTCATGGATTTGCCCCCAGCTCATGGATTTGCCCCAGCTCACACATGGATTTGCCCCAGCTCATGGATTTGCCCCAGCTCACTCATGGATTTGCCCCAGTTAGCTCATGGATTTGCCCCCAGCTCATGGATTTGCCCCCAGCTCACACATGGATTTGCCCCAGCTCATGGATTGCCCCCCAGCTCACACATGGATTTGCCCCAGCTCATGGATTTGCCCCCCAGCTCACACATGGATTTGCCCCAGCTCATGGATTTGCCCCCAGCTCACACATGGATTTGCCCCAGCTCATGGATTTGCCCCAGCTCACACATGGATTTGCCCCAGCTCATGGATTTGCCCCAGCTCACTCATGGATTTGCCCCAGCTCATGGATTTGCCCCAGCTCACACATGGATTTGCCCCAGCTCACTCATGGATTTGCCCCAGTTAGCTCATGGATTTGCCCCCAGCTCATGGATTTGCCCCCAGCTCACACATGGATTTGCCCCAGCTCATAGATTTGCCCCAGCTCACTCATGGATTTGCCCCCAGCTCATGGATTTGCCCCAGCTCGCTCATGGATTTGCCCCCAGCTCACACATGGATTTGCCCCAGCTCGCTCATGGATTTGCCCCAGTTAGCTCATGGATTTGCCCCCAGCTCACTCATGGATTTGCCCCAGCTCATGGATTTGCCCCAGCTCATGGATTTGCCCCCCAGCTCATGGATTTGCCCCCCAGCTCATGGATTTGCCCCCAGCTCATGGATTTGCCCCAGTTAGCTCATGGATTTGCCCCAGTTAGCTCATGGATTTGCCCCCAGCTCACACATGGATTTGCCCCAGCTCACACATGGATTTGCCCCAGTTAGCTCATGGATTTGCCCCCAGCTCACACATGGATTTGCCCCAGCTCGCTCATGGATTTGCCCCAGTTAGCTCATGGATTTGCCCCAGCTCACTCATGGATTTGCCCCCAGCTCACTCATGGATTTGCCCCAGCTCATGGATTTGCCCCCCAGCTCATGGATTTGCCCCCCAGCTCATGGATTTGCCCCCCAGCTCATGGATTTGCCCCCCAGCTCGCTCATAGATTTGCCCCAGCTAGCTCATGGATTTGCCCCCAGCTCTCACCTGGATACTTGCCCCAGGCAGCTCCGGCGGGGGTTGAGGGGACCCAGATGCCGGGCAGCGCGGGAGCGCCTGCCCGGTCTTGAACAGTCCGTCCTGTGAAGTGGATGCGGCTGTGTGCGTGCGCAGCCGGTCACATGGTCCGGCCAGTCAGGTGGTACAGAGACTCAGTACCACCTGATTAGCCGGACCACGTGACCGGCTGCGCACGCACACAGCCGCACCACTTCACAGGACGGACTGTTCAAGACCGGGCAGGCGCTCCCGCGCTGCCGGCATCTGGGTCCCCTCAACCCCCGGGCCAGTTTTAGGGGCGCGAATGCGCCCCTAACAAAACTGCGCCCGGGGCCACGGCCCCCCCAGCTCCCCCCACGCTACGCAAAGGGAGGGAGCTGCGGGAGCCGCGGAAAAAGTGAAAGAGAGCCGCATGCGGCTCCGGAGCCGCGGGTTGCCGACACCCGCCCTAAACTAACCCTAAAGTGAGCATAAATATTAACCTAACCACAATTACAATCTGTTCTCTAACCATAAAAGGAACCCTAACTCTACAACAAGCACATTTATTAACCTAACCCTAATTACAGGTTTTAGAACACATCCGAATTTGAATGCATTTGAAATATGTTTTAATTCAACTGGAAATGCTTCCAAAAAATAGGACATGAGGTTTTGAATTTGGAAATGTTGAAATTGGAGCGTCTTTATGGATTTGGTGACTTAATCATCACGTTTTACGATGTTTTTTATCCGCACCCATCCATTATAAATAATGCAGGGTTATACAAAAGTTCGGTGACTTTTTGTTCTCTTCAATTTGGCTTGATTCGGCCATCCCATTTCGGCGACCCTGCGGTGTATTCAGCAAGCACCACAGGGCCCTGGTAGTGCAGGGAAAAGCTGCCGAAAAGCTGCCGAACACTCACCGCAAAACCCAGGCGAATACACACCGAAACCCGCAAAAACATCTGGATTAAACCGGCCGAACACGCTGGAGAAACCCCAGCAGGAGCCGATCAGAGCGCAGAGCAGCCGCCGGAAAAACCCGACAACACAGACGAATGGAGTGAAAAAAAAACCAGTAGGCTTGAATGTTTGAAAAGTGAAACGCTGTTTGCAAAGAAACTACTGAGCGACAAAGGTCTGAAATTTACATATGAGGTCCAGAGAATGATAATAAAAAGGGCTGTTACATAAAAAACTTTTAAAAAAATAAAAAAGGAAATTTTTTTTGCAAAAAACCCCGAAAAATGCTTAAAAGATCCTAAAAAAAATCTATAAATAAAGAGACTTTTTACTGCAGAATATTATAATCAACGGTTTATTAGATATTGAATTAAAACGGGAATATTTTTAACATTGAAGCCTATGGGATTCGCCTGAATAAATCTGTCGAATGAAGCAACCGAATGGCAGGGCATTTCGGCAACTTTTCACTGCTGGTTTTTGTTCTCTGAATATACGAAGCATTGCTTCTCTACGGGGATTCACTGCCCTCGAACAGGCACCGTATGTGCAGGCAATTCGCCAACATTTGGCGAATTGCCTGCTCTCTGAACAGCCGAATGGCCAGGAAAGGCGGAATTTCACGGAATTTCAGCGTTCGGTTACCAGCTCTTTGAATAACCCTAATGGTGTTTTCTGACAAACTGGTGCTTTCTGAATAGCCCCAACGTGTGGGGTGACTATAAGGATACAATGAATATTACAAGTGGAGAGGCATAGGTATGTGGGGCTGAAAAATACAGAAGAAAATAAACACTTATTTTAGAGAGAACGTCGGCTATTAAGTTTATCCTGTGTGGGCTTCAGATATTTCCTTCGGTGATGCTGATGGGCAATCGTGCATCTATGTACAAATGCACCAGCTCACCTTGCGAGACGTGATATTATGCTTCGCTCAGACAGACATCTCCTCCAACCCCCCCCCCCCTCCGAAACTGCAATGAGTCATGTTCTCCAACTATAATCACAGGAGATCCGCATGTCCTTTTGTTGATTTGTTTTCCATTACCACTTAGTCTTTCTTCTCAAAGTCTCTTATCCGCAAAGTAAACTGAAACAGGCACAAATATGTACAATCTGTACTTTGCTATCCCATAACAGTAACAGAAGGGAAGCATTGCATACAATGTTTTGACAACAGGCCATATATCGCTTGTGTCTTATGACCCTTAGGACACTATTCCCTTTGTGGCGGTTGTGACGGAAGCCACTACTCAGGCAGAGTAGATCCACTGATCGACAATCTTGCTCCGTAGATACCAAGTAGTCGTAGAAATTTGTCTTAATTCCCACCAAGCACTTGTCAAAACAGAGTGGAGGGTGAAGAAAAGCTATATATTTATTGCATGAAACAGTGAGCCTTTTTATACAAAACAGAAGATCAGATACCATTGTTCATACCCCTGCCCTCCCCAGACATCCCAGCACCGGGCAACACCCCTGCCTCCAGCCCAATTTCCTTAACACAATGGAGGGGCCACTGCCTTCTGCTTAAACCCTGTTCCAGAATACAATGGAGGGGCGCCCTGCCTCCAGCCCGAGCCCAATCTTGATGGAATGTGCCCCAGCCTCTGGCCCGAGCCCACTTGGCCACACAATGGGAGCGGCACACCGCTTACAGCACCTAGGTAGCCTGACGTCCCACCACTTAGATTTGGAGGGTGATTCTGAAGGAGCAGCGGCACTTCCCAGGTACCGCTGTAAAGCTCTGGTCCACCTGATGATGCGGTCCGAAGAGCACCTTAATTCACAAACCAAGTGGCATCGAAGGAAAGGTGTCTGGCTGGGTGTACCCGAGATGTAGCTCCCCTGGAGAGGCTGCGCTCCCCAAGCAAGGAAGAAAGGCTGGATGTTGGTGTTCCATATGGAGCACCCTCCCAGGAATCACTGCAAGGCAGGTTCCCATTATGGCGGTAAAATCTTCCTAAAAGCACTGTTGTAGGGTGATTGGCAGCTGGAGCGCGCTCAGGTGTAAAGTCATGTGGGGTCTGTTGGGCATTGGCCAGCAGATAGCCCTAGCCAATCTTGCTTCGGCCCGACTAGGGGCAGGGCTAAAGTGTCACACATATTACAACTATATACATTTGTAATAATTAAAACAAGAATGGCTGTAGTGCTGTCCCCACTTTGGTTGAGACTTATAATAACCTGTAGTGAGGGAAAAAATAATTTGATCCCCTGCTGATTTTGTACATTTGCCCACTGACAAAGAAATGATCAGTCTATAATTTTCATGGCAGGTTTATTCTAACAGTAAGAGACAGAATAACAACAAAAAAATCCAGAAAACACATTTCGAATAAGTTATAAATTGATTTGCGTTTTAATGAGTGAAATAAGTATATGATCCCTTCACAAAACATGACTTACAGGGTTATTCAAAGAGATTCGGCGATTCCTAGTTTGCCGACCCTGCAGTGTATTCAGCAAGCACCGCATTCTCCCTCTGCGATCACTCCGTGGATCTGCAGGGTTTTACGAAAGGCGAGCTCCTTCCGGTCATGTGACACGGCAGAAAAAGCCTCTACGAGGGGATGTCTTGATGGCAATTTAGCGCTGCCCCGAGTATCCTGGAGTCACTACAGGGCAGGCTGCTGAACCCAGCACTCGCCCCGTAATCTACAGGTAAGACAGGGACACTTAGGCTAGGGTCAGAGTGGGGCAGTCGGAACGCGCGTGCAGGCGCACTAAATCACGGCGGCAGTAGCAGCACATAACGGCCAATGACGGCCAATATACGCAGTACGTGCGTACAAAAGTGCGCCGACACCACGCAACCGGCAAATGAACGCATTTTTCTCAGAACGTGAAACCGCTGCTACAGACGTACAGAGTGCGCTGCGGCCGCATGGCAGCGTGTGTGCGTGATTAGGAGACGTCAGACGCTGCTAGTGTGCGGCCTACATAACGTTCAAACAGCCGGATTTCCCTAGAATTGCGTTGGTGAGTACCTGCGACTGTGCGACTGTGGTCGTCTGACCACTTAAGCGTATTCCGTGAAAAAATGCGTGCGCAAGCATCGACGTACATTTTGACGGTGGCCGCAGAAAATGCGCTCATCTGTCCCTAGCCTAAGGGGAGATTAGCATCCCCATTTTAGTTGTAGGGAGCTGATAGCTGCACATGCACCCACATCCCACAAAGCCACACTACATTTCACTCAGCCACATTCACTTACTCATCACACATATCATAAAAATACCTATAGCTCAGATTTGTTTTTTTGCCTTCTTTTGGATCAACAGTAGTTGGTGATGTTTGAAAGGCTGAACTCGATGGTTGCATGTTTTTTTTCAGCCTGTGTATGTAATTATTAGACATGTGCATTCGTTTTAGTACTAAAACAATTTAGTCCGAATTTTGGGATAATTTAGTTTTCATATGACTCAAGAGATACGAAACTGTTCAGTACAAAAAACGAAAGAAACTAAAATAAAATGCACTACATTTTAGTTTCAGTGCTTTTTGTGATATTACATTGATGAGTGAAGGAGACCAGCAATGAAGAGAGCAACATCCGAAGTTCTGCACCCTCCACATGTAGGATGTTCTATACAGAGAGGGGCATTAATTAATGCAGGAGGATGTTCTATACATTATACAGAGAGGGGTATTAATGCAGGAGGATGTTATATACAATATACAGAGAAAGGTATAACTTGAGGAGGATGTTCTATACAGAGAGGGACATTAATTAATTCAGGAGGATGTTCTATACATTATACAGAGAAGGGTATTAATTAATGCAGGTGGATGTTGTATACATTATACAGAGAGGGGTATTAATTAATGCAGGAGGATGTTCTAAACATTATACAGAGAGGAGCCTTTTTTTTAGCCCTTTAAATCCAGTGGCTGTGAGCGCTGAGATCGGCTGCTTGTTATATTATCTCTCAGTACAATGCATCACGCTCAGCTGTTACAGTAACAGACTGTAACAGCGCTCAGAGTTTCAGTAAAACAAGGAAATAATATTGTTCTAACCTCTTATATATAAAAATATTATTTACTTGTTTTACTGAAACTCAGAGCGCTGTGATGAGCAGCAGTCAGTTACTGTAACAGCTTTGCCTGACACGGGGCAGTATTACAATGTTGGTGCTAACTTAACCAGAGCTGTTGTAAACTGAAAACCTCCACAGGCTATAATGGCTCTGGGAAGTTTACAACAGCTCTGGTTAGGTTAGCACCAACTAAGTAATATGGCCCACATTGTGCTGAGAGTGAGAGATACTGTAACAAGCAGCGATCTCAGCCCTCTGAGGAGCCACTACAATAGTAATTGTATCCACTGGTTTTAGGATGAATGAAATTAGTTTTCATACTAAAGAACTGAAAACGAATTTCTTTAGCAACTAAATAAATTGCATTTTAGGACTAATCCATTAGTTCAAAATGAAATTTTGTGCTGTGCACATGTCTAGTAATTATCTTGGTTTAAAAAAATCAAAATAATTCTTTATTTCAATAACTACATACGATCATTAAATGTGACAAGTGTGATCAAAATCTAAGAATGTGTTGAAGAAAATTGTTAAGTGTGATGATTTAACACAGAATGTGTCAGTTTTTCTTGAAAAAGGTTAATCAAACGAACACAGGAAGTTTACAGAATTCTAAAAGAGTTTTCCTGGCTGCACCTGCTTTTATAAAAATGATCGATGCAAGATGATATGACAAGGTATGGAAAAAATGTGTGTTTAAATTCTCGTGCTAATGCTAATTGTAAATTGGGGCACCTACAAAGGGTGACTCAATCTAAGAAAGTGCAGTCGGTTTTCCGTCATTGGCTGCAGGGGGATGGCTTGAGTTCAGGCCGCCCCCGTGCAGCCAATGATGCGCGCCACGAGTCGGCTATAGGTAATATGGGCAGCTGACAGGCGGACTTACCTGACACTGCACTCTCACAACACAACCCCTCTCTCACAAAACACACTGCACTCTCACAACACTCCCCACTCACACAACACACTCTGCACTTGCAACCTCCCACTCTCACAAAACACTCTCACTCTGCACTCTGACAAACCCCCCCACTCACACAAAACACTCTCACTCTTACAACCCCCCACTCACACAAAACTCTCTCTCGCTCTGCACTCTCACAACACCCCCTTCTCAAAAAACACTCTCACAACACCCCTCCCCCCTGCACTTCGGGGGATTCGGAGATTCCTAGTTCGCCGACCCTGCGGTGTATTCAGCAAGCACCGCAGGGCCCCCATAGTGTAGGGAAAACCCGCCGCAATTAATCCCACAGAACACTCACCGAACACTCACCGAAACCCGCTGGATTAACCCCACCGACTAGCCAACGATTACAGCGCAGAACAGCTGCCAGAAAAAGCAAACACGCAGACGAACAAGTTGAAAAAACCCCCCAGTTTGCTTGAAAGTTGGAAAATTGAAACGCTGTTTGCAAAAAAACTACTGAACGAAAATGTCTGGAATTTACATATAAGATCCAATGAATGATAATATAAAGGGCTGTTACAGAAAAAAGATATAGCAATCTAAAAAAAAAAACGGGGAATATTTTTTTGCCAAAGAAAGCCCAAAAAATGCAGATCCTAAAAAATCTATAAATAAAGAGACTTTTTACTACAGAATATAATATTAAACCGTTTATTAGATATTGCGGAATATGCTGGTGCTTTATAAATAAAGAATAATAATAATAATATTGAATTAAAACAGGAAGATTTTTAACATTGAAGCCTATGGGGTTCGTCTGAATAATAATGCCGAATGAAACCACCGAATAGCAGGGCATTTCAGCAACTTTTCCCTGCTGTTTGGCGTTCTCTGAATAGACGAAGCATTGCTTCTCTACGGGGATCTCACTGCCCTCAAACAGACATCGAACAGGCACCGTATGTGCAGGCAATTCGCCAAGATTTGGTGAACTGCCTGCTTTCTGAATAGCCGAATGGCCAGGAAAGGTAACCGTACACTGAATTTCTGTGTTCGGTTACCTTTCGGCCACAATTCAGATCTCTTTGAATATCCCCCATAGTGATGGAAAGTCTGGATCAGTGAAGTGATTAGGTTCTTTATGAGTGACTCACTTAAATTAATCGAATCATGAATCGAGTCATTTGAATCACTGCATCTTGGTGAATTGCCTGCAGATACGGTGCCTGTTCGATGCCTGTTCGAGGGCAGTGAAATCCCCATAGAGAAGAAATGCTTCGTCTATTCAGAGAACAACCTCTCCAGTAAGTGTCCTTGGGCAAGACACCTAACGGTACATACTTGCCACCCAGGACATACTTGAAAACAAGAGAAATCTCAATGTATCCTTCCTGGTAAAATCCTTTCTCTAAAAAAAAAAAAATCACTGCATCATAAATGCTGAGGGGGGTGGGTGTCTCACCAGCAGGGCCGGCGCTAGTGTAAGGCGGCACAGGCGGCGCCTTACTGTCCTGGCTTGCTGTCAGTGTGAGGGGCGGAAAAATTCTGTTTTTAAAATACCGGAAGCGGAGCTATGAATGATCTTCAGACATCAAGCAGGGGCCCAGCCGCGCACTCTCAAACCGATGCAGTGTGCCTGCCTCAGTCCCACATTCTAAACATGAGCAGGCACACTGCATAATTTGCCACCGCTCCCCCTCACGTGACACGCATAGCCAGGGCACGCAGCAGCAGAAAAGCCTGGAGGACAAACTCCAAAGCTTAGGGTGCGGCCCTGCAGCAGGTCAGCCTGCATGCTTCCACTGTAGTGTGAAGGAGGACTGGGCCGAGAGAAGATTTTTAAAAGGTTTGAATAAACTGAGGGAGGGGAGGGGGTGTGTGTGTTTAATGTTCTGCTCGGGGGTGTAATGTTCTGCTGGGGGGTGTAATGTTCTGCTGGGGAGGTGTGTGTGTAATGTTCTGCTGGGGGTGTGTGTGTAATGTTCTGCTGAGGTGTGTGTAATGTTCTGCTGGGTGTGTGTGTGTGTGTGTGTGTGTGTGTGTGATGTTCTGCTGGGGGGTTTGAGTAAACTGATATCGGTACATTACTGTGAGGTTTATTGCTGTGGAGCTCTGTGATACGCTCATACACACTGCACATTACTGTGAGTTTTATTGTTGTGGAGCTCTGTGATACGCTCATACACACCACACATTGCTGTGAGTTTAATTGCTGTGGAGCTCTGTGATACAGTAATGGGCAGTGTGTATGAGTGTGAGTTTTATTGCTGTGGAGCTCTGTGATACGCGCATACACACCGCACATTACTGTGAGTTTTATTGCTGTGGAGCTCTGTGATACAATAATGGGCAGTGTGTTTGAGTGTGAGTTTTATTGCTGTGGAGCTCAGTGATACTTTCATACACACAAACTGAACATTACTGTGAGGTTTATTGCTGTGGAGCTCTGTCATACGCTCATACACAGCACATATTACTGTGAGTTTTATTGCTGTGGAGTTCTGTCATACGCTCATACACCCCGCACATTACTGTGAGTTTTATTGCTGTGCAGCTCTGTCATACGCTATATGAAATGAATTTAAGGGGGGGGGGGTTGAAAGTAATTAAAGGGGAAAAATGAATGAAGGGGGAGTCAATTGAATTAGAGGACGAGGACCCTGCTGCCAGTCTGCTTCTGGAGACCTGGAGTCAGACAGTGGACCACAGCAACAGAGTGAGAGTGGTAGGTAGCATGATCACAGGGAAACACTGGGAGTGGCAGGCAGTTTGAAATATGTGGGTATATTGACACAGCAAGGCCAGGGGGCACCACCAGGCCACATTGCAAATTTGTGCAGTGCCTGGTACCCCTCCTATGCCACATTGCCAAAGGAGGGGACCACACACTCTATAGATTGGCCCTGTGGCACAGGAGGGGCACCAGACACAGCATAGATTGGCAATGCGTGAGGACACCAAACACTCCCGATTGGCATGGCACAGATTGGGGGTGGAGGGGGGCACCAAAACGCAACTTCGCTTGCTGAGTAAACAAAAATGCTTGCACCGGCCCTGCTCACCAGTAACTGCTTCTCTGACTCCAAGTCCCTCCCCGTGCTGCTGACTGAGTGCTGATTGGTTGTGTGCTCAACTGCAGGTGTAATGTATCAATTCGTTTCAGAAACCAAAAGGAGGGATTACATTCAGTAAAATAACCTATGTGCTCCAAAACCATGCATGCCCTGGGAGATTAATCTGCAGGCAGATTGCAAATACAAACGCACTTAACATACACAGAAACACACACTGGTATAAATTACAGACAGAAACACACAACAGACGGCAATCCTTTCTCCATACAATCACAAAGAGAGTACAGTATATATTATTTTATCAACCTGTAAAGCATTGATACTCATAAACGTGCTTAGTGGTTTCGGACAACCTAAAACAAACTCAGTCATGCTCACATAATCACATTTATTGCATGGTGGAAAATCACCCCTTATGCCCCTTTATGTGACTGTCACCGCACGTCTGGGAAGAAGCAGCAGGTGGTAACGTGTCCCAGCCAATCCTGGTCCCAATGAGAATTCTCAGCACATCCAGCGCCCGCTCCCGTAAGTTTACAATCTAAGAGGGAAAAGAGGAGCCCGCTCATGTGAGGTTACACTCTAAGAAGGAAGAGGAGCCCGCTCCTGTGAGTTTACGATCATGGGACAGAACGCACAAGAGGGTCCACGTTGCCTCACTGTGGATTTTTAATTACTGCAAACACTCTACAACAACAGACTGCCCTCCTGGCAGGCTTAACACCTACAGGGTTATTCAAAGAGATCCGAATTGTGGCCGAAAGGTAACCGAACAGTGAAATTCAGCGTACGGTTACCTTTCCTGGCCATTCGACTATCCAGAGAGCAGGCAGTTCGCCAAATCTTGGTGAATTGCCTGCACATATGGTGCCTGTTCGGTGCCTGTTCAAAGGTAGTGAAATCCCCATAGAGGAGCAATGCTTCGTCTATTCAGAGAATAAAAACTAGCAGTGAAAACTTGCCGAATTGCCCTGCTGTTCGGTGGATTCTTTCGACAGGTTTATTCAGGCGAATCCCATAGGCTTCAATGTTAAAAATATTCCCATTTTAATTCAATATCTAATAAACTGTTGATTATAATATTCTGCAGTAAAAAGTCTCTTTATGTATAGATTTTTTAGGATCTTTTAGGCATTTAAAACAAGCAAAATGGTAGGCGCCCCTGCCTGTACCGTCACCAACTATCCAAAGCCAGCCAGCAATCAGTGGTTTCCCCCAAACCAGTGAAAAGGTATTATGGAATACGTAACTGGCGGCGCGATGGAAGTCACTTATGGATCGTATGGTGATTCTCTTTCGCTTATAGGTCGTATGATGGTTCTCTTTAGAAATGCCGTCCACATATGACATGAAAGACAATGAAGGGTACAATAGTGCAGAACGGTAACAATTGTGAATAATAAACATGCGATACATGATGGGAGTGGGAACAGTATCGCATGTTTATTATTCACAATTGTTACCGTTCAGGGTCGCTGAAATGAGATTGCCAAATCGCAACGAATTGAAGAGAACGAAAAGTCACCGAACGTGCAGTGACTTTTTGATTTTCTTTGAATAACCCTGCTAGTTTAACCACTTCGCTGCTGAGGACGCGCTCAGCGCGTCCTCAGCAGTCCCGCTGGTGTGCTGAGGACGCGCTGAGCGCGTCCTCCCATTGGGGTCAGCGTTCGGCCGGGTTCCGGCCGATCGCTGGCCCCTCCGGTGCGGGCTGACATCCTGGATGTCAGCCGGCATCCGGACCAGCAGCCTCCAGAATTAGGTGTCATTGCGGGGCGCGATGACACCTAATTCAGGCGCCCCCCCCCCGCATGTGCGGAGGAGGTGCCTAAAAGGGAGGGGGGGAGGTCCTTCGGACCTCTCTCCCTCCCGATCGGCGGCTCTGCGGGGGTTAACCCAGGCATCATTTGGAAGGGCACAGCCTGCCCTTCCAAATGATGCCTGGCATTAACCCCTGGGGAGCTGGATCGCGAATCGGCGCTGAAAAGCGCCGGTTCGCGATCCTTTCCCGAGCTGGCCGACATCTTGGATGTCGGCCAAGCCTCCGGGAACTCCCCCAGAGGACTGGCGTCATCGTGCGTAGCACGATGACGCCAGTCCTAGAGTTAACCCCTAACTGCCACCAACTGTGGAGATAGGGAGTTCCAATGAACTCCCTATCTCCCGATCCGTGGCAGCTAGGGGTTAAATTTTGGTATGGTTGGATCGGCCAGAGCATGGCCGTTCCAACGATACCAAACATGAAAGTGAAAAATTTTGTAAAAAAAAAAAAAAGAAAAATAAAAATAAAAAAAAAAATAAATAAAAATTAAAAAAAAAAAAAAAAACTTTTTTTTTATTTTTTTTTGGTTTGTTAATGCAGCAATATTGTTCCCATTTCAATTATAATGTGAACAATGATGCTGCACTAACGATTTTTGTATGCGGTGCGTTTGTTAAAAATAGTGTCATTTTCCCCAAAAAAAAATGTAACGAGACCCCATCTCTAATTATTTTAACAAGCGCACCCCATACAAAATATAACCGCAATTGCTCGCATGTTAAAATGTGGAAAAAAACACTTTACACATTGTAAATTATTGAAAATACATATTTTATTGCATTTTTTGTTATAATATACAGACATGACATAACGTATACATATAATAATGACATATTATGAATCTACCGAGTCTGACGGAAAGAACGATATATAATATGTCTGGGTCATATACTAAAATAAGCCTTCAAAACACGTTTAAACATGATGCGCAAAACAGGTAAAAATGACCTCAGCATAGGGGCGGGAAAAGCCTCAGCAGCGAAAGGGTTAATAATAAATATGAATCCCCTCTGCTCAAAAAGGGCCTTGACAACACTTGTCATTCAGTGGTTTTTCCTTTTTTTTGAAGCTGATTCTAATCCTCTTCATCGCTGTGATACATATAGGCTTAACTTCCACCTTTTTCATGCCCATGTTTCATGTTGAAGAGGAACACAAAATGCTTTGATCTACTCAGATAAAAACCCTTTCTGACTCCCGTCTCAGCCATCTGCTTTTATACTTTTCATTTTAGTATATAACAGACAGAGAAGTTTACTTATCTCAGAGTAATGTTAATCAGTAGGGTCCCTATTTCCTAAAACTAACCATAATTTCTAACTCTCATTTCTATCCTTAACTCTAAATTACTTATCTCAGAGTAATGATAATCGGTAGGGTCCAGCAGAATGTAAAATTTGATACAGCCTTCTCAGGTCACCTTACCTTTAACCCCTTCACTGCTGAGCCATTTCACGTCTTAAAAAAACATGTTTTTCTTTTTATTATTTTTAATTTTTTTCCTTTACTTTAAACATGGTCATGTTTGGTATCATTGTAAAGGGTACCTTTCTAATGATACCAAACATGACCCCGGTAGAAGCCCCAAATGAACCCCCTATCTCCACCCCTATCTTTCTTTAGGAGTCAATGAGGACATTCCCCACACGTCCTCAGCAGTGAAAGGGTTAAGTAAAACTAAGCTTTCATTTCACAAAGTGCCAATACATGATGCAATGTGACATACTTCAAGATCCAAGAATGATAGAATGATACTCTATGGTATTCTGATCAGTACTCCATGAAATACTTCTCTGAACCATTAAAAGGCACCCACTTTTACAGGGGAGGGGAAGGCTGGACTTACATCATTAAAAAAATTGATAGGAAAATACTACAGCAAGAAAACATAAACATATAACACCACAAGAAATAAATATATGCCATTACTCTAAGAGGACACTTTACACACCCTGACAACTTTAGCTTTTTAAAGTGGCCAGGGTGTGCAGAGTCCCCCTCCGCCTCCATGTGCCGATGTACTGAAATCACTGGAAGAAGGGAAAAGGTTTCCTCTGCCCACGCTAGCATTACCAGCAGACGGCATTTTGAATTTTCCGGCTGCTTGTCACCAAATTGGTCACTGGTGACGTCAGACAGAAGCCCCATAGTCTCCTTCAGAAGGGAGCCTGAACCAAACACTCCACGAGGTCACCACTACAACAGAGATGCCGCCAGCCACAAATATCAGCATGAAAAAAGAAGAATAAGCAGGACCTCCAGTGGAGAAAATTCAGCAGCCTCAGAGTAGGGATGTGCATGGCTGAAAAATTTGTTTTGTTTAGTTTCGTTTCGTTACAATTTTAAATAATTTCGTTTTCGGAATTTTGTAACTAATTTTGTTTTGTATTTCGTTTAGTTTTGGATCGATTTGAAATTTCGAATTGATTCGAATTTCATATATCAATTCAATAGTTGATATCAATTTGAATTTTGGATCACTACATAAAACCCCAATTAATCAAATTTTGCTGTTAAAAGAAAAGCTAGGGTTAAATTTTAAGCTGTTCACAGATTTAGTATTTGAGTCAAATTAAACAGTGAAACAAAATTAATTTGTTTCATAAAGTCCTTTGCTGACTATTACTTGTATTTTAAGTTATGATCAATTAGATAGTTGATATCAATTTGGTAGTTAATTTCAAATTCAATAGTTGATAACAATTTGATAGTTCATTTTAGATTCAATAGTTGATAACAATTTGATAGTTCATTTCAAATTCGATGGTTTATATCAATTTGATAGTTCATTTCAAATTCAGTAGTTGATATCAATTTGATAGTTCATTTCAGATTAAATAGTTGATATCAATTTGATCATTTCAAATTCGATAGTTGATATCAATTTGATAGTTCATTTCAGATTCAGTAGTTGATATCAAATTTGATAGTTAATTTCAAATTCGATGGTTGATATCAATTTGATTATTTCAAATTCAATAGTTGATATCAATTTGATAGTTCATTTCAAATTCAATAGTTGATATCAATTTGATTATTTCAAATTCAATAGTTGATATCAATTTGATAGTTCATTTCAAATTCGATAGTTGATATCAATTTGATAGTTCATTTTTTTTTTGAGAAAGGATTTTACCAGGAAGGATACATTGAGATTTCTCTTGTTTTCAAGTATGTCCTGGTTGGCGAGTATGTATCGTTAGGTGTCTTGCCCAAGGACACTTCCTGGAGAGGTACTCTTGCCGGGATCGAACCAGTGTCTCCACAGGCTCTCTCCACGCAGAGCAGTGATGTTACCTCTACTCCACCCATTTCAAATTCGATAGTTGATATCAATTTGATAGTTCATTTCAAATTTGATGGTTGATTTTAATTTGATAGTTCATTTCAAATTCAATAATTGATATCAATTTGATAGTTCATTTCAAATTCTTAACTACAAATTATCAAATTTAGTTCCAAATTCCGAATTTTTCTGAAATGAATGCACATCTCTACCTCAGAGGGGGGGTATTCTCTTATACTACAGAGGCTGCAGATCGCATTGTGGGCACCACCACTATTACACAAGACTGCTTCTATGTCATCCAGGAGAGGTAACCCTAAAATTACAACTCAAAAAATCAAAGGGAAGACTGGTAAACTGCAGGCTACATTGCCTCACCCTGACTGAATGTTTTAAAATGAAACATATTCTTAGAGGTCTATGGATTAGATTGAGATCAACATTGTTCTCTGACAATACAGGGTATTACCATAAATTTGAGTTGATTCTGAATACGTGTTCCTTTGATTTAATGCTGCTGATTATCGAGCAGTTACAAAAGGAGATTAAGGAATTGGAGACTGAAATAGTGGCCCTTGAGGTCCAATTTAAGGACATGCTTACCCTTGAATCATTAGAACAGCTACAGACTGAACTTTATAAACAAATGGAAGATATGAGAATACAATTTGAGAATAGGAAGAGAATCAAATTTGTCAGAGATCTGGAGGGTTACACTAAGGGTCGGGTCTATAATTGGACTCAAGGGGGTTCTGCTTTTGGAAACACCTCTAGACCACCACTATCATGCCAAAGATCACGTTCTCAAAAATGGAACATCAGGACTAATCGCGGTCAAGAGTCCACTGACACAGATCTAGAAACCTCTGATGATCAATTGTTTTCTCACACTGCCCCTACAACTTCTTTTTTTAGCCACGGATCAACAGGGACAAGACGGAAGAGGAGGCGCCACAAACGTGGGAACAAGACAAAATCCAGGACGGACGAAGAAAACCTATCATTCGAGAATGTACGACTTCACTCGAAGCCGCTAATTATCAACATTTCCGTTCAACCGCTTACGAACATTGAACATCAGGTATTGTCCAAGGGTCTCACCTTTTGCCCTACCGCTCCCATTGATTCCTTTGCCCTACGAGTGGACTTAGAAAAGTTATTTTTTGAATGTGAAATTGAAAGTCTTCTTCCATGATAGGATGGAACTTTGGAACAAAAGTGATTTTTCACCACCATCAACCCCACCCATAGAAAAAAAATATACAATTTGTCAAACAGGACATTGATCACCTATTGAGTAACTTTAGGGATGGCAAGAATCCCAACTTTTCACAGGCAGAACGTCGTGCATTGAAAACTTTGCAAGAGAATAAAAATCTCACTTTTAAGCCTGCTGACGTGGGTTGTTGAATAGTGTTGATTATGTCAGGGAAGTCAATAGACAGTTGAGTGACATAGACACATACTGTGCTAGTAACATTGGGGCTGTAATGCAATTGGAGAAATTGATTGAGACTCTGGTTTCAGAGGCATTAGAACAAAACACTATAGATGAAGACCTGTATAAATACCCTAGGAAGGAACATGCTATGTATTGCCTGAGATACACAAAAGCCTTCAGAACCCACCAGGGGGGCCGATTGTGGGGTGCACTGATTCCGTGCTTCAACCTATATCGGTATTCCTGGATAGGATTCTCCAACCACTGGTTATGAAGACTAACAGGGTTATTCAAAGAGAATCGAAAAGCCATCGCACGTTCGGTGACTTTTCATTCTCTTCAATTCGGTGCGATTTGGCGATCCCATTTCGGCGACCCTGCGGTGTATTCAGCAAGCACCACAGGGCCGTCGTAGTGCAGGGAAAAGCCGCCACAAACCCGACGAACACTCACCGCAAAACCCGGCGAATGCACACCGAAACCCGCAAAAACATCTGGATTAACACGGTCGAACACGCCGGAGAAACCTGAGCAGCCACTGATCACAGAGCAGCCACCGGAAAAGCCCTACACCGCAGACGAATGGATTGAAAAAAAAATAGTACACTTGAATGAAACATCTGGATTAACCCCGCCGAACACGCCGGAGAAACACGCTTGAATGTTTGAAAAGTGAAACGCTGTTTGCAAATAAACTACAGAACGAAAATGTCTGAAATTTACATATAAGGTCCAATGAATGATAATAAAAAGGGCTGTTACAGAAAAAAGAAAAAATGATTAAAAGAAAAGGAAAACAAATTTTCGCAAAAAATTCCCGAAAAATGCCTACAAGATTCTAAAAAATCTATACATAAAGAAACTTTTTACTGCAGAATATTATAATCAATGGTTTATTAGATCTTGTATTAAAACGGGAATATTTTTAACATTGAAGCCTATGGGATTTGCCCAAATAAACCTGTCAAATGAAACCACCGAACAGCAGGGCAATTCGGCAACTTTTCACTGCTGGTTTTTGTTCTCTGAATAGACAAAGCATTGCTTCTCTATGGGGATTTCACTGCCCTCGAACAGGCACCGAACAGGCACGTATGTGGATGCAATTCTCCAAGATTTGGTGAACTGCCTGCTCTCTGAATAGCCGAATGGATAGGAAAGGTAACCGTACGCTGAATTTCAGCCTTTTGGCCTCTATTCGGATCTCTTTGAATAACCCTGTAAGTCTTTTTGTGGGACAGTAATGATGTGTTGAGACGTATTACGGACCTTACATTTGAGGGCTCTGTCATCTTGTTCACATGGGATGTGACCAGTTTATACACCTCCATTCCCAACGTGGAGGGTATCAAGGCTATTCATGAGGCATTATTGAAACATTCTTTTTCAGAAAAGCAGATCCAATTTCTTATGAAACTAGTGGAGCTGGTTCTCCACAATAACTTCTTTTTGTTTGGCAATACCATCTATAAACAACTCAGAGGTATGACTATGGGATCTAATATGGCCCCGGCCTATGAAAATCTATACATGGATGCGTTTGAAAATCACTTTATTTATCCACACCACCTTTTAATCAACTTTGTTCATACGTGGTGGAGGTATATTGATGATTTTTTGGTATCTGGACAGGTAGTGAGGCCGATTTGGTGACTTTCTTCTCAGAGATAAATTTGGCTAATCCTTGTATAAAATTTACTATGACACCTAATCCAGCAGAGATCAATTTTTTGGATCTCACTCTGAATGTAGATGAGGGTCATCTTATTAGTTCTTTATACGTTAAACCTACAGACAGTAACAGTCTTCTACATTTTGGTAGTTTTCATCCTGAGAGTACATTTAGATCATTGCCTCATAGCCAATACATTAGGATAATTAGAAATGTCATAGATCCTGACATCTGTGAAAATAGATTGCAACAAATGACCAAGAAATTTAAAGAGAGGGGTTATCCCAAGGACCTTTTAAATAAGGAATACACTCGATCAAAAACCCTAGATCGTTTTACCATTATTTCACAGCGTAAGGTCAATAGACACAAAGAGTCCCAGATTCCATTTATATCTAAATACAATCAAGCAAGTAGATCAATTATCCAGATTATAAGAAAGCATTGGCAGATTCTACAGAAGGCATACAGCGAAATCCCTTTGATACCTTGTGGCCCAAGGGGTTAAATAGGGAATTTGACTTACATGTGTGCTTTTGAGGATTATGTCCTTTTCTCCCTCTATATTTATGTCCTTCCAATAACCATTTACCCTTTATCTCTCCAGGGTGGCAGCATGTGTTCCCCATGTCTATAGGGGCTCCATGTGGTGGTCGTCTTGATACAACGACAATATGGTACAGAAATATAAAAACCTAGGAAGTCAATATTTATCTGCTATCCTCTATATATAGATTCGTATTTTTGAAAGGTATATGTGAAGTTGGAATTGAGTATTTCACAACTGATAAGTTAAGATTCTTTTATCAATGATTTATTAAACCCCCTGTTTGCTTTCTTTTAAATGCTACATGATTATGTCTATTCATTTTCCAACCGTGCCTCTAATTGCTCTGCATATGTCTTCATTTTCATTTAATCATTTGATCGCTTAATGAATTGCATGGACAATCAATTAGTGATGGTATATAATGAGGAGTTGGATTTTAACTTGCATGTATGATTGAGACCTTCGGGTCAAACGTCACTGTTTCTCTATGGGTGGTCTAAAGCTGAATCAGTCAGCACCAGCTTCTAGTGGATGGTAATACATTTTTTTAACCCGTCAGTACTTTAATTAGCACTAGGACTTTGTAATACCTTACATATCCTAATGTCAGTTACTGATTGTGCTGCTCCCCATGTTAAGTATATGATGCGCAAAGTACAGTAAGTTTGCACACCCTATGGGTGGCATGCATTAAAGTCACTTATCCAGACATTAACGGTTACTTACCCGAATGCTGCAGTTAGCGCTTACTAAGGAAGAGAGCCTGTTGTACTTTATACTTCCTAATATGTAATTGTAACGTTCCACGTTCCCAGCCCTGTTCCCCTGCCCTCTGTATTACGTATATACCTGTTTTTATCTTGTCTTTCTGTTTACTATTTCTGGTTTTCAGCTCAGGGGTTAATGTGTTCTGTGCCCCAAGCCCACCTGTTTGCCCTTGTCCTAATTCACTCCCCATAAGAGAGCAATGCACCCATAGGGCATTGCTCTGTCAATTCAAATTTTCCTAGTTCCCTAGTGGATTGTGTTTAGTGAGCTGCCTGCTATCCTGTTATATTTGTATACATTGTTCTGATTACTTTTTGATCCTATTTCCCCATCTGTCTGTCTGTCATTTGTGTTCCTGATTTATTACTGGTTTTCCCTCTGTTATTTAGTTCATAGTCTGTCTTTGCTGTGGTTTTGTTTTCTGTGTTTATATATTGTACTGGTTCCCTGGTTATGATCTTCTGGCTTGGCTGACTTCCCTCCAGGTTCTGAATCCCTATATCTGTCTGACATTCTCGCTCTGGTTCTGACCTCTGGCTTCTCTCTTTGACTACGTTTTTTTGGATTATCCTTATCTGTACCGTTTCCAGTGAACCCTGAAATCTGTGTTTGCCATAAGACCCTGCACGGCTTCTAAGGTAACATTTTTTCATCCAGGTTAGATCCGGCTATCTTTAAAGACCGGCCTGTCAGATCAAGGCTGCTGTGGTATAGCCGTGCAGAGGTCTCCAGTGAACCCTGTTGTATACATATATATATATTGCAGTGGTACAGTGTATGTCTGCTTATAGGGGCTTTTACCTGAACCAGGGCTGCACCTTGGCAGTAGCCTGGTGCTGCCACCGTGACAGTAATGGACGAAATGGACTATTTGTGAGAATACTGAGCTGAAAATTAAATTGCCTGTGTTCCACAGACGAGTGTAAAGTGAAAAGGATATGATTACCAGAATGAAAAGCTGGACGCATGTATGAAAAGCGACAGAATGAAAAGCCAGATGCATGTGCAGAAAGTGGAGGAAGTGAAACGAGGCTCATGCATAATGAATCAGCGTCAGATTGTGCGTGGGATGATGGTAACCAATGAGAAAAGTCATGGTCCCGGCAGGCACACCAATGTCCTCAATGAGGGCCGAGTGTAAGACAGACCAGAAAAAAAGCCGCGAAAACGATGGTCAATCTTTTATATTCGATTATTGGAGGATAAATATGACTGTATTCTACTCCGGACACTATTATTGATATTTTTTCCACTGATGAAGCCCTATTAAGGGGCGAAACGCGTTTGGCAGCATTATTTTGTACTACATCGATATTATCATTTTATATTTCTTGTGTCTTTTTATTAGTGATTTTTTTTATAAATTACATAGCTTTTATTTTATACTATCTGGAATTGGTGTCCTTACATGGAAGGGGAGCTTTTGGAAGGCTGTGCCCATATAATACAACCGGAAAACGACAACAATAGAGCCAAGACACAGGAAAGTGTAAGTACTTTGATTTTTGGGTATTATATCTGCACTTTTGTTAATAGATTGCACTATGAAGTTTCTACGCATTATTCTTTTCTGAGGGTCACGAGGATTCCGTATCGGAAGATCTGTGGTTTGTTCTGGTGGATCCCAAAGCACCCTAAGGCGCTGTGTTTTAGAGCTTATAGCTCTTCGGAGTTTGAGTGGAAGTCTTTTTAGATTTTAGTTTATTATTGGTATATAGTTACAATATGTGCTATACCTGTTTATGCTTTTTGAGGTAAATTGAAGAACTTTTAGAAAAAATATTAGTTCTGTGGACAGCATTATTTATATTGAAGCAGACATAAGTACTTCTGTATTTGTATATCATGGGTGCGCTTCACTTTTGCATTGTTCTACAAATCTTATCTTGCCCCCCCAGTTTCTGCTTTCTCACTGCCTGCCCTCTGTAATATTTGCATATGCATTTACTAACCAATCATATGCCAGTGTTCAAATTGTCTGGTGACTGTTGAACTGGTTGAGTCCCCATTGGCAGTTGGCCTCTCTGTGAGATATATTTCTATTGTTACCGGAGTCAATCAGGTTCACTTTCAACACGGCGCCGGACCGGACACAAGCAAGGATTGTCTGAACACGAGTCTCTTCAGGAAAGGCAAACTTTATTGTGTCGTCACACAAGTGCTCACACAGGATTCAATCGCAAAGAGTGAGCCCCGTCTCCCCCCCTTGCAAGGGATCTTATACCCAAAAATACGTAATTAGGTACATCCCAATTAGCCCACCTCCCAATGACACTTCATTCCACCCCACGTGGGTTAATACCTCCCATCGTTAGTACAAAGAAATTCCACATTTTAGCAATAAATTGATACACTTCATGTTAGTTTGACAGTCTGTGATTTGCTGTTGTGCTTTTTCTGAGCTGCGCCCTCCTCCCTACCGGCTGTGTTTATTTGAGATAGCTTGGGGCCTGGTCTGTTTTCTACGATCTCTTTGTTTCTCTGCAAGTCTCAATGACCTTGCCCCATTCATTCATCTTCCTGTCTCTCCGTGCCAAGAACTGTCCGGATTCTGCCTCGTTTTATTGCTAGTTCCCTAATCTACCACACATTCCTAAGATTCTATGTAAGCTTCGTTTTTCACATCTAATAAAATCTATTCTATTTACTGGTGAACCAATATTCTGAACAAGATGGCTGCCTGGCTCATAGTAGCAACCATCTTTCAGCCTGATTCCACTTCATTCCCCCTTGGCTCAAGCCTCAGGTTCTTTTCCTGATGCTTGTAGCCACTACACTCCGCTATTCTGAAATCCTTCATACCTTGGGGGACCCTTCTTCGTCGGAAACATACCCTGTGGAATTATCAGTGGTATCTTTTGTGTTCGTGTGGGTGTCAGTGCTGTCTTGCATAGTGGCCATAAGCATAGCCCTATGCGGTATGTCAGTATCCCTACAACCAAGATCACCACTATCATGAGTATCATGGATCCAATCTGTGAAATAAATCTCAAGATGGATCCAAACCATTCTCCGATTGCTCCAAACCCACGGAGTGGATTCCAGCTTTCGGCGGCAATTCTCCTTGCTGCACCTTGCAACTGTGCTACCTTTTCTTGGTGATCTTGAATTACCTGGTAATAGTCCGGGACTTCGTGTGTGTGTTTTTTAATAAAAGTACAACATTCATAATGCATAGTCATTTCACACAATCCATTCAGAGCTGCACTGATTTGCTCAATCGCCATGTCATGTATCATCTGTACCTTCCGTAGCTCACGCACTTCTAGATTCAGCAACTGGATATCCATACTAGTTCTATTCAGAATTTCATCCATTAAGTTGACATAGCTATTCAATCTTTTCATCATCTCTCGTCCCCATCCAGTCCATGCTGGCAACCATGACCATATTCGATCTATCTTGGCAAACATCTCTCTCTTTTCGTTCTTTCAAACACCAAGGTACCTAGGGTGAAGTTCTGTGTTTGTGTTTGTGTCCTCTCCCCTTAGTCTCTGGATTGGGACCAGCTTGGCTAAGTAACACATTCCCGTTATTGTTGGTGGAACCCATGTGTAACACACTCTCCCACAACACACCTGGTATCCCTCCTCTAGCATGAATGGTGATAGATGTAATGTTCCCTTTGCTAACTCTACCATCATTCGCCTCATCCGTCTCGTCGTTTCTAGTACACTCTGCTTTCCATCAGACTCTCTCGTAATCACTCCTTCTTGTTCACTTGTGAGTTTTCTGCACTGTATGTATAGAAAATTTGACTGTTCCTTTGTGTCAATTGTGTATATGTATGATGTCCAGTTAAATTTACTTGAATAACACCCTTCCTTCTTATGTCTGTCCTTATCTGGTCCTATTTGGAAACACCACTCTGGGGGATATATGTACCCTATTATAGGATATCCGGACTCATATCCTTCTGGTCGTTGCATGGGTGGCCTAAAAGGGTGTATTGTGATATTCCCTGATGCAAACACACTCAGATTCATTGGAACGGAAGCAAATGGGATATGGATTGTCTCTGGGTGCATTCTGCTGCACACCCAACATGTCTTTTGTCCAGACTTTTTGCATAGTCATATTTAAATTGCACAAGTAAATGTCCTCTTGGCAAAATCTCAGATGTCACTTCTCGTTTTTGTCTCCACATGGTACGGTTCTCCATCACTGGGTGTGTACCATTCCAGATATGGGAAATATCCACTTTCCCAGCGACACCTGTACAATTGGGGCATGCTCCACGCGAGAGTCCATAAATCAAATTAGCAAGATACAAAATCAGCACCACAAATGCCCCGAATGTCAGAATTCCTTGGGCAATTCTTTTCACAGTCACATAAACCCAATCCCTCCCACCGGAATTTCAAAAGTGAAGAACATTTCTGGATGGTCAAGGGTGGGGGCCGGGCCCCTAAAAAGCACCCTGTGGGTATCCCCCATTGGTGGGTGGTCAGGACCTGTGCCCATCAAAACACCCACTTGTTGATCCTCTGAATTATCTGGGTTAGGATCATTTAGGTGCTCGTGGCTACTGTGGTCTTTGTCAGCTTCAGCCTCAGCGGGTTGGTCTCGTTGGTAACGACCTTCCATGCTGGTTCAGGACTGGCTGCAGCTGCTTTCACTCTGGAGTGATGTATCCACGGAACCACTTCGGCGACCTTTACTGCTGTAGGGGTTGATATCAGAACAATATAAGGACCTCTCCATTTTGGACCCAGTGGATAATTTTTCCACTCTTTTACCCATACTGTGTCACCCGGACAATACTTATGCAGTGAAGGATATAGAAAGTGAGGTATATTATCCCCCACCCAAGTATTCAATTTCTGCATTGATTTCCCCAACAACACAACCTGATCGTTTAGTTTAGTTTCTCCCAATGCCCGAAGGTCCCCCCTTAGTCCATTAATCAAAGGGGTTGGCCATCCAAACATAAGTTCGTACGGACTTAGCTTCAATTGGGGGGTTGGTCTGCACCTAATGTGCAAAAGGACTATCGGCAGCAAGTCCAACCAGCCCAGTGACGTCTCTTGGCACAGTTTGGACATCAAAGTCTTTAGGGTGCGGTTCATTCTCTCGACTTTTCCCGAACTTTGGGGCCTGTAGGCAGTATGTAGCTTCCAGGTAATACCCAGTAGCCGGGCAAGTTGCTGTAGACAGTTCTGTATAAATGCAGGGCCATTGTCCGACCCTATTTCGAGAGGAAGTCCATAACGTGGTATTATTTCTTTCATCAGACTCTTACCACCTCTGTGGTCTTTTCAGTTCTCGTTGGGAAAGCTTCCACCCATCCTGTCAAAGTGCACACCATCACCAGTAAATATTTGTATCCTTTGCAGGGTGGCAGCACTGTAAAGTCTATTTGTAATGATGCCATTGGGGATAGCCCGATTGGCTGTTTCCCTGGAGGTTGAGATGGGCCTGTTCTTGGGTTTTTTTGGCACATGTTACACACTGCTGGGCTATTGCTCTGCAGATTACTGACAATCCTGGTACATAGAAATGTGGCTCCAACTGCTGCTCCATCATTTCTCTTCCTCCATGGGTACTTGCGTGTAGTGCTCTTACGATTTCAGGAGCCAAAGTTGCTGGTAGGACTATTTGTCCGTTTTTCAACTGGAACCATCCATCTTCTCCATATTCTCCTGGTTCTTCTGTCAGCCACTTCTTTTCTTTCTCCGAGTACACAGGTGTCCATTCACTCAGTGGCGCCGGTAGGAGTGCAGCCACCACTGGTTTTGCCTTGTATTGTGCCAATTCTTCATGACTTCCCCAGACGAATTCTTCTTTTGGGAAATAGTATCGCCATGCGAAGAACAGTAAATCTTGTCTGTCCTGTGAATCTCTTACTGCTGGTATGAAAGAGTTCATTGCACTTTTCTTCATTCTTGGCAGTCTGTTCTTGATAAGGATCTCCTTGAGGAAGAACCTCACCAACGGGGCTTGGTATTCTTCTGCTCCCATTCTCCCAGACTGTGCAGTATTCGTGTGATTCGTAGATTATTGTGAGGATTATTTGTCAAATTTTCAAAACGTGAGGCAAAATTTTCTGCTCGTTCAACCTCAGTTATTTTTTGTCTTCTTCACACTCCCCCATTATTTTTACGCCGAAGAATTTCAGCATCATTTTGTAAGCTCTGCGTAGTCTTTGCTGAACTTCTGAGGTGTTAATCATCAGGCGTGTCTCTTGCGGATTCAGAGGAGTGGAGTAGAAATTTCGGCCTTGTGTCTGAGTTGGGAAAAGCCATTGAATATAATCATGATTGAGTTCTAACAATTCATAATCATCTTGCCATTTGTGCAATATTATTTCAATAAATTCACCATTGGGTTCTAATTTTCTCAATTCATATAGAACTCGTAATTTGGCATGGGAGGTGAGGTTCTTGCTTGCAGAGTAGGACGTTGACTTGCTCATTTTGTTGGTGGTTTTGCAGCTGCTTTTGCGGCCTGGTCTGCGCGTCTGTTGCCTTTTGGAATTTCATCATGGCCTTTTTGGTGGCCACGACAGTGCATGATGCTGACAGCACTTGGTTTCCATACAGCTTCCAGGAGGGCCGCGATTTCAGCTGCATACTTGATTTGTTGTCCTGAGGACGTGAGTAGGCCTCTTTCTTTGTAGAGTGCACCATGTGCATGGACTGTCATGAAAGCATATTTGGAATCAGTGTAGATATTTACTCTCTTGCCTTCTGAAATTTCTAGAGCTCTTAGGGCCGTTATTTCAGCCAATTGTGCAGATGTGTGGCCTGGCAGTGGCTTTGCTTCGATAATTTCTTCTGCTGAGACTACTGCATAGCCGGAGACTTTCTCCCATCATCCATATAGCTGCTACCATCGGTGAATAGCTGTAGATCGTATTTGTCTAGGGGTACGTCTTTCAAATCCGGCCTGCTACTGAACACTTCTTCCATGACTTGGAGGCATTCATGATCTGGATCTTCTTCACAGTCAGGCAGTAAAGTAGCAGGGTTCAAGGTAGCGATGAGGTCCAAATGAACCCGTGGGTTTTCACACATCATGGCTTGGTACTTCGTCATCGGCTGTTACTGAACCAGTAGCCTCCTTTCACATCCAGCAGGGCCTTGACAGCGTGGGGCACCTTGACATGAAGAACTTGTCAAGGGTCAGCTTGTCTGCTTCTGCTATTAGCATTGCGGTGGCTGCCACTGCTTTCAGGCATGGGGGTAGGCCGCAGGCCACAGGGTCGAGTTGCTTGGAGAGATAGGCCACCGGCCTCTGCCAAGAGCCGAAGCTCTGGACCAATACTCCTGTTGCTGTTTGGTTATGTTCATGCACGAACAGCTGGAAGGGCTTGCTATGATCTGGCAGGCCCAGTGCAGGAGCCTCCATTAGCAGGGTTTTTAATTTCAGGAAAGCTGCTTCTTGCTCTTCTTTCCATTGAAAGGGGTCTTGTTCTCCCCCTTGGTGGCTTGATGAAGGGGCTTGGCAATATCTGCGAAGTTGGGGATCCACAGGCGGCAGAAGCCTGCAGCTCCCAGGAACTCATGGATTTGTCTTCTGGTCTTTGGTTGGGGTACGCGGCACATTGCTTCTTTTCTTTCTGCCCCCAATGCACGTTTGGTACCTGTTAACTGGAATCCCAGGTATTTTACACTTTGTCTGCATATTTGTGCTTTCTTTTTAGAAACTCTGTAACCTGCTTGGCACAGCAGATACAGCAGGGCTTTTGTGGCAGATAAACAGTCTTTTTCTGTGGGGGAAGCCAGTAATAAATCATCAACATATTGGAGTAACACAACTTTGTCTGGCTGAGCGTTGAAGGCGAGGAGATCTTGGCTGAGCGCGCAACCGAAAATCGTGGGCGAATTTTTGAAACCTTGAGGGAGGCGTGTCCACGTCATTTGATGGCGCGCCCCCGTGGTGGACTCTTCCCACTGAAATGCAAAAATGGGCTGGCTTGCTGGAGCCAGACGGATGCAAAAGAAAGCGTCTTTTAAATCAAGCACTGTGTAATATTTTGTATCTCCGGGAATTAATGCCAGCAAATTATATGGATTAGGAACCACAGGGAACCACAGTTACTGTGGCCTCGTTGACAGCTCGTAAATCTTGGACGGGGCGGTACTCTTGTGTGCCCTCTTTCAGTACTGGCAGCAGGGGTGTGTTCCACGGTGACACACAGAATTTCAATATACAGTGATCTTTAAGTCTCTGTAAATGTATCTGTATATTCTGCTAGGCTTTCTGTGGGATATGATATTGTCTTAGAGCCACAGGTGTTGCACCGGGCTTTAATTCCACGTATACCGGGGGTATGTTTATGGCAAGTCCGGGCGGGTTTTCCTCCGCCCATACCCCAGGAATTTCAAGGAGTAGTGCATACGGGTCCGGCGCGGCGGGCGGAGTAGGTGACGTGCGCCATTCTTCCTCCCTTGGCATAATAACTGCGATTTTCACAGACTGGGGGTGCTGGCTGGCTGGATTATGCTGCCGAGCAGAGCTGCCATTCTCAGGCAGGTCTAATTGAGCGTGACCCCCGGGAAGGAACGTAATTTGGGCTTGCAATTTGCAAAGGATATCCCGCCCTAGGAGCTGGATGGGACATTCGGGCATATACAAAAATTCATGTTCAACATTATGCCCACCCACACTACATTTTCTAGAAGCAAGAAAAGGATATTTAGCAGACACTCCCATTGCTCCCATAATATCAACCTCATTTCCCATTGGGGGTGTAATTTGCTTTGTTACAACAGAATATTCGGCACCGGTATCAACCATAAAAATCTCATCTTTGTTTCCCACTCTCATAGTGACCGTGGGCTTGTGGTTACCGAGCGGGATGGGCCCAGGTCCTTGTCAATATGCATCCTGCCCTTCAAATGATGTTCCCGCCAGTCCCACAAACCCTACTCTGGCATCCTCACTTCTCTCATACCTGCCGTTCGTTACCTGGCCGTTAGAGGCTTGACCTCCCGCCTCCCCACACTCCCCTTGCCCTCCAAATTTAGCCAAAAATGCAGGGCAATCATTTTTCCAGTGACCTTCACCCCGGCACCAGGCGCACTGGTTGGGTCCTAGGGGTTCCCTAGGGGCTCCCCTACCTCTTCCTCTAGCCTCCCTACCCCTTGCCCTCCCTCTATCTGGGCCACCTCGTCCTCCACCATTCCCCATATATCCGACCACCCCGGTATGTCCCTTCTGTTTCTTTATCTCTCCTCTAGATCCGGTTATGATACACCTTATTAGCGATCTCAACTAATTCACTAATACCTTTCCCCAAAAACCCATCTATTCTCTGTATTTTGTTCCGTATATCCCTCTGTGACTGTCCCACAAACGAATAGTTAATTAACCTCTGATTCTCCATTGCCTCAGGATCAATAGGACTATACATCCTGTACGTATCCAGCAATCTCTCTAGAAACGCACTTGGGGATTCCTTTACTTCTTGTATCACATCTGCTATTTTTCCCATGTTTGTGGGCTTCTTCCCTCCCGCTTTAACACCCATTATTACCGCTGTTCTGTATGTCTGCAGATGGGCAATTCCTTCAAGTGTGTTGTACGGCCATTTAGGATCTGTTTTGGGGTAATGTTCCTCTGCCCACGCTTCTGGCTGGGGCTTAGCATCTGCTACAGCCTGGGCGAGTAAAATCTTTTGCACGCTACTATTTATTCGGGCTCTCTCTTCTGTGGTAAACATTGTCAACATTAATTGCTGACAATCTGCCCATGTGGGGTTATGTGTGAGCATAACTGACTCTATCATACTGGCCACTGCTGCGGGATTTGTGGAATACAGTGGTGTGTGTGTTTTCCAGTTAAAAAGATCTGTTGTCGTGAATGGGACGTATGTGTATTGCATTGGCCCCGGATTCCCATCCGCCAGTGGAGGGCCTGGCACCTCCCGCAAGGGCATCTGCATAGCGCTCTGGTAGGGATTGTGTTGGTATAGATCCCGGGGTTTATATATATTATTCGCTGCGCGTGTGGTAACTCCCTGTCTCTCATCTTCCTTTTCACTATCACCATCCCTATGGGATACTAATTTATATATGCTCCCATCGGGCATCTCAATCTTCTCTGGTGGAGCCTCTCTGTCCCCTCCACCCGCTGCACCCTGCTCTTCCTCCGCAATCCCACAAGACGGAGCTGAGGGAGCTGACCGAGGCACAGCAGCTGCCCGCTCCCCCCTCTCCGCCCGCGCAACCGCGGCACTCAAGGCTTCTCTAACTGCCCCGTAACACGATGGATAAGGTGGGGGCAAAACATCACTCTCTTCCGGCTGTTCCACCAACACCGCTCTCTCTCTCTCCTCACAATTTGGGGGTACTTGCTTCTTATTTTTCCCCGCTACCATTATAAAATGGCTCTTATCTTTTATACAATATCTCCATATATCTATATACGGGTACTGTTCAGGATGTCCGTATTGCTCGGTGACTTGAGAATGCACCTTCTGTACTAGCTCCGGGTCCATTGACCCCTGCTCTGGCCATTCTGGGACTAACATTGGCCATACAACTGTACACATTAATCTCAGCTTTTCCTTTGTCAATTCTACACCATAGTCATGCGTTGTGTATAACACCCCAAAATTCCGCACCATATATTCCAGGGGCGTCTCACCCTCTTTCACCTTTTTGGGCTTGGATGACCCATTACCCATTGTTACTCTTGAAAACAGTACCCTTTTACAATACAGATATATTATTTTAACAATAACAGTTAAAATCTACAGTCTGATACTTCAGCCAACAATTCGTTCGAGTCTGGGGCGCTTCCTCCGTCAGTAGCCGACTGCAGTCGCCTGAGCCAGAAACGTACACTCGGGAGTCAACTCTCGTCTTTGCTTCCTCGCGGAGCGAGTAGGCGCACGTTCACTCACAGCACTCGAGTCAATTCATTCACAGCACATACTGTATCAGATACTTTCAGCACATAACAGAACATAAACACTTCAACTCTTTCTACTAGCCGAGGGTACTCAGTCCCTCCTCTGTGGCTCCTTATACCCCGTAAATTGAACTCTAACTCTTAACTGCGTGTGACTATGTGCACCCCGTTCTATATCTATACTCCCGTCTGCAATTCCAATTTGCCTATGAGTAATTCTACCCACCTGGCACCACTATCTCTGCAGCTACCGCTGGCTCCAATATGAGCCCTCTTCACTACACGACGTACACACTAGCACTGACTCAGGCTCTAACCCCAGTCACAGAATTCCCTCCTCCTTTCCTTTTACCCACATGGCGAAGCTTTGTTTACAAACACTATCTATGACTATGCAACTCCACGTGGCTACTCTCTCCCTCTCTTACAGAACTACCCTTTGGTTGGCATCCAATTCCCCCGAATCCAGACACGCGTTAGCCACTCTGGCTCCTTTGCACTGTCCGTGCTATCAGCGGCAGGCTAGGTATGCCAACGAGACTGGTGGCCATCGGGTCTCCTTATCCGTCTATCTCAGTCGGACGTTCCCTTAGATACCGGTATCTCCTTCAGACATACAAACATAGAAGACACTTTACCTATCGCCGGCGCTGCTCGCTGTTTCCTCAGACTCGATGGTGTCCCAGGTTCCCGGGGGCCGGGAGTCCGTTTGGGACGAGACGAGGTCCACTGAACAGGAAATCCTGCTTGGCGCCTGCAGATGTCAGCTTACCTTCAACGGACACCCAACCGGCGGGATACTTGCACCTGCAGTCAACCGCTACAGTGTGTTTAGCAGCCGTTGCTTATGCCGGAAAGGGCAACCAATCCCGGCTATCGAGCCCCCAAAATGTTACCAGAGTCAATCAGGTTCACTTTCAACACGGCGCCGGACCGGACACAAGCAAGGATTGTCAGAACACGAGTCTCTTCAGGAAAGGCAAACTTTATTGTGTCGTCACACAAGTGCTCACACAGGATTCAATCGCAAAGAGTGAGCCCCGTCTCCCCCCCTTGCAAGGGATCTTATACCCAAAAATACGTAATTAGGTACATCCCAATTAGCCCACCTCCCAATGACACTTCATTCCACCCCACGTGGGTTAATACCTCCCATCGTTAGTACCATAGGCGACTCTACAGGGGTGCAAGGGGGGGCAATTGCCCCCCTAGGTTATTCCTTGCCCCCCCATTTGCCCCCCCACCAAAAATCAGCATCCAGCTTCCCACACTTTTTCGGACCACTGTATCTCCGTCCCTGTGCATCGTATATGGACAATCTATGTGTCATTGGAAAGGGCAGATTCTGGCATTTCCAATGATACCCAACATGACCATATTCAGTTTGAAATAAAAGTCATAAAACATTAAATAACGGGCACTTAATCTTAAACATTTTCACAGTGTTGAAATGGCTCAGCAGTGAAGTGGTTAATGTTCTGACTATACATTACATTGTGTATTACGTTAGTTTTTGCCTTGGTTTAGTTGTATATTAAGGGTTAATGGGTAGGCTTCATCCCTCACAGTATACATTTTATTTTTTCCTTGATTAATTGCATTGTAGGGGTTAATAGGTAGCTACATGCCGCACAGTGTATTCATTTCATGTTTTCCCATGATTAATGGCATATTAGGGGTTAAGGGGTAGCTAAATGCCACATTGTTTATTATTTTTATTCTATTTCCCTGGGTTTATGGCATTTTAGGGGTTATTATGGAAGTTAGAATCTAAAGGGTCTAATGATCTTTAGATCCTTTGCTTTTCGGCACATTTCGGGGAATTCATTTCGCCGAAAATATAGTGAATTCCCATTTATCGAATGGTCACTGTAATTTGCTAAAAGTGGAGTCACTGAAGCAGCTATCAGACATTCAGCGAAAACTGCCGAATTGCGGCAAATAAAGTATCAGGTTATTACAATAAAAAGGCATCATTGCGTCACATTACTCATTGCATCACATTACTCTGGGGTTTTGGAATCTTATTTATATATACTTATTTAGGGCACTATTACCTGGTGGTGGGTTAACCCTTGCGTGCGCATGGTTTTGCGTTAGCGCCAGGTTAATCGAGTCTAGCGCCTGACCAACAGATCGTTTGCCTCCGCTACAAATGGGAAAAATCACTTAGTGTGTTGCTATTAGCGATTTGTACCTCGAGCTTAATGTACTTTCCGCGTCCTTTACTTAACACGGAGAGCGCTAGAAATCTCTAGCGCTTTTGCAGCTAACAGATCACTTGTTGCCAGCGCTAATTTTTTAGGGGCACTAATTGCAGCATTTTACCTACTGCTCAACCCTGGCGCTATCTCCAAAAAAACAGAAAAAACAAGTCCTCGCCCAAAATTAACAGGCAATTGAAAGGAATGCGGCACAGGTGTTCTCTTGGCCCCATTCACCATAGTAATGGATCTGGTCCGCATTGTCGTTGCTGTTGCAGTAGGCTCTATTATAAAAGTGTCCTTTATCCACATATATCCTAATATATTGCCTAATTTTTAACATTTTATGCTGGGGGTTATTCATAGTATGGAAGTGGTTGATTATTAGGGTGACCGTGTGGACCATGTTTAAAGTGACACATGGATAAGTCTTGCCCTGAAACATGTATTATTTATATGCTGCAGGAGGGAATTTTTTGTCGCTCACCTGGCCTTCCTTTTGGATCTATTAAATGCAGTGTAAAGATTCTACATGCTGCTGGGTGGCATTTATCATGCAATGTCCATCAGCCTTAATATATGTGTGTATCAAAACATGGAGGATACTGCCACCTTGGAGGCTTTTAATAATGCAGGGTGTGAGGTTATTCACTGTATGTGTTCATATTCAAGCTTGTGAGGGCGGGGGATAGGTATGGCCCGGCACTCTGCACTGGAAAGAAAAAACAATTCTATCCTGTACACACTAAACAACTTTATTAATACAAACTTTGCAAGAAGACATCAATAAAAAACATTAAATTGAATGAATGACGTGTATCGGATGGGCACTGTGTGGCTATAGCAATGCTGATGGATGGAATCAATGCAACTCAGTATATCACACTCATAAGAAGTAGCGCGGTTCAAAATATTCACTTAATGGATGATGTGCAGCAAAAGATGCAAATTAGACCAAACACATTAGCTCAGTAATTATTAGTGTTTCTATCCTGTACACAACTGCATTAGCACTGGGTCTCAGCTCGGGTCTTAGAGTTTTCCTAGCGTGCGCCAAACGACCTTGTTTATGGACTACCGCAGACAAGGTGATCTGTTAGTCTGCGCTAAATTTATCCTTTAGTGATGGTGTTTTAGTTCACACCAAGTGATAGGGCTCTTAGTTTTATTCAGTGGTATGATTTAGTGGTGAAAATTATTAGTGCCCCCCCAGTTTTGACTGCGGTATCTTCTGTGCCCCCCCTAAATATTGTTTCTAGAGTCGCCACTGGTTAGTACAAAGAAATTCCACATTTTAGCAATAAATTGATACACTTCATGTTAGTTTGACAGTCTGTGATTTGCTGTTGTGCTTTTTCTGAGCTGCGCCCTCCTCCCTACCGGCTGTGTTTATTTGAGATAGCTTGGGGCCTGGTCTGTTTTCTACGATCTCTTTGTTTCTCTGCAAGTCTCAATGACCTTGCCCCATTCATTCATCTTCCTGTCTCTCCATGCCAAGAACTGGCCGGATTCTGCCTCGTTTTATTGCTAGTTCCCTAATCTACCACACATTCCTAAAATTCTATGTAAGCTTCGTTTTTCACATCTAATAAAATCTATTCTATTTACTGGTGAACCAATATTCTGAACAAGATGGCTGCCTGGCTCATAGTAGCAACCATCTTTCAGCCTGATTCCACTTCACTATATTCTTATAAATATATATATCCAGACTTGACTTTAGTTGAGATTGTCCACATGACACCCACGCCCCATGTGCGTATGTGTACAGTATATATGGTCTGAGTTCTGTGGGTGGGTGTATATATACAGTCAGGTCCAGAAATATTGGGACATCGACACAATTCTAACATCTTTGGCTCTATACACCACCACAATGGAGTTGGAATGAAACAAACACAATGTGCTTTAACTGCAGACTGTCTGCTTTAATTTGAGGGTAGGTACATCCAACTCAGGTGAACAGTGTAGGACTTACAGCAGTTTGCACATGTGCCTCCCACTTGTTAAGGGACCAAAAGTAATGGGACAGAATAATAATCATAAATCAAACTTTCCCTTCTTAATACTTGGTTGCAAATCCTTTGCAGTCAATCACAGCCTGAAGTCTGGAACGCATAGACATCACCAGACACTGGGTTTCATCCCTGGTGATGCTCTGCCAGGCCTCTTTTGCAACTGTCTTCAGTTCCTGCTTGTTCTTGCGGCATTTTCCCTTCAGTTTTGTCTTCAGCAAGTGAAATGCATGCTCAATGGAATTCAGGTCAGGTGATTGACTTGGCCATTGCATAACATTCCACTTCTGTCCCTTCAAAAATTATTTGGTTGCTTTTGCAGTATGCTTTGAGTCATTGTCCATCTGCACTGTGAAGCGCCGTCCAATGAGTTCTGCAGCATTTGGCTGAATGTGAGCAGATAATATTGCCCGAAACACTTCAGAATCCATCCTGCTGCTTTTGTCAGCAGTCACATCATCAATAAATACAAGAGAACCAGTTCCATTGGCAGTCATACATGCCCATGCCATGACACTACCACCACCATGCTTCACTGATGAGGTGGTATGCTTAGGATCATGAGCAGTTCCTTTCCTTCTCCATACTCATCACTCTGGTACAAGTTGATCTTAGTCTCATCTGTCCACAGGATCTTGTTCCAGAACTGTGAAGGTGTTGTTTGGCAAACTCTAATCTGGCCTTCCTGTTTTTGAGGCTCACCAATGGTTTACATCTTGTGGTGAACCCTCTGTATTTACTCTGGTGAAGTTTTTCTCTTGATTTTTGACTTTGACACACATACACCTACCATCCTGCAGAGTGTTCTTGATCTGGCCAACTGTTGTGAAGGGTGTTTTCTTCACCAGGGAAAGAATTCTTCATTTATCCACCACAGTTGTTTTCCGTGGTCTCCCAGGTCTTGTGGTGTTGCTGAGCTCACCAGTGCGTTCCTTCTTTTTGAGAATGTTCCAAACAGTTGTTTTGGCCACGCCTAATGTTCTTGCTATCTCTCTGATGGGTTTGTTTTGTTTCTTCAGCCTAATGATGGCTTGCTTCACTGATAGTGAAGGCTCTTTGGATCTCATCTTGAGAGTTGACAGCAACAGATTCCAAATGCAAATAGCACACTTGAAATGAACTCTGGGCCTTTTATCTGCACATTGTAATTGGGGTAATGAGGGAATATCACACACCTGGCCATGGAACAGCTGAGAAGCCAATTGTCCCATTACTTTTGGTCCCTTAACAAGTGGGAGGCACATCTGCAAACTGCTGTAAGTCCTACACCATTCACCTGAGTTGGATGTACATACCCTCAAATTAAAGCTGACAGTCTGCAGTTTAAGCACATTGTGTTTTTTTTCTTTCCAACTCCATTGTGGTGGTGTATAGAGCCAAAGATGTTAGAATTGTGTCGATGTCCCAATATTTCTGGACCTGACTGTATATCTGTGCGTTGATATATACGTATATATAGGTCTGCGTGTTGATATATACATATATGTCTGTGTGTGGTATCAATGCATCCCTACTCTATACACGGCGCTCCGTGTCCCTATAATATATATGATCAGGGGTTAACTTTTTTTTTTATATTTTTATACTATTCCTATTAAATTAACAGTAATTTTTGATGTATTTTATTCAGTAGAAACTTTTTTTTACCTATATAACATGTGCTTTGTGAAAATAAAACGGTTTTGTGTGTACATTTTAATTTAGTTAGTGGATTCCTGTCCAGTACGGTGAGAAGCAAACCAGGGACGTGCAGTCAGTGCAGGCAAGTGAGGCAGAGCCGCACCTGCCATTAAGTGATAAATTAATAAACTAAAAACAAACTCACCCTCTCCCCCGCTGTCAGCTCCGTCCTCTGCCTCTGCAGGCATTAGTTTTCCCAGCCTACGCAATTTGCATAGCAGGACGTTTCCCCGCTGCACTAATTGAGTAAACTGCTCAAGATGTGTGCAGCACACGTCAGAGATCACTGCTCATTAGTGCCGCACAGACTGACAGGCACTGATAGAGCATGGGAAAGCTTGGACCAATGGGAAAGCACCATTGGTCCAAGCCATTTCCAGAAAACCCCTACATTAGAGGACTGCCTCTGATTGACAGGAAGTCTAGCAGTTAGACATGCCCCTTCCTGGCAATGATAGGCCAGGCAGCCCTCCAATGCAGGCTATGAAAAGATTGCATGATGGACAACCCCTGACTGGCTGCATGGGGAGCTGCAGTCCAGGAGCCTGGCACAGCTGGGGATGCCCAGTTATACCCCAGGCTGGTTATTGTCTGCTAACTGGGGTTGGAAGAATGCACCACACATCTGCCCCCAGGAGGGATCTGAGAGGGTGCAGCAGCAGGAAGCCCTCTTTGCCCAGCTGCAAGGTAAGTGACCTCACCAGGGGGGGGAGAGGCCATGGCTTTCCTCTGTGCTGATGTTCAGATAGTGCTTAGCTGCCAATCTGTATGATGTATTGTACCTCTAGCCAGGCTGCCTGGGTAGGGACACGACAGGACAGGTGGGGGACTCAGCAGATGCAAAGTTGCCAGCAAGACTCTCTCAACTCCTCTTCTACCAGGGCTGTCAGATCACAGCGTGTGCTTCATGGGTCACTGGCTTTGGGCTGGGGTGTCAGATCTCCATTTTGCTCCCTGTCAGTGCCTGAAAGTGCTGCCCTGCAGTGTGCAGAAGTCAGGTTGGGTCAGTGGCTTGCTTTCCCTTCAGTATAATATGAATGACGCAAAAATGTATAGGTGCTTTAAGGAAACCTAATGGATGTGGCCAGGCTCCTCTTAATACTTTTGTTATAGGGGCAGCATATAGAGCAGTGTGTGTGTGTGTGTGTGTGTGTGTGTGTTCTTACAGTGCCAGTCTCTTTACATACCCTTTCTTTCACGTCTGTGTGTTTTTTTGTTTTTGTTTTTTTTTGCCAGGGGCAAGCGTTGGCTTAACATTTTAGGCTCATAAAAAAATAAAAATATCAGGGTTATTCAGAGAGGTGAAAACCTTGAATTGGCAGGAAAATGAACAGCCAATTTGGAAAGTGAGATAAATGGGAGAATTTTTCTGGTTTAACTTCTCCAGTCATTCTCCAAGGTTTTCACCTCTTTCTGAATAGCCCTGATACAGGGTCATTCTTCTTTTCACCGCTCTCTGAATAACCCTGATACAGGGCTATTCAGAAAGAGGTGAAAACCTTGAATGACAGAAGTTAAAATTCTAGGTCAAAATAGTCAAACCAGAAAATTTTTCCCATTTATCTCACTTTCCAAATTGGCTATTTGGTCTAGAATCAGTGTTTCTCAACTCGTTTCCTCGGCCTGGTTTGCCAGATATGTGAAGCACAGGTGATATAATTTGCTGCTCAGTGTTTGCAGTATTCAGTCTGCATTTTCCCAAGGTGATCTGAAAAATCTAGCCTGTAGTGGATCCTGAGGACTAGAGTTGAGAAACCCTGGTCTAGATTGTTCATTCTCCTGCCAATTCTCAAGGTTTTCAACTCTCTCTGAATATCCCCGATATTGAATCATTGTGCTGGCTACACTATCAGGGTTATTCAGAGAGGTGAAAACCTTGAATTGGCTGGAGAATGAACAAGTTGAGAAACAGATTCTAGACCAAATAGCCCATTGAAAAATCTAGACCAAAAAGCCAATTTGGAAAGTGAGATAAATGGGAGAATTTTTCTGGTTTGACTATTTTGACCTAGAATTTTAACTTCTCCTGTCATTCTCAAGGTTTTCACCTCTTTCTGAATAGCCCTGTATCAGGGTTATTCAAAGAGCGGTGAAAAGCAGAAGAATGACCCTGTATCCCTGGGTCCTTGTACCTGGACTTGTTTTCATACAGGGTTATTCATTCAGAGAGGTGAAAAGCAGGAGAATGACTGGAGAATGGAAAATTCTAGGTCAAAATAGCCAAACCAGAAAAATTTTCCCTTTCATGATCTGCTATTTTGCCCTAGAATTTTCCATTCTCCAGTCATTCGCCTGCTTTTCACCGCTCTCTGAATAACCCTGATACAGGGCTATTCAGAAAGGTGAAAACCTTGAGAATGACTGGAGAAGTGAACATTCTAGGTCAAAATAGTCAAACCAGAAAAATTCTCCCATTTATCTCACTTTCCAAATTGGCTGTTCATTTTCCTGCCAATTCTTAAGGTTTTCACCTCTCTGAATATCCCTTATAGTGTAGCCAGCACAATGATTATCAGGGATATTCAGAGAGAGGTGAAAACCTTGAGAATTGGCAGGAAAATGAACAGCCAATTTGGAAAGTGAGATAAATGGGAGAATTTTTCTGGTTTGACTATTTTGACCTAGAATGTTCACTTCTCCAGTCATTCTCAAGGTTTTCACCTTTCTGAATAGCCCTGTATCAGGGTTATTCAGAGAGCGGTGAAAAGCAGGCGAATGCCTGGAGAATGGAAAATTCTAGGTCAAAATAGCAGATCATGAAAGGGAAAATTTTTCTGGTTTGGCTATTTTGACCTAGAATTTTCCATTCTCCAGTCATTCTCCTGCTTTTCACCTCTCTGAATGAATAACCCTGTATGAAAACAAGTCCAGGTACAAGGACCCAGGACTGCAGATTCTTCATTTAGGAAGTCTTTGCTAATGCAATTTAGAAGGCATATTGTAAGATAATTGTTCTGTATAAAGGTCTGTGGGAACAGAATCGGCTTCCAGTCAGTCCTTACTCGCAGTGTCTGTCCTTCTCATGTACTAAATGCCTGAAGCCTCTTCTTTGGGAGCTAGAAGGTTTTTTGGCTGTTTTGCATTTGTATATCTGGCTCTGATACTAACCAGTGCCTCACCAGCCACTGACCTCACCGCACGTCACTGAAGCAAACATAATGCAGTGTAGACACGCTGCGAGGTGGAGCGGAGTGAAGTCAAGCCTGCAAAATGTTTGCTTCTCTTCGCTACGCTGTGCGTCACTACACGCTCAGTGTGTCTCAGCCTTTATTCCCACATCGCTAGCTTACCGAATCAGTTTGTATACTTGTTACTGACCCTGCTTGTTCTGAGGACCCGATCTGTTGCCGACTTTGCCTGCCATTTGACTATTCTCTTTGTGTATTCCCTGCTTGTTCTGTTTGCTTCCTGTTGCTACTGGTGTGTGCCGATTCTCACCATATACAGTAGCGCAGTACAAGTGCCTAAACATTGCTGGCCCGGTTTTGTTATAGCTGCTGATGTAACTGAATAGATCGGGATCTCTTCTGCATTACCAAAACCTCCACCACTGCACTCTTCCATAATACCACAGAGGGGTCACTTACGGTGTGATGGCACTTGCTGCCACCAAAGGCACAATATTTGGGTGCATTGCCACTGACGCCTATACCAGATTCATATCATTTTAATATTTGACCACAGGGTCCAACCCTGCACTCTTCCACAATACCACAGAGGGGTTTTGGTGTGACGGCACTGTTGCTGACACTAAAGGCCCAATTTTAAAGAACCTATTGTTACTTTCATCCAAAGCCTGCATAAGTTTCACCATAATTTAGCCAAAAAATCACTAAACTTGTTCTGCGTGTCCTAAAATGTCTCCTCTTTTCATACAGACTGCCGCCCCAAGCATGTTTATGAATAGATTAAAGGAAAACCATTTACCCTCATTTGAAATGTAATTTTTTTTTCAAATGTTTCTATACATCCTACAAATCTGCCACTTCACGGGCAGGTTATGGGGACCTCCTAGGCACGATATTTGAAGGAATTTTTTGTTTTATTCTTAACCTTTATTTCATGGAAAACTCACTGTTCCTTTAAAAACTTTTTTTTTGAAACTTTTTGTCCTTGTTTCCTGTCCCCCAGGGCACTACCTGGACCCCCATACACCTTTTATGGCAAATATCTTGCATATATGCCCTCTTGGAGGGCACTCTAAAAATCGAACTTTGAGTCCCATTGACTTGCATTGAGTTCAGTTCGTGTTCGAGTTCGATCTCGAACTTTTGAAATTGTTCGAGTTCGAATGCGAACCGAACACGGGTGTTCGGCTCATCACTACATTACACCCCCGACCTTGGCTCGACTCCTAGACCACCCTTTTGGATTCTCCCTCAGCACCGCAATATTTTTCCTCATATCCTACCTCCTCACTTGGGCTCCAGTCCTCAGAAGACAAAAAAGTGACAGCCCCTGAGCTGAAGAGGATGAGCAGCTTGTGCTGAGGGAGACAAGGTGAGTAAAGTCACCTAAAACAAAATAAATAAATACAAAATAATTGGGCAGATGCTGCCCCCTGATATTTTGCAAAAGAATTCTAAACATCTTTTCGTGAATGTTTCAGCATAGTTCAATTCATGCTGAAGTTAATTTTGAAGTTTTTTTGAACACAGAATTTATACATTAATAATAAATGTCGCCAGTTCCAGGCCTCTATCTTCAAATGACTTTTTCCATTTATTTGGGAACAATAGTTAGACTTGCATGGGTTAGATAAAAGGACTGGTTGAAATGCAATTAAGTGATTGGTTGCAATAAAATTGAGGCAAGACTGCTTTGTCAGATACAGATCATGTCAAGTATGAAATTACTTCAGGGTTTTTATTTTTATAGTATTTTTATGTTGACATCTTTTCCTCTGAGGCTGTCACCAGGAAGATGAGCCTCGTAACTGCCACATTCCCTCTTTGACTATGAGTACCATGGATGGACGGAGCGGCAAGATGGCCTTTATTCCCTTGTCAGTCTTCCGTCATTTCTGATTTTGATGAATGAACCTGATTGTGTATAAAACATCAAGAGCATCTATTTTGTAGCACAGTTTCTAGTTTTGTCTAAAGGAACAGCAATCCTACCTATGTCCATGATGACAATCGGATTTCTCCTTGCATTGGCAAACTGTTGTCATATATTAAATATTATATCCTGGAGTATTCTGGGCTTCTGGAAAGGAAAGATACAATTTTATTTTCTGATCTACCTATTCGGAAGTACAGTCTCCCCAGGCAGAAAATTCAAATAAACATTTTCCTCTGCTGTAGATAAGCCTCAAAAGATGACCTTATGTAGTTTTTAAACGTATATCTGTTTTTCTGAATATGTCTCAATGTCACATCCTCTGGTGTTTCTCCAGGGATGACTACGAGAGGCTCACTTCTTCCTGTTAGATCTCACATCCCATCCTGTGTTACATCAATCTGACAGAGCACCCACAATCAGGGCTGCCACTAGAAATCTTGGGGCCCCCTTACTGAACCACTGGTCGAGCCCCCTACCCTTAGCTGGTTATTTCCATCCCGGCTGGTTGCTGCCTCCTGTGCTAGGACGCGCTCAGCGCGTCCGTAGCACAGGAGGTGCACTTGGCAGGACGCGCTGAGCGCGTCAATAGCAGCCAAGTGGTTCGGCAGGTTTATTCAGGCGAATCTCATAGGCTTCAATGTTAAAAATAATCCCGTTTTAATTCAATATCTAATTGAATTAATTTAGGCATTTTTTGGGATTTTTTTGCAAACTATTTTTTTCCGTTTCTTTTTTAAATCGTTTTTTCTTTTTTCTGTAACAGCCCTTTTTATTATCATTCATTGGATCATATGTAAATTTCAGACATTTTCGCTCAGTAATTTGTATGCAAACAGCGTTTCACTTTTCAAACATTCAAGCATACTGTTTTTTTTTTTCTTCACCTCCTTCGTCTGCTGTATCGGGTTTTTCAGGCGGCTGCTCTGCGCTCTGATCGGCTCCTGCTCGGGTTTCTCTGGCGGGGTTAATCTAGCAGGGTAATTCAAAGAGATCCAAATTGCTTGAGAAAGGTAACCAAACGCTGAAAATCAGCGTTCGGTTACCTTTCTTGGATATTTGGCTATCCAGATAGGCAATTCACCAAATCCTGGCGAGTTGCCTGCACATACGGTGCCTGTTCGGTGCCTTTCGAATCTCTTTGAATTACCCTGTAGATGTTTTTGCGGGTTTCGGTGTGCATTCACCTGGGTTTCGCGGTGAGTGTTCGGCAGGTTTTCGGCGGCTTTTCCCTGCACTATGACGGCCCTGTGGTGCTTGCTGAATACACCGCAGGGTCGCCGAAATGGGATTGCCAAATCGTACCGGATTGAAGAGAACGAAAAGTCACCGAACGTGCGGTGACTTTTCGATTCTCTTTGAATAACCCTGCATTTTACTTGTGTGTAAACTTTTACCACTACAGTCTTTACTCCGCGAGTTATCGCTGGAGTAATTATCATCATCATTAATGAATCACAGTGTATCACTTTCCAGTTCATCCAATTTGTAACAATATCGCTACCATTTTTCACTAGTTGTGGTTTTAGATGTATGTCCTCGTTGTCCGTATTCAATGTGCAATGTTGTGTGATTTGCTTTAATAAAATTACTTATACCAATATTCACTATTTTGCAGGGTTCCTTCAGAGTCCAATACGGTGCCCCTACGGTACTTCACTTTTCTGAACTCTTTGTTCAGTTTTTCAGTTCGCCTGATTAAACCTGTCAAAAGAAAACACTGAAAATCAGGGCATTTCACTGACATTTCTCTGCTGTTTTGTGTTCTCTGAATAGATTACCCATCGCTTCTCTATGGGGATTTCACTGTCGTCGAACAGGCACCATATTTTGCTGGCAATTCGCGAATATTTGGTGAACTGCCTGCTTTTTGAATAACCGAATGGCCACAAAATTAAACTGCATGGGGATATTCACTGTGCGGTGCTATTTTGGGGCCAGATCTGAATAACCCTGTGAGTGTTTGTGTCTTTACACTGTGATAGTAACGGTCTTAAGCTGGATAGTGACACCACTATACCTATTTAGAATTACACAATGAGTCAATCTTGACAAACATATTAAAGGAAATAAAGTAGTGATTACTTGGATGAATTTTGGAATTGCTATGGACATGTAAACACTTCATTAAAACACATTTCCTCCTGGTGTAGGTAAATCTTTTATTCTTAGAGTCCTGCTCCCCCATCCAACTTGATATTGACTATAAAGACATAAATTGAAACCTATCCACGGTCATTAAATTGTAAAATCATCACATAAAGAGGAAAGATGACCAGATTTAGACTTCACAGCAGAATAGCTACAGAAAAATTCTGTAGTGTATTTAATTATTCCCATCTCTCATCTTGCCGTTCAGCAGTCCATGCTGGTTTTTTTTCTTTCAATTTATAGGGTTTATATTTTTAGTAACAAAACTTGCTCTAATTCTCAAGATATCCACCGTCCAGGTCACATTAACCTCCCAGACATTTTTAAAATCTGGATGATAGAAAATTCAGGAATCCTGTAACCCCTGGAGGGGCACGCATGAAATTAGGTTACCATTGATATTGTATATTGTTGCTGGTTCCAAAGATAAAAATATTATCGCAATTAGTGTGCTGTTATGGGGGAGAGAATAATGGGGGAATGTCTCCTCCTTCCTTTCTGTACACTAGTGGAAATGAGCCATTCGCTGGGGTTTAATTACGCTTGGCGAGTTGCTTTCTGCCTTTGTTCCGCCTGTGGCACTTTGAAGTGAACATTCACAGATGACCAACTCTTTGATTTCAGATATTGGCCAGGGAGACCCGCTCCCCAATGGTCTGGCTGCATGCCATTCAATAGAGATAACAACCAATCCTACCGGAGCTTTTAAGATTAACAATCTAAAGCATTTTTAATAAAAATATACTAATGGTATGTAAGGTGTAGCCACAATATTAGTACAGAATGAATGTTCATAGAAGTCTGGTCTACGTCTTGTCTTAATGTTGGCAGGTGATCTTACACTTGTTAATTATGTTTTTTACTTAATTTTTATTTGTTTTGCTGTATAGTACAACCATTCCCAGCATTCAATCCCTTTACTATGTCACTTTATGCCCATCCTCAGAATTCAGTCCCTTTAATGTGTCATATACCATCCCCAGAACTCAATCCCTTTACTGTGTCAATTTATGTCCATTTCTGGCATCCAATCCCTTTACCGTGTCACCTTATACCATCACCACCATTCAATCCCTTTCCCGTTTCACCTTATACCATCCCCAGCATTCAATCCTTTACTGTGTCACCTCATGCCTAACCCTGGCATTCAGTCACTTGAATGTGTCATATACCACCCCAGCATTCAATCCCTTTACTGTGTCACCTTTATGCCCATCCCTGCATCCAATTGTCACGGGGGCACCAGGTATGAGCCCTGGTGGGCCCTTTATGTTGGATAGTTAGGCCGTTAGGTAGGATTGCCACTGGCTACATGATACACAATTCAGGAGATGAGGGAGACACACAATATACACAGAACAGGACAACAGGAAGGGCAAGGGTTAAGGGAGACAACACTAACAGACTCGGACCCAGCAGCACACTAAAAGGAACCCTGATCTGGATAGGTCCTTAAGATGGCCGTCTAACCTAAGGGAAGGGAACCTCAGTGCTGGGTGACACACAGATCAAGAGACAGGACACAAGGGACAAATCCAGAGTTGTAGTCTAAGCAGTAGCCGAAGTCAGTAACCAGAATGGGTAATCGTGCAGAAGCCAGAGATTAAAAACCAGAGAGGGATATCAGACAAGCCAGGAGTCATACACAAAAGATCACAAAGCATAGGGGATATACAGTACAATATTGTCACATCCATGTTGGAAAGGGACCGGATAAGAACCCAATAGAGGAATCTGTAGGATGCCTGGAGACGCTCTGGAGGAGCTGAGTAAATCTTAGGGCAAGGTTAGAGGACAGCACTGAGATACTGTGAAGTAGAGGAGCTATTGTTTCACTCAGAGAGAGAACAATTGTGAAGCGATGCCAGAGAGCGTTCACCAGGTTTATATAGTGGACAGGGTGGAGGCAGGGGCGGATCCAGGGACTAGTCTCGGGAGGGGCACTGACAGAAAATAAGGTGTTTTAGCAGAGAGTCCGACTCACGAGAATTTACAGAGGGCCCGGCTCACAGGAGCTTACAATCTAGAGGAGCAGAGGGCCCGGCTCATAGGAGCTTACAATCTAGAGGAGCAGAGGGCCCGGCTCACAGGAGTTTACAATCTAGAAAAGCAGAGGGCACCCAGGAGCTTACAATCTAGAGGAGGAGAGGGCACCCAGGAGCTTACAATCTAGAGGAGCAGAGGGCACCCAGGAGTTTACAATCTAGAGGAGCAGAGGGCACCCAGGAGTTTACAATCTAGAGGAGCAGAGAGGCCCCCAGCTCACACATTGATTTGCCCCCAGCTCATGGATTTGCCCCAGCTCATGGATTTACCCCCAGCTCATGGATTTGCCCAGGTCATGGATTTGCCCCCAGGTCATGGATTTGCCCCCAGCTCATGGATTTGCCCCCAGCTCATGGATTTGCCCAGCTCATGGATTTGCCCCCAGGTCATGGATTTTCCCAGCTCATGGATTTGCCCCCAGGTCATGGATTTGCCCCCAGCTCATGGATTTGCCCCCAGCTCATGGATTTGCCACCAGGTCATGGATTTGCCCCCAGGTCATGGATTTGCCCCCAGGTCATGGATTTGCCCCCAGGTCATGGATTTGCCCAGCTCATGGATTTGCCCCAGGTCATGGATTTGCCCCCAGGTCATGGATTTGCCCAGCTCATGGATTTGCCCCCAGCTCATGGATTTGCCCCCAGGTCATGGATTTGCCCCCAGCTCATGGATTTGCCACCAGCTCATGGATTTGCCACCAGCTCATGGATTTGCCCAGCTCATGGATTTGCCCCCAGGTCATGGATTTGCCCCTAGGTCATGGATTTGCCCCCAGGTCATGGATTTGCCCCCAGGTCATGGATTTGCCCAGCTCATGGATTTACCCCCAGCTCATGGATTTGCCCAGCTCATGGATTTACCCCCAGCTCATGGATTTACCCCCAGCTCATGGATTTACCCCCAGCTCATGGATTTGCCCAGCTCATGGATTTACCCCCAGCTCATGGATTTACCCCCAGCTCATGGATTTGCCCCCAGCTCATGGATTTGCCCCCAGCTCATGGATTTGCCCCCAGCTCATGGATTTGCCCCCAGCTCATGGATTTGCCCAGCTCATGGATTTACCCCCAGCTCATGGATTTACCCCCAGCTCATGGATTTGCCCAGCTCTCACCTGGATATTGCTCCAGGCCTCCAGCTCCGGTGTTCAGGGGACCCAGATGCCGCCGGGCAGCGCAGGAGCGCCTGCCCGGTCCTGAAGAGTGCGTCCTTGTAAAGGGGAGGCGGCTGCGTGCGTGCGCAGGTCACGCGGTCCGGCCAGTCAGGTGGTACAGAGACTCAGTACCACCTGATTAGCCGGACCACGTGACCGGCTGCGCCTGCACGCAGCCGCATCCCCTTTACAAGGACGCACTCTTCAGGACCGGGCAGGCGCTCCTGCGCTGCCCGGCGGCATCTGGGTCCCCGGCTCAAATCTCGGGGGGGGCAATTGCCCCGTTGCCCCCCCCTGGATCCGCCCCTGGGTGGAGGTGGACACGCCTCTACCCTGTGCACTGCCTCCACCAAGTCCTGCTGGAGGTCAGTTTGAAGACTCCCCCCTGTGATCTCTGCAGGGCTCTGACTCCACCCCCTTCCAACCATGGAGGTCTCGATCCGCCCCCGGGCGCCATCATGGCCAGCTCCGCCTGGCCAGCATCCCACGTGTGGGGTGGTGGCCGCATGGACGGCGTAACGCCATGCCCTGACGGTCAGGGAACGCCGCCGACGGAGAGCAGCCATCTGGACCGGAGGAGCCGCGGACCGAGGACCCCGATGGCTCCGGGGAGCGGCGGCTCGGGAGCCTGCGGACCCGGAGGGAGCACTCACGACCATGCGAGGACGGGGGCGGCGGCTGGTGAGACGTGACAAATATGATAGATATACCAGACCAGAGTCATTCACAAGAAATTACAGAGCATAGGAAGTGACTGGATATATAAACGGAGCAGGGCAGAGTAAGCAGAATATGTGATCCGAGCCCACGCTGGCTACAGGGGAATCCAGGAATGGAGGGAGAGGAAGGAGTAGCCCAGACAATGTAAGAGCCTGCCTGGATCGCTCTCGTCACCAGCATTCAACCCCTTTACAGTGTCACCTTATGCCTATCCCTTGCATTCAGTCGCTTTATTGTGACATATCATCTCAGCAATCAATCCCTTTACTGTGTCACCTTATGCCCATCCCTGGCATCCAATTCATTTACTGTGTCACCTTATACCATCCCCAACATGCAATTCCTTTTCTGTGTCACCTTAAACCATCCCCAGCATTCCAGTACCTTTAATATTTCGCCTTATACCATCCCCAGCATTCAATCCCTTTGCTGTGTCACTTTATACCATCCCCAGCATTCAATCCCTTTACTGTGGTACTGTAGCTATTCTGAGTTGGGTAAATGCTTTTTTTTCTCTCTTCCACTTCTCAGCAAAAGCTTTTTTCTTAGAAGAACCTAACAGCCATGAAAGTGATTTTTTTTCTTTTAAAGCGACTCATGTCTGCCTCTCTCACCCTGGCTTTCTGCGCTTCGTGTCTTTTCTGCAGATCACATTAATTAGGTTACCTCTGGTAACCAAGTGAGTCCAAATCCTGGCAGATGGAGGTAACACAATTACTTCAAGCTGGTTTCCTAGCTTTTCCATGCGTGTTCATGATAAACACCTTTAATATATTGACTCCTGTGGCCTTGGGTGATATTAATTCATATAACATATTCACTCACATGTGTAAATCTGGAAAGATGGTAGACGACTCAGCAGTTTTCAGGATGTAGACCTTTGATGCAGAGTTGGCCTCCCGTGTCATTAGTGACAAAGTTATTTCCTAGAAATTAAAACATTCTTGCTTTTGCCTTCCTTGATTTCCAAAAGCATGGCAACAGAAGCATTAATAGGTTTTTTAATAGTTTTTTGTGACTACCATCATTCCATCTCCTACTTTTTTGATTCCTCCTCTCTTATTTAATTATATTTTGCAAAGGTCACCACAGTTTGATAAAAGATTTAATTTCACCTTTCAATTATTCCCATTTTTTTCCCTAGAAGTACCTTGCCACTACCATTTTGAATTTGATGTAATAAGTTGATTGGATAAGTTGGCTGTCTGACTGATTTCCCATGTGGATATTATACTATACGGGTGATAAATTTGGCTCCTTGTTTGAGGTCATAATTTGCAGGAAGAGATTGTTGCAGTACTAATGAGTGGGACTTGTGACTGGATTGATTCCAATATCCACTGTGTTATGTTTTGCCTCTATTGAACAATTCAAAAATAACAGATTTCTTTTACGTCGACAAAACAGAGGGATGTTGTAAAACATGGCTTCCGGGGTACAGTATGTCTGGAAGGGGTACCTTCGCTCACTTTCATTATTCCAATTCAACCTGCTTTATTTACTTGTTTATTCTATCTACCCATCCATTACTGCCAATTTCAACTTGTTTTTTCTTACTATTCTTTTGTTTGAGAAAGTATTTTAGCAGGAAGGATACATTGAGATTTCTCTCGTTTTCAAGAATGTCCTGGGTGGTGAGTATGTACGGATAGGTGTCTTGCCCATGGATACTTACTGGAGAGGTGCTCTTGCCGGGATCAAACCTGTGTCTCCACAGTCTCCACTGTTATAGAGCAGTGATGTTACCTCTACTCCACCTAGTCCAATGCCACCTTCCTTTACTTCAAGTGATGTCATCTCACCTCATCCATTAGCCTACAGAAAAACTCCATTATTGTCATTTAATTCTCATCAATACACAAAAATTAACTTTTGGACATTTACCCACAAATTACACCAACTGCTAACCTGTCCAGATTTACAATGTTCCCCTCATGCCAACATTTTTCTTTTACCCTGATTTCATACTTAATTTTCCATTACTGGTTTCTTTTCTTTCCATTCAAACACATTCTTCTTTACTTTTATATACCAATACTTTGAAAATTATCCTCTTATCCCAAAACACTCAACCCCCAATCAACTCCACTCTTTCGATACCATCTCTCTCTTTTACCTCCAACCCATTATTTGTCTATATTGTAACCACTTTAATCATTACATTCAACTCCAATTACCTCCAATAATTTAATTTCCCACTAACTACAATCTATTTGCTGCTCCCAGACTACACCTACTTATACCCACTATTGATCTCCCTCACTCTATTACCCTCGCTCTAATATCTCCATCATTTTCCTTCTTACCACCATTCAACCTCCCAATATGTTATCTTCTCAACTCCATTCCTTTGTGACTATTATCCCCAATATTGACAACCCTTATTATGTGTCTCCATTTTCCTGCCACCCTCTTACACTCCCCTATAATTAATGGAGTAGAGGTAACATCACTGCTCTATAACCGTGGAGACCCAGGTTTGAATCCCAGCCAAAATACTTCTCCAGTAAGTGTCCTTGAGCAAGACACCTAACGGTACATACTTGCCTACCACATAATATCGACTGGTGAGTCCACCCTTTGACTGTGGAGACGCTAGTCAAAATACCATTGTGACGGGAAGCCGTCTCTTCCCGCTTGTCCTGGCTCTCCAGACACCCCCTTACCAGGATCTGCCCGGCCTCTGAGTTGCTCGGAACTCAGTGCCTCGAGCAGCCTGATCCGCAGCTCCAGACCCGCTTGGTCTGAACCCCTGCCTTGGAGCCTCTTTGCATTTCCAGAATGCCGCTCTGGGCTTTCCGAGGGTGATTATAGATGGTACCGTTGCTGAGACACCAGGCAGGCTGTATGTTCAAACAGAATACACACTGGCCATTTCACATGGCCTGCTTTTATTTGTTTCAGATTCAGATAACAACAGTTAACATTCCCGCCCCCCAGACATTTCGGCACCGTCATTCAGCCTGTTCCCCATTTGGTCCTCTCAGAGTGCAAGCTCTTGAGCAGGGGCTTCTCTGGTACTGTTCTATGTGTTTAACTTGCATGTATATTGGTTATCCTGTCTTTCCCATTGTACAGCGCTACGGTACTTGGTGGCGCCTTATAGTTAACTGTAACTGCAGTCATACAGAGCACATGTCCTTGTTTGGGGGAATTCCAGGGGAGCAGCGTCAATCCAGGGGTACCGTTTGATAGCTCGGGCCCCTGGGGGGTCGCAGTCCAAAAAGTGTCCAGATCTGGGGGCATGGGCACGGATGGCAGCATATAATAGGTATCCCCAGCTGATGCCGCATGGTCCCTGCTGCCTGAGCTCCTTGGGTCAAGAAAGGCTCAGCAACGTGGGTTCCCAATGGAGCTCCCTCCTGAAAATCACCACAACGGTAGCTCGCATGAGGATCACCCCAACTTTGAAAAATCACCCCGCTGGAGCAGTTAGTTTTCGGAGCACAGATGTTTAGAGTTTCTGCAGATGGCTCCATTACAGTCAATGAGGTGCATTCCTGGAATGGGATTGGTTGGCCCTTCTAGCTCCTTGGGTTGTGATTGGCTGGGGTTTCAAACCCAGCTCATGCTTTCAAACCCAGGCTAACCCTGGTGTCGGATAACACAGTGAGCATAAGGGACAGGGTTTAATACAGTCCACAGTCCTTCTCTGAGCAAGGGGTTCCGCGACAACGATACATTTAAAACCACACAATATAAATGGACATAAGGTCTTCCCAAACGAAATGTCTGTGTCTTTTGGGGTTTTCGCCATGGAAATAAAAGTCTTGGGGTTTGACGCGGGGAGCGCCATGTCAGTTCCATGACAACCATTCAGCACATCCCTCCAATACAACTGTGGAGAAGCAAGTCTCGACTTTACGAGAAGTGAGTTCACCCTAACCACCAGGTCACTGATCTACAATCATGGAAAGATGACTCGATCCCACTCGACCACCAGCGAGTGTCCCTGGGCAAGACACCTAACTATATGGATGAGCCTACCTCACAAAATATTTGTACATTTCATAGATTGTAAGTTCCCTTGGGAAAAGGGTCCTATGAATCAGGTCATCATCCATGTGTGGTATTCTAATGTATCAACTCCTTGTACACTGATCTTGTAAAACCGTTGTGGAATTTGAGGGTGCTATATAAAGGATAATAATAATAATAATAATTAACTTCATTATTTTTTACAACCTCTGACCCTTATGCCCTATTACACTCATATTTTGTCTCCTCTGCACCCCTTTAGGTGACTCTCCCCACTGCTAACTAACGACATACCTTTATGCTGTAATAATTTACCCGGTTTACTTTCCTCTGTCCTCCAGAAAACACTCATTGTGTGAAAACTATTAATGCATCTTTCTTTGTGATTCTGTAGAGAAATTATGTTCTGAAACAAAGGGAGGACATTAGTGAGAGCCCTGAGCTAATACAATTAGTAGGCAGACTGCAAAATAATTGGGAGCCATCCTGTTATACACAAAATCAAAAGGAAACACACAAAGCATTTCACGCAGAAATGTTTCTTGGCGGCCAGGCCCTTTATTATGCTAAACAGAAGCATTTCTTTGTAACTGGGCGATATCCAAAGGAAACGCACAGTGTTTATACCACGTGTGGGAGAAATGAGACCTGTTCAGCTCTTTCTTCTTTTCTTATATCTTCGATGATGATGAACTTTTAGCTTGTTCATTAATTCCTATTTTCTCTTATTTATTACGAACAAGTCCCTATTTATGCTCCAAATCTCTTGCTTTCTCTCTCCAAATGTTTATTTTTTTGATGCCCATAGAATTGGAGTATGTAGGCGTATAACAGAATTGCAAGGTGATAAAACTTTCAACATTGAGGGCCCTAGGGTCTTCGCAAAAAAGGGGAAGCAAACAGGAAAAACCTGCACTTGCAAATTTCCCCTTAGACCAGATTATGAGGCAGGCGCTGAATTCAGCAGCCTGCCCCATAATGAGTGCTACCGTCCTGGATATTGGCAGCAGAGTTAACAAGCCACTGTGAGTATCCCTTCCTGGAGTCCATAGGATGCCATGAAAGGTTATGCTTTCGGACCATGTGACCTGAACAATTTCGCTCTCACGTGATCGTGCAGGGCTGAGTAGTGAATGTAGAGTAAGACTAGGGACTATTTGTCCCCAGTCTCTCTCTGCTCCCGTCAGTCAGAACTGGAAAAATTCACCAAAAAAATCCTAAAAATAAATAGAGACTTTTTGCTGCATATTAACCCCCCTGACGGTTTTCCCAAGTGTGGCTCGGGGTTAACTTTTGTACCGAAAGCGGTATCCCCGAGCCACACTCTGGCTGGATACTTACATGTCCTGCGCTCCCTCGCTGATCCCCACAGTCTCCTCCAGCCGCTCGCAACATCACACTGCCTGGTTCTCTTCTCGAGAGGAGTGAACCAGGAAGTGTGACATCGCGATCGGCTGCAGTGTGACTGCGGGGACAGCGAGGGAGCACAGGACATGTAAGTATTGGCCCGAGTGTGGCTCGTGGATACCGCTTTCAGTGTTGAAAGTTAACCCCTGAGCCACACTAATACCGCTAGGAGGCCAGAATAAATTGGACCGATTCTGACATACTGTAAAATATGTCAGAACCGGACCATCAGGGAAGTTAAAAAAATAAACAGTTTAAAAAAGATTTGGTGAAAACGGGTATATTTTTTACATTGAAGCCTATGGGATTCACCTGATTAACCCTTTCGCTGTTGAGGCATTTCCCGCCTCTGTACTGAGGTCATTTTTACCGGTTTTGCTCATCATGTTTAAACGTGTTTTGAAGGCTTATTTTAGTATATGACCCAGACATATTATATATCGTTCTTTCCGTCAGACTCGGCAGATTCATAATATGTCATTATTATATGTATACGTCATGACCTGTCTGTATATTATAACAAAAAATGCAATAAAATATGAATTTTCAATAATTTACAACGTGTAAAGTGGTTTTTTTCACATTTTAACATGCGAACAATTGCGGTTATATTTTGTATGGGGTGCGCTTGTTAAAAAAATTAGAAATGGGGTCTCGTTACATTTTTTTTTGGGGGAAAATTACGCGATTTTTAACGCACCGCATACAAAAATCGTTAATGCAGCATCATTGTTCACATTATAATTGAAATGGGAACAATATTGCTGCATTAACAAACCAAAAAAAAAGAAAAAAACTTTTTTTTAAAAAAAAATGTTAAAATTTTTTTTTTTTTTTTTTTTTAAAAAACTTTTTTCACAGTCGTGTTTGCTTTCGTTGGAACGGCCATGCTCTGGCCGATCCAACAGTACCAAACTTTAACCCCTAGCTGCCACGGATCGGGAGATAGGGGGTTCATTGGAACCCCCTATCTCCACCATTGGTGGCAGCTAGGGGTTAACTCCAGGACCTAACTCCAGGACCGTGCTATGCACGATGACACCAGTCCTCAGGGGGAGTTCCCAGAGGCTTGGCCGACATCCAAGATGTCGGCCAGCTCCGGGAAAGGATCACGAACTGGCGCTTTTCAGCGCCGTTTCGTGATCCGGCTCCCCAGGGGTTAATGACAGCCACCGTTTGGAAGGGCAGGCTGTGCCCTTCCAAACGGTGCCTGGCATTAAGCTCAGGACCCCCGCGATCGGGAGGGAGAGAGGTCCGAAGGACCTCCCCCCTCCCTTTCAGGCGCCTCCTCCGCACACGCGGGGGGCGCCTGAAATAGATGTCATCGCGCCACCGCGATGACATCTATTGTGCCCGCGGCGGTCCCGGAGTGCTGGGCTGACATCCAAGATTTCAGCCCGCACCGGGGGGCACAGCGATCGCCCGGAATCCGGCCGATCGCAGGCTGCTTCGGGACCCTTCCTGCGGCAGGACGCACTGAGCGCGTCCTCCGCAGCAAAGTGGTTAAACCAGCCGAATGAAGCCACCAAAAATCAGGGCATTTCACAGACATTTTGGTGCTGTTCATTGTTCTCTAAATAGATTAACCATTGCTTTTTTATGGGGACATTCACTGTCGCCAAACAGCACTATATTTTGCTGGAAATTCGCCAAAATTTGAACTTTATGAGTAGCTGAACGGCCCCGGAATTTCAACGAATGGGGAAATTCATTGTTCGATGCAATTTCGGGGCCAGTTCAGCTCTCTTTGAATAACCCCTTATGTCACAGCGTTCCAACATGTCCAGACATTCTCAAGGTCCAGTAAATAAGGGCAATCTAACGCGTCTAGTGCAAGTGACCTCACTATCAGGGCGCGAGCCACTGCCGAAGCGCACATGCTAAGGCTGAATATGGGCAGAAAGGGGTAGCCATAAGGACTGAAAGAGCAAGTCTAGAAGAAGAGGAACAGATAATCGCCACCAAGGCCGCCGCCACTGACGCAGCCACCGCCATCACTGCACGTAAGAAAGCCGAATTGGACGCAGCCTTAGAAGCCCTAAACAAGAAAGAAGACTGTCTCTTTCTTAGAAATACCTTACTTGTCCTAACGCTAATTACCGATTGTGCACCCCATGTTAAGTATAGGGAGTGCAAAATGCAGTAAGCTCATGGTAGAAAATGCAATCACCAATGCGCTAATGGATTTTTTAACCCATTAGCGATCGGGATGTAATATGGGGGTGCATGCGTTAGACCCACTTAACCTAACACTCACGTATCTGAGCACTAGCAGTAGCGTTAAGAAGGTAATAGGGCCCGCCATTTTTTATCAAAGCAAAGGTGTTCTACAATTTAACATGCTTCTGTCAAAAACACTGGTAAACCACCAAATCAAATGTTTTTTGGATTTTTTTTACATAGCAGTGGAAATATCCAACTAGGGAGACACGTTTCTGTCGTGTACCCCTTGGTAAAGAGCTTATACTTCACACTCAAATATTTGTAATTGCATGAATATCCCTACTACTCGCCTCTGTGTGTCAAGCATATGCAGTGCAGAGAGTTACAACATGTTGTCCTCCATGGCATGTCCTGAAATTGTCTGTAAAATAAATTGGGGTGTGAGGACAAATGCAGCCAACGTAGGTGCAACTGCACAGTATTGTAGTACCAGGCTGCCTAAACGAATGTAAGCAGAGATAAACAGGCTGTAGGTTCACCTCACCTTACGCAGTAAATTAGGCTGCCGTGTCCTTTATTCCATTCTACATTACTGGGTAACTGGGTACAGCATAAAAAAGCACAGGAATTAAGAATGTCAAGTAGATAATAGGGTAGTGTGGCTTGAAGGCACCTGGATTGTACTGACAGGTTTCTCGAAGCTGGTGCATTTCGAGGAATATTATTTTTGGTGGTTGTGGAAGAGTTTTATTATGCTCCCAGGGCATGTGACACTGAGCTACTTTTTCCTAGATTAAAACACAGACTTTAACCAGCTAACGTCAGTCCCTGAGATGACTCATGTCTCAGCACTGAAAAGCAAACAAACAGATTCTGCTTTCAAAGCTCTCACCGACTTTGGGATTTGTTAAATTAAACTCCTGCAAGCAAGAAAAAAGAGCCTCCATTTCCTTTTCTCTCTCATCCTCTTAACTTTTCAAAGGATACAAGCAGATTCCTTCATTGCAGACACATAACTAGACATGTGCACAGCACAAAATTTCGTTTTGAACTAATGGATTAGTCCTAAAACGCAATTTATTTAGTTGCTAAAGAAATTCGTTTTCAGTTCTTTAGTATGAAAACTAATTTCTTTCATCCAAAAACCAGTGGATACAATTACTATTGTAGTGGCTCCTCAGAGGGTCGAGATCGCTGCTTGTTACAGTATCTCTCACTCTCAGCACAATGTGTCAGGCAAAGCTGTTACAGTAACTGACTGCTGCTCATCACAGCGTTTCAGTAAAACTAGTAAATAATATTTTTATATATAAGAGGTTATAACAATATTATTTCCTTGTTTTACTGAAACTCTGAGTGCTGTGATGAGCAGCAGTCAGTTACTGTAACAGCTGAGCCTGATACATTATACTGAGAGATAATATAACAAGCAGCGGATCTCAGCGCTCACAGCCACTGGATTTAAAGGGCTCTCTGTATAATGTATAGAACATCCTCCTGCATTAATTAATGCCCCTCTCTGTATAGAACATCCTACTGCATTTCATGTGGAGGGTGCAATCCTTATCCAGCACAGGAGAGGGAACTTTTACTTAAACTTTGTATCTCCTGTGGGGGAGACAGGATTATAAAAGCAGGGGAGAGGGAAAATATTAACGTAAATCGGTCTGAAAGCTCAGAGAAGACATGACTGGTGCAAATTAATTTTTATAATAAAATAAAGCACTTTAAATCCAGGGAAAACATTCAAATAAATCACACTGAAGGCTCATAATGACAGAGTAACTGTGAGAGCTGGATACAAAATGTATCAGACGTAAAATAAAAAACCTTTAAAACAAGCAGCACTGGGAGAGGGACTTTATATAAAATGTGTATTATAGATGAGGAAAGGGGATAGTGCTCCTGGATAATATAAAATGTATCAGACCTAAGCCCCTATTATGCAGAGCGGTAGGGGAGATAACACACATTTTATAAAGTCCCTCTCTTCTCCCAGTGCTGCTTGTTATAAAGGGGTTTTCACTATCCAGCCCTCCTCTGTCATTGGCTTTCAGTGTGATTTATTTGAATGTTTTCCTTCTCCAGCTGCTTTTATCATCTTGTCTGCCTCGTAGACATGCAAGGGTTAAGTAAAGGTTTCCTCTCCTGTGCTGGCTGTCTGTGCTGCGAGTGAGTATTTGGGAGCTCTATCACTGTTAGATTTTCAGGTAGGGGATTACGCATACAAACCTTTTCTGTAGCTTTGCGATGTTGCACTCTTCATTGCTGGTCTCCTTCACTCATCAATGTAATATCACAAAAAGGACTGAAACTAAAATGTAGTGCATTTTTTTTTAGTTTCTTTCGTTTTTTGTACTGAGCAGAGTCATACGAAAACTAAATTATCCCAAAATTCGAACTAAATCGTTTTAGTACTAAAACGAATGCACATGTCTACACATAACTAGACCTAGAATTCTTTTGGTAGATTAGGCACATGCCTACAGGTGCCTAGCTTCTAGCCTGTATATGCTGTTTAAAAAAGTCTAAATAAAATATAGGTAAAAATATTTCACCTGTTGATTATTTCTACCACCGTATGTGACTTTTTTGTGGTTCTATGAGATATATATATATATATATTTGTAGTACAGCAATCACTCGGGATACTTGGTTCTGGCCAAACAACACGGTCCTCTAGGGTATACACAGCTGCAGACTGGACGTTGTGCAAAGTGAGAGGTCTTTTTATTCCATAAACAAATGCTTCACTTGGCTTGTATCACAACTGCAGGCGATGTAAAAATAAAGTTGAAAAACGCTGTGTATAGATGGATATTACAGCAGACTAGCTATCAAAGAATAGACAGGATTGATAATCCTCAATATAAATGGGTGTAACCCTAATACATCAATGTCAAAAAGGTGAGGAGAAAGAAATTAAAACAACTTTATTTGTACTAGTACAAATAAATGTTACGTTTTAATTTCTTCTCACCTTTTTGACAATGATGTAAAAAAAGCTACAAATCAAAGCCTAGCTCAATGAGAGCTCTTGCTATACATGCGGCACTCCTAACTGTCTAGAAACCATATTATAATAAACAAAAGAAATTAAACACAGCATTTCTTTAGAAGTGCTACTGCTCCCCGCCCTGCACTGAGCAGTCTGAAAAAAACACATCTAGGAGTCAGCAGCCTGGGAATTTACCTGCTGCTTAATTGAGTAATTGGCAACAAGTGTGTGAGATGGAAGAGGCCATGCAGGATTCTGGGTCCTAAATACTTTCCCTCAATTACTTTCCCAGACATCCTATTATCCAACCCATGCAATCTGTCTGTCATGCCCCACTCCGCGGCCCGCTCCCGGTCCGGACCGCCATGCTGGGAGATGTGCTCTACTCACCTGAGGTCCCTCGTGGCGCGTTGCTCTGGGTTCCTGGTCCGCGGGATGGAGAGAGAGAGCCAGGAGATGCCCCACGCCGCCGGCCGGATCCGAGTACTGAAGGTGAAAGCGCGCATGCGCGAGAACAAACTTCCCTAAGTGATGCAAAGCCTGGTACTCTGGCGCCCTCGGCTGGCCGTTTAGGGGTACTGCTTGACATCTGTTCTGGAGATCCTCGTATTCCTCACATTGACCTACCAAAGACTCAGGTACCTCAACTCCACCTACAATACCAAGGTGAAAGATATTCCCATGATCCTTTGAACCCTATTTAAATCTGCCGCCCTTCTCAACACATTAACCAGGTTCTACTGTTGCCTTCCACTTCAGTTTTCCTAGTGCTCCTCGTATTCTTGACCACGTTGCCTCTCTCTGATCATCAACCCGGATTGCTGTATCGACTACGCCGCCTTCTTCAGCCCTTCGACCCGGATTACCATATCGACTACGTCACCTTCTTCAGCCCTTCGACCCGGACTGCCATATCGACTACGCCACCTTCTTCTGCCCTTCGACCAGGATTGCCATATTGACTACCCTGCCATCTTCTGCCCATCGACCCGGATTGCTATATCGACTACGCTATCACCTTCGTTATTATTTTATTATTCTCTTTCTGGAACTTTTGTGTTACAATCCCTATTCCGACCATTCCAGCTGTATCATTTTCCTGGACTTAAGTTACTATCCTTGGTTCACTAAAGATTGTTTATTTCTACATGGTTTCCTGAATTCCTTACTCTGCGGCTTGCCATTGGGTTCCATACTCATACTACACAGGGGTCTCAAACCCTGCATTACCTGGTTCAAACATGGAACCCGCAAGCACAGCTCAAGTTCTTGCCATTCTCACCGACCAGATGGCCGCCCTAGCCAAGATGGTACAGACCCTACAGACCAGCCAAGAGACCCTGCTCTACCGAGAAAGAAGTTGTGCCGAGTCTACTGCATTGCCTCCTTCGCCTTCTGGTTCCACCATCCAGCAAGCAGAATTTCTCGCTCCAGAACCCAGAGCCAACTAGGCTTGTGCACCAATTTTTTTTTTTCGGTTCGGTTCAATTTGTTCGGATGTTTAAAATTTTCGATTCGGCTCGCTTCGACCGATTTCTGTTTCGATTCGGTTCGGTTTCTAACGTTGGGAGCTTCCAGCCCTACCTGTGTGCTTGAGGGCAGCCTATCTGATGCTGCTCGCTGACCAATGCCCGGTTTAAATGGAGACAGGCAGGGAGGTGGCTACATGAGGCGCGGCTTGAGTGGGGGCGTGGCCTGGTGAAGGTCTTTAAAAACCCTCAGTGTATTCTCAGCAGTTGCCAGATCGTGGTTATCCATACCTGAGCTCCTTGTACCTGACTGCTATATTGAATTAACCCGTTATTGACCTCTGCTTGTTTCTGACTATTCTGCCTTCTGTTGCCCTAGACCATTTTCTTGTACTACGCCACTGCTCTGATATCGACCCGGCTATTCCATTTGACCATTCTGAACTCTGTATTCCTGATTCTGGCTCGGCTGACTACTCCCTGTGTTGTTAACCCTTTCTGTCTAGCTAGTTTACCTGGCCAATTCTAAGGACCAGACAGTTAGAGATCTTTCACGGCTACTCTGTTGGTAGCTTCTGGGCTCTGGAGTGTGGGGTGTTAAGTACTGCGTGGTGGGATCTGGGAACCGTGACATTACGATCTGGCCACTATGGATCCCGCAGACTTAACACAGCACTTGGCTAACTTTGTATCCAGACAGGATGAGCAGGATCATAGGATGGATCAGTTTGCTATTGCCTTACAAACTATCCTGACTCGTACGGCTCACCTGGAACCAGATGGGGTTGCACCCCCGCTTGATATACCTGTGTCCCCTGTCGTTCAGACATCCCAGGTACACATGACCGCTCCTATGAGGTTTGACGGTACTCCCTCAGAGTGCCGGGGATTTTTGGTCCATGTGGATATTCATTTTAAATTAAATCCACAGATGTTTTTCTCTGACATTGCCAAAGTGGGGGTCATTATTAATCATCTGTCTGGCAGAGCATTGACATGGGCGACTCCGTTATGGGAGGCAGAGAAGCCTATCATACGGGATTATAAAGAATTCATAGCCGAGTTACAACGTACATTTAATCCTACCAGAAAGGCCACGGTAGCTGGCAAATCCTTGTTCCGCATACATCAAGGGAACAGGACTGTTTCTGATTATGCCATAGAATTTAAAACCTTGATCTCTGATGTGAACTGGACAAATGAAACACTAGTTCTGGCTTTTATGGAGGGGTTATCAGAGTCATTGATGCATGAATTGGCTCCACGTAAACTACCTGAGGTATTGTGTGAACTCATTGATTATTGTATAGACCTGGATAATCAGATAAGGGACAGAAGGACTCCAAGAGAGAAGCCAAAGAGACCGTTACCTAGGTTGGCCCCTGTCTTTCAGGCACCACCAAGAGAGTTATCTCCTCCCTCTGAGCCTATGCAACTAGGCCGTACTAGGCTTACAGAGGAAGAGAGCACAAGGCATTTTCGTGAGGGATTGTGCCTGTATTGTGGTTTGGGGGGTCATGTACGATTTCAATGTCCTACTCGTCCTAAAATGCATGATAAGCCGGAGAAACTACCGCACCTAAGGCAGCTGAGGAGACAGGCCTTGGGTGTGACGTGCATGTCTCCTGTCAAAGACACTAAACTTATGTTACCAGTATCCTTGGCTTGGGAGGACCAAGACCACACATACTACCGCTTTTTTGGATTCTGGGGCTGCTGGCAACTTTATCGATGTTAACTACGCTTCTTCCATTTCTCTACCTCTGGTTGTAAGAGAGACACCCTTAGCCGTCGAAGCCATAGACGGCAGACCGTTATCCTGCCCTAGGATTACTCACGATACGGTTACAGTGGTTCTTACCACTGGTCTCTTGCATAAAGAAGAAATCATATTTCAAGTTATCCATTCACCTTCCAATCCTGTTGTACTTGGTTTCCCTTGGTTGGTGGAACATAATCCTGTTATTGATTGGGCTAAGGGAGAGATACTGTCTTGGAGTCCTGCTTGTTTTGGGACTTGTTTAATACCCATTCAGCATGTCGGTGCCCTGAACACACCCACAGCTCCTCCATTGTCTACAGAGGTTCCTGACCAATATGCCGACCTCAGGGCTGTATTTGATAAAAGAGAGGCAGAGAAACTGCCTCCACATAGACCATATGATTGTGCCATTGATATTCATTCATCCTGGTACCATGCCTCCTCGAGGCAAAGTATATCCTCTTTCCATAAAGGAGAACCAAATTATGGAAGAGTACATAAAGGAGAATTTGGAGAGAGGTTTTATCTGACGTTCCTCTTCTCCAGCAGGGGCTGGGTTCTTTTTTGTGTCTAAAAAGAGGGAGATTTACGCCCGTGTATCGATTATAGGGGGCTTAACAAGATCACCATTAAGAACGTGTACCCTATCCCTCTCATATCAGAACTGTTCGACAGGTTAAGGGGGTCAGCAGTATACACAAAACTTGATTTAAGAGGAGCTTACAACCTGATACGTATAAAAGAGGGGCATGAGTGGAGAACAGCATTTAACACCAGGAGTGGGCATTATGAATACTTGGTCATGCCTTTCGGTCTTTGTAATGCTCCAGCGGTATTCCAGGATTTTATTAATGATGTGCTCAGAGATTTCTTACAGACCTTTGTTATAGTATACCTAGACGATATATTGATTTACTCTCCCGATCTGAAAACCCACCATGCACATGTCAGACAGGTATTAGCAAAATTACTGGACAATGGTCTTTATTGCAAACTAGAGAAGTGTTTATTCGACATTACTACTGTGAAATTCCTTGGGTATATTATCACTCCAGAAGGTTTTGAGATGGATCCTTCTAAACTCACGGCCATCTCAGAATGGCCTCTCCCTCAAGGTCTCAAGGCCATACAGAGGTTTCTGGGTTTTCCAACTATTATAGGAGATTTATCAAGAATTATTCCGCTGTAGCCTCCCCTATCATTAATATGACACGTAAAGGTCTGAAGAACCAGATCTGGTCTTCTCAATCCAAACAAGCATTCGAAGCCCTCAAACAAGCTTTCACTTCTGCTCCCGTGTTACGGCATCCTGATCCCAGGATTCCGTTTGTTCTTGAGGTTGATGCTTCCGAGATAGGCATTGGGGCTGTCCTGTCTCAAAGAGAGTCTCCAGGAAAACCTCTACATCTTGTGGGTTCTTTTCAAGAAAATTATCACCAGCAGAACGCAATTATGATATCGGTAACAGAGAATTGCTTGCTATTGTGTCTGCCCTATCAGAGTGGAGACATTTTTTGGAAGGTACTCTTGACCCTTTATTGATAATTACTGATCATAAGAACCTTACGTACATCGGGGATGCTAAACGTTTGAACGCGAGACAGGCCAGGTGGTCATTGCTACTGTCTCGGTTTAATTTTGTATTGACTTACAGACCAGGTGACCGCAATGTAAAGGCTGATGCCTTATCTCGTCAATATGACCCGTATGAATCTAATACACAAGACCACAATCCTATAGTTCCTCCTGAACGTATTGTGGCTTCCACAGTCTTGTCTGTCTCCTCGCCTTCCTGGAACGCCTCCAGGCAGTTCAAGTAGGGGCTCCACCTGACAAGCCTCCAGATATGTTGTTTGTACCTGAAAAGGAAAGACAAGAATTACTCATAATGTTTCATGATTCTAAACCAGCAGGTCATCCTGGTATTACTAAGACTCTTACCAGTATCTCCAGACAGTTCTGGTGGCCCACCATGCGACAGGACGTACGTCTGTTTGTTTTGGCTTGTCAAGTCTGTGCCAGAAGCAAAACCAGTAAATCCTTGCCTGTCGGTCTATTGCAGCCTTTACCCATGCCTAAGAGGCCTTGGTCTCATCTATCTATGGATTTTATTGTGGACTTGCCGAAGTCCAAGGGTCATACTGTGGTTCTGACAGTTGTAGACCGCTTCTCCAAAATGGCTCATTTTGTCCCTCTACCTAAGCTTCCTACAGCCAAAGAACTGGCGGTTGTATTTGCTAGAGAGATTGTACGAATACATGGGGTTCCGTCTGAAATAGTCTCTGACAGAGGAGCCCAGTTCGTCTCTCGTTTCTGGAGGGTTTTCTGTGCAGAGATGGGGGTGCGATTGGCCTTCTCTTCAGCATATCATCCACAAACCAATGGGGCAGCAGAGAGGGCAAATCAGGGTCTCGAGCAGTACATACGTTGCTTTACCACACAACAACAAGACAATTGGTCGGAGTTGTTGCCCTGGGCTGAGTATGCACGTAATAACGCCGTTAATGAGACCACTGGCCACTCTCCTTTTTCTGCCATCTATGGTTTTTTCCCTCCGGCTCTACCGCTTCAGTTTACTGAACAGGCCATCCCGGCTCTCGATGACCATCTCACTCAACTGCAAGAGATTTGGAGACAGATTCGAGAAAATATGGAGCGCAATGTTGCTGTCCAGAAACGCAAGGCTGACAGGCATAGGTTACAAGCTCCCTCCTATAACGTGGGGGATAGAGTTTGGTTGTCCACACTAGGAACGTGAAGTTGCGGGTGCCTTCTATGAAAATGGCACCTCGGTTTATAGGTCCATAAAAGATCATTCATCCTGTGGCTTATGCTCTTGCCCTTCCTAAACATCTTCGCATGCACAACGTCTTCCACACCTCCCTACTGAAGCCATTGTTGTGTAACAGGTACACGCGGGTCGTTCCTCCTCCTCCACCTATTCACGTTGATGGTGAATCTGAGTATGAGGTTAGGAGGGTTTTGGATTCTAGGCTGTGCAGGGGCGCTCTGCAGTACTTGGTCGATTGGGTGGGTTATGGTCCAGAAGACCGGTCCTGGATTCCAGCTTCCGACATGTCTGCCTCTAGGTTGGTCAGGGCATTCCATGCCTCACATGCCGATCGCCCTGGTGGTCGTCCTGCTGCTCGTCCTGTTGGTCGTCCTGTGGCCTCCCGTGGAGAGGGGGGTACTGTAACGTTGGGAGCTTCCAGCCCTACCTGTGTGCTTGAGGGCAGCCTATCTGATGCTGCTCGCTGACCAATGCCCGGTTTAAATGGAGACAGGCAGGGAGGTGGCTGCATGAGGCGCGGCTTGAGTGGGGGCGTGGCCTGGTGAAGGTCTTTAAAAACCCTCAGTGTATTCTCAGCAGTTGCCAGATCGTGGTTATCCATACCTGAGCTCCTTGTACCTGACTGCTATATTGAATTAACCCGTTATTGACCTCTGCTTGTTTCTGACTATTCTGCCTTCTGTTGCCCTAGACCATTTTCTTGTACTACGCCACTGCTCTGATATCGACCTGGCTATTCCATTTGACCATTCTGAACTCTGTATTCCTGATTCTGGCTCTGCTGACTACTCCCTGTGTTGTTAACCCTTTCTGTCTAGCTAGTTTACCTGGCCAATTCTAAGGACCAGACAGTTAGAGATCTTTCACGGCTACTCTGTTGGTAGCTTCTGGGCTCTGGAGTGTGGGGTGTTAAGTACTGCGTGGTGGGATCTGGGAACCGTGACACGGTTCGGCTCGTTTTTCGTGTACATTTTTTTTTCGGAATGTCGACCATTTTTCGTGTTTTCGGGTCACTTTGCTCGTTTTTTGTATCGACTTTTCGGAAATTTCGGAAATTTCGGAAATTTTCGTTTTTTCGGAACGTCTGTTCTCCTCGTTTCAAAGTGTCTACGATAATTCTGGCGATTCTATCGTGTTTTTTTTTATTAAATAAAGATCCTTTTTTTCTTATGAATAATTGAATATACATTTCACAACTTTATTTAATCATATTAAAATGGTATGAAAGCCAAGGAACAAAAAAAATGAACAAAACGATTTAAAAAACGCTAAACTGACCCGAATGCCACAAGAAACAAGTGATACGCATTTACAAATACAAAATTTACAGAATCAGCGATATAACCGATAATAGTTAAATATACGATTTCCAGAATTACCGAAATGGAACCGAAATCATGAATGGAACCGAAATCATGAATAGAGCAAAAATAAATTTCGATTTGACACATTTCAAGTCCATTCGAAAAATCCGAAAATTTTTCGTTTCGGCTTGGAAAACTTTTCGGATCTATCGGTTTTCGGGTCCGACCTGATTCGGAAATTCGGCCGAATCCGAAGACACGAATCGGGAAATTTCGTGAAAATTACGAAATTCCGAAACGCACATCCCTAGAGCCAACGCGCCTGAGCGGTTTTCCGGTGATCGCACAAGGTACCGCACCTTTATTGCCGCCTGTGAATTTATGTTCTCTCTTTGTCCACGTACTTATGGATCCGACTCTGTGAAGATACGTTCAGCCATTTCCTTGCTGTCCGGAGCTCCACAGGACTGGGCCTTTCAACTCCTACGTGAAGGGAGCCCTCTTCTAACTTCTTGGAATTCCTTTGTCCAAGCCATGAATCTCCTTTACAATGATCCTCTGCGTTCATCAACTGCATTATCCACCATTCGACACCTACGACAAGGACGACGACCAGTGGAGGACTATATCTCCGAGTTCCGAGCTGTGACTGCAGATACAGGCTTGAATGACGTGGGTCTTAGAGATCATTTCTGTCACAGTCTCTCTGACCAACTAAAGGATGAACTGGCCCGAATAGGGGTACCCACAACATTGGATGCCATGATCCTACAATCCCTGGTCCTGGACCAACGTTTCAGGGAACGGCGTCAGGAGAGAATGGCTACCACTCCTTCATTAGCTGCTCGACGATCTGAAACCTCCTCTACGACCCCTGTCAGACCTCCCAGCTCTGCTCCTTTACTCCCTGAACGCATGGAGGTTGGTTTAGCACGAGGTCCCCTGTCCTCTGCTGAATGAAGCAGACAACGCACGTAAAACCTCTGCCTGTACTGCAGTCAACCAGGTCATCTCCTACGTGGCTGCCCTATACGACCACCGCTTCCTTCCGACGGAGGTAAGAGCCATCCCTTTTCCATTTCTCTACAATGTGTATTTGGTTCTACCTCCGCTCATCTGACCATTCCTGTCATCCTGCAGTGGGGAGATCGAAGTGTTAACGTTTCCACCATCATAGACTCCAGAGCCAGTAACAACTTCTTCGATCTCTCCCTCGCTACCTCCTTAGCAGTTGCTATGCGACCGAAGACGACCCCTACGCCTTTGCAAATGGTTGACGGAAGCACTCTACGTACCATCACCCATGAAACCACTCCTCTGTTGCTGCTCATCAGAACCAAGCACCAAGAGCAACTTCAATGGGACATTGTACCTTCCCCCTTGTTCCCTTTGGTTCTAGGGCTTCCTTGGCTTCGTACCCACAACCCTTGTATCAACTGGTCCTCAAATACCGTCTCTTTTCTCTCTCATCACTGTCGACACTTCTGTATGAATGGATCTACCACCGAAAAGATCGGCTTTTCCACCTACCCATCTTCTGAACTACCGGCTAAGTATTCTGACTTCCAAGATGTATTTGAGAAAAAAGGGGCTGACACGTTACCCCCACACAGAGAATATGACTGCCCTATCGACCTCCTTCCGGGAGCACCCATACCCCATGGGCGCATTTACAACCTGTCCGTTCCCGAATCCCAATCCTTGAAGGAGTACATTGAGGATGGACTCCAAAAAGGATTCATACGTCACTCCACTTCACCTGCCGGGGCTGGCATCTTCTTTGTTGGGAAAAGAGATGGTGGACTCCGCCCATTCGTTGATTATAGAGCACTGAACGCAATCACGATACGTAACCGTTACCCGCTACCATTGATCCCTGAGCTGTTGGATCGAGTGAAGGATGCTTGTATCTTTACTAAGATCGATCTCCGAGGGGCCTATAATCTGGTGCGAATGAGACAAGGAGACGAGTGGAGGACCGCCTTCCGTTCTCGATACGGTCACTGAGTATCGCGTCATGCCGTTCGGTTTGTGCAATGCCCCAGGCGCCTTTCAACACTTTCTCAATGACATTTTTCGTGACATCCTGGATACCTTCCTGGTGATTTACTTGGACGATCTACTGATATTTTTCCGTTCTATCCAAGAACATGAGCAACATTTCTGACTTGTCCTGTCTCACCTCCGTCAACATAAACTATATGGAAAGATCGAAAAAAGCACCTTCGAAACACCATCCATTGAATTTCTAGGATATATCCTGTCGCCAGGACACGTCGAGATGGATAAGACCAAAGTCAGGGCAATCCTCGATTGGCCAACACCCAAAGACAAAAAGGCGGTCCAACAATTCATGGGGTTTTGCCAACTTTTACCGGCGCTTCATCCGATCCTTCTCCCACCTTAGTGCACCCATCACGTCTTTAACCAAAAAGGACGTGCGATTCCAATGGACCAAAGAAGCTCAACAGGCCTTCGAAAGACTCAAAGAAAGCTTCACCCAAGCACCAATTCTTAAACAGCCAGAGATTCACCTTCCATATTACTTGGCGACAGACGCCTCTGATATCGCCTTAGGGGCGATATTATCTCAGAAAAAAAGAGACAAGAAACTCCTGCACCCAGTGGCCTTTTACTCCAGATGCCTCAACCCCGCCGAACAAAACTACAGCATAGGTGAGAAAGAACTGCTAGCAATTAAAAGTGCTCTCGAAGAATGGAGACACCTTCTCGAAGGAGCAAAACATCCGGTAACAGTATTCACCGACCATCGCAACCTGGAATATCTCCGCACCGCCAAAAGACTCCGACCTCGACAGGCCAGGTGGACGCTCTTTTTTGCTTGTTTCTCGCTACTCATCACGTATCGACCTGGGACAAGAAACGGAAAGGCAGATGCCCTTTCTCGTCAGTGCGACTCAAGCACCTTCACTACCACAATCCATGACGACTCTATCCTGCCTGGCGGCTTCTTCTGTGCCACAAAAGGAACCCTGATGGAACATATACGAAAGCACAGTCTACATCCACCAGCCAACATCCAGGGGCTCGTTCCCATCAACAGATTCCTGTACCATGAGAAACAGATATATGTGCCTCCTGAGGCCCGTCTACAGGTGCTACAACATGCACACGATATCCCAGCTTCCGGACATGGGGGTGTCAAGAAGACCATAAACGCCATACAGCGACACTTCTGGTGGCCATCCACCAAGAAGGACGTTGCCGCCTTTGTCCTTTCCTGTCCTGTCTGTGCACGTAACAAGCAACCACGTGTTCGTCCTGCCGGTCTTCTACAACCTCTGGCCCCTCCACTGCATCCATGGAAAGACCTCTCGATGGACTTCATCGTGGACCTACCTCCCTCACGTCAACACACAACCATCTTTGTAGTGGTGGACCGCTGTACCAAGATGGCCCACTTTATAATGGCAATAGGTCTCCCCACCGCTGCTCACACGGCTACCCTCTTTATCAAAGAAATATTTTGACTCCATGGCATCCCTCATTCCATCATATCAGACAGGGGGTCCCAATTCACGTCTCGCTTCTGGTCATAGATGTGTCGTAGCCTAAGAATTACCAGGTGTCTCTCTTCTGCCTTTCATCCACAGAGCAACGGCCAAACCGAATGGACGAACCAGATGCTGGAACAATACCTTCGCTGTTACACCACACATCTCCAAGACGACTGGTTAGACATTCTGCCGCTTGCCGAATTTGCCTATAACAACCAGGTACACTCGTCAACTCACCTTTCTCCTTTCTACGCCAACTATGGATACCATCCTGATATCCTGCCCGACATACCACTCAACACTCCTGTTCCTGAAGTATCAAACCGGCTAAGGGCCCTACGCCTCCAGTTACGGACATTACGTCATCAACTACAACTGGCCCAAGACAACCAAAAGAAATATGCAGACCGTAATTGAAAAGCTGCTCCGACATACGCACCCGGAGACAAAGTGTTGCTGTCCACTACCCATCTCCGACTGGACTGCCCGTCTAAAAAACTGGGTCCTCGCTACATCGGCCCGTTCCGGGTTCTCAAGATGGTCAACCCTGTGGCTGCTCATTTAATTCTTCCTTCCTCCTACAGGATCCACCCTGTCTTTCATGTCTCCCTCCTAAAGTCTTGGCGTGAAAATCCTTTTCCTGGACGACACACCGACCCAGCCACTCCCGTATCCGTGTCAGGAGAGGAAGAATACGAAGTCTCAAGGATCCTGGATTCCCGACTCCGTTATGGCAAATTGGAATACCTAGTTCACTGGAAGGGGTACGGTCCCGAAGAACGATCCTGGGAACCTGTTGCCAATGTTCATGCTCCAGCAAAGGTTCGTGCTTTTCACCTTCGTTACCCCTCCAAGCCGTCGGTGAGGCGCACCCGGGGGTCGCGCCTTGGTGGGGGGTCCTGTCATGCCCCGCTCCCGGTCCGGACCGCCATGCTGGGAGATGTGCTCTACTCACCTGAGGTCCCTCGTGGCGCGTTGCTCTGGGTTCCTGGTCTGCGGGATGGAGAGAGAGAGCCAGGAGACGCCCCACGTCGCCGGCTGGATCCGAGTACTGAAGATGAAAGCACGCATGCGCGAGAACACAATTCCCTAAGTGATGCAAAGCCTGGTACTCTGGCACCCTCGGCTGGCCGATTAGGGGTACTGCTTGACCTCTGTTCTGGAGATCCTCGTATTCCTCCCATTGACCTACCAAAGACTCAGGTACCTCAACTCCACCTACAATACCCAAGTGAAAGATATTCCCATGATCCTTTGAACCCTATTTAAATCTGCCGCCCTTCTCAACACATTAACCAGGTTCTACTGTTGCCTTCCACTTCAGTTTTCCTAGTTCTCCTCGTATTCTTGACCACGTTGCCTCTCTCTGATCATCAACCCGGATTGCTGTATCGACTACGCCACCTTCTTCAGCCCTTCGACCCGGATTGCCATATCGACTACGTCACCTTCTCCTGCCCTTCGACCCGGACTGCCATATCGACTACGTCACCACCTTCAACCCTTCGACCCGGATTGCTATATCGACTACGCTATCACCTTCGTTATTATTTTATTATTCTCTTTCTGGAACTTTTGTGTTCCAATCCCTATTCCGACCATTCCAGCTGTATCATTTTCCTGGACTTAAGTTACTATCCTTGGTTCACTAAAGATTGTTTATTTCTACATGGTTTCCTGAATTCCTTACTCCGTGGCTTGCCATTGGGTTCCATACTCATACTACACAGGGGTCTCAAACCCTGCATTACACTGTCACAGAATATATATTCTTGGTGCTGAAACCTATTCAGCACCATGGATAGCAGCTGTCCTTGGTACTGAATAGCTTTCACCCCCAAAGACAGGGATTTAGGCATCTTTTTTTTTTTTTTTACACCTTAATGGGATACTCCAGGCAATATGACCACCTCAGCTTTTTAAGATGGTCATACCTATTGCCTGAAGTATCCCATTTTTTTCCTCAGTCTTCTATCTTCTCCTGATCGGCTGATATCGCTGAGAGAAGCGGTGGACTTTACTCCGCCCTCCCAGCTGTCAATCAGCCGATCGGGTTTCAAGGTCCCGCGTTTTGGAACTCTCGGCAAAGCTGGGACGTCATCGCGCTAGAAGCGCGATGATGTCCCACCACTCCGGCAGAGTCGCGGGAACGCGCAGGAGAAGGAGCCGGAGCCGCTGCCTCCTCCGCCTAAGAGTTTTTAGACAAGCAGGCGGGGTGAAATTCAGCTCACCTCGCCGCTCGTGAACGTGCGCTGCTCTGCGCATGCGCGGTTGAATGAGCAGGATTCCGGGAGGAAGCCTGCTGATTTGCTGATTGGCTGGTTTACGTGATAGGCGCGCATGCGCGCTTTGCACGTAAACCTGTAGCCAAGTTCCAAGTTTTCCACGACGGGAGCGGAAGAGGAGGGAGGTGAGTAAAAAATAAAAACGCTGTTGGAAAAGTGTCGTTTTTAGGGTAAGTATTACATTAAAAAAATATATATATATACTAAATGGCTAGTTAACAGGTTTTAATATAATGTAAAAAAAGGGGGGGTGAGTTTCAGACTGGAGTGTTCCTTTAATCTAAGTAAAATTCATCCGTTTCTCATTCCGACATAACTAATAAAAACAAAATACGAATTAACCCCTTAAGGACGGGAGTAATTTTACAACTTCGTCGCTGTTTCAGAAGTAGAAGTTTGCTGAGCTCATTTTGACCATTTTTAAGTCACGTATTATTATACCACCCAGACAAATTATATATCGTTCTTTCCGGCAGACTCGGCAAATTAATAATATATCATTATTATATGTATATGTCATGCCCTGCCAAAATGCTTTAACAAAAAATGTAAAAAAAGTAAAAAGATTTGAATTTTCAATAAAATTTCAATCTTCCACAGTGTGTAAAGTGGTTTTTTTTTTAAATTTTATTATCCGAGGCTCTGTGGTCATATTCTATGGGGTAGATTTGTTAAAAAAATTAGAACGGGGAACCCATTTGTTTTTTTTTGGGGAGAAATTGCGTGATTTTAGCTAAACCCCCCCAAAAAAAAATCATTAGTGAAGCATCATTGTTGACATTATAATTGAAATGTGAACAATAGTGCTGCATTAAAAAAAAACAAAAAAAACACTTATTTATTTTTTATTATTTAATTTATTATTTTTTTATTTTTACTTTTACTTTTTTTAAACTTTTATTTTACTTTTAACATGGTCATGTTTGATATCATTGGAAAGGCCATGCTCTGGCCTTTCCAGCAATATCATACATGACACCCTAGCTGCCACCGTTCAGGAGATAAAGGGGTTCAAAGAACCCCCTTATCTCCTCTAATCCCTTTGCAGCTAGGGGGTTCCCCGGTTAACACTGACATCATCGCGCATGGCGCGATGAGTCAGTTGACCGGGGGGGACCCAGAGGTGGGGGCTGCCATCCAAGATGGGGGCTGCCATCCAAGACAAATTAGTGCCCGGTCGCGACCTGGCAACTAAGGGGTTAACCCCCCATACATCGCTGGCAAGGTCAGGCTGTGACCCTTCCAGCGATGCTGGCCACAGCTCCCTGGTCCCCGGCGATCGGGAGATAGAGGGATCCAAAGGATCCCCCCCTCCCCTTCAGGCGCTTCTCCTGCTCCGGCGGGGGGAGATGCCTGAAACTGACGCCATCGCGCCACCGGCGCGATGACGTCACTGCGCCGGAGGAGGGATTCACACTGATCTGACTCCGCGGGAGTCAGAGCAGCGTGGGAGCGACCGGAGGAGGTGAGTATTAACGGAGGGGTCTGTAAACGCCGAGGACGTACATTTACGTCCTGCGGCGTCAAAGCCCGCCTACTGCAGGGCGTAAATGTACATCCTGCGGCGTTAAGGGGTTAAAAATGAAATACAAAAATAAAAACGAAATATGAACTAACTAATAAAAATGAGATACGAATTGATCCAAAAAATGGAATACCAAAAAAAAACGAAATAACGTATCAACCTGAAATACGAATTACCGATTGTCCGAACCAATCCGGATATGTGACTAATTGAACCCATCTGTTCTTATGTTCAGCAGACACACCTTAATATGTATGTATAGCAATGGGCAAAGAATTATAGTAACAGCAAAGGTGTGTGCAGGGCGTGTGCCTGGTGTGCACATGCACACCCTAATGGTGGGCGAAGAGGTCCTCTTTCACCTCCTATGTTAACATTTTAGAAGTCCCTGATCTGGTTCATGATGAATATCATAAAAAATGCTTTGCCTCTGATCAGAGGCTTGTTATTTCTAATAAAAAATGTGCATTTTGTGCAAAATCTTATGGACATAAGGATTCACTTAATAAATGTTCCATGGTTGCACACCATAATGCAATGGGCTGCACACGCCACTGAGTAACAGACCCAAAGTCCATTGGAAAGAGGCTGGCATCCACACTCTTCCAAGGGGCACAGAGTCTCTCCTGAATATAGTCAAGGTGGTAAATGACTGTGCTAGTGTATTAAGGAATGTGAAACAGAACTCTATACAACGACAAAGGATATTTCTGAAACACCCTTCCCCATTATTTTCTTTTTTTCAATTCAAAGAGTTTATTAGCAATGACAGGAAAAACAGAGAAGTACATCTTAAGCGTATGGTAGTGCATGAACTAGTATTGTCATGCCCCATGATTTAGGATTTATTTTATTTTTTTCTGTTTTGTGTTGAATCTGCCTTTGCTGCTTACATGCTATTGATTTCACAGCTATTTTTTCCCTCCTGAGCTTCCTTAGCTTTCTGCATTCAGCTAGTTCCACCCCTTTGCTTAGTGTCTTGTTCTAAGGGACTTCCTGGTTACATAGCAGGCATTCTGTTCTCACTGCTAGACAAAATGAATGACTTTTTACCTGCAAAGCTGTACATTAACAAGATTGTCAGTCTGATCATTAAACTCTTCAACTGGATTCATCTTTCTACGTGTCAGTTTTGCTGAGTTGAAGCTATCTGCTGAACTTCATTGTGTGAGTACTGGTCAAATACAGACAGCTAGTCTAAAGCATCCACACCTCACAGCTTTGCTTAGGGAAGCAGAATAGTAAAAAGCCAATACTGTCTAGCATTACTGCTGTTAGTGAAAAGACAACAACTGCTAGCAATAGTAAAATACATTAACAGCAGCTGCAGCAGAAGTACACAGCTAAACCAGCAGTAAAAAAAGACTTTACAGCAGCCAGCACTAGTATACAGCCTTCAGTAACCAGAGAGCAGATACTGCTGCATCCCACAGACAGTGCCTGTTAACCACTGCTACTCTGCTGCTCTCTTGTTATTCTTCTCATCTGTGTAAGCATGGCAGACAGAAGAAACTCTCTAACAACGCAGGAAATACAACTTGTTTCAGATGTGGAAGTAATGAAAATAAATCCAATCAGAAGCAAACGCAATACAAAACCTACATGGAAGATTACTGACACACTTATGGACATAAACTATGAGAAATCACAGCAAATGTCATGGCTTTGGGAACAGGTGATGAGTTATGTCTCCACCATCACACAACCTATTTGTGACGCTTCCAAACTAAAAGAAGTTTTAAGACAGCTTTCTACAGCTCATGCTCAATATCTTGCCCACTGTCACATTTATGTCTCTAATTTAGAGAAGATAAATTCTGAACAGGCTTTACAAGAAATAGATGAATTAAAATGTCTTAATGCAGAAAGAGACAATTTAGTACATCAGGCCAGAGTAAATGCGGAAGAGAGAATTGCCCAGCTCCAAGAGACTGCTTCTCACATTTCAGCATCTAGCAAGCATTCAAATAGCTCACGTCACTCAAGGTCAAAATCCTCACAATATTCAAAGAGTTCATCACTTAGTCTGCAGCTTATTCAAGCCCGGGCAAATGCAGAGACTACAAAAATACAAGCGGCCTTTGCAAAAAGGAAAGCAGAGATGGAGAAGGACGCCGCTCGCGAAAAAGCAGAAAGGAAAGCAGAAATGGAAGAAGCTCGCAAAAGAGCAGAAATAAAAGCCCTAGAGACGGTGTGAGCACGCGACAGCCGTAGCAACATTAAAAATCCTAGAGCAGGCTGCCGCGGGAAGTGAAAGAGACAGCATCAGCTTATGCAACGTGGATACAGAAGATTCCACTAAATGCACCAGAGACTATGTACTAAAGCAAAACCGTGAACCTCTCATAACATCAAATGTTCCCGACAGTTGTGACAACCTTCCTAAACAGGGAAAAGACTCTTTAGCAGTACCCTGCATCCAAGGTCAGTACAATACTCTACTAGCTAATGACCCTGACCTCCCTTCACACGCCCTAGTGCAACAGCAATCCCAATGCATTAACTCTCAGATGCAATTCTACCCTCCAGCAATTCATCAAAATCCTAGCAACCATACAGCTATAAAACTATGCCTGCCTGAGTCTATGGACGTTAAATGGACTCCAGGGCTAAATACAGATGCAACCGCATACTACCCTATGTCGCTTAATCAGAATACAGCAAATGCCTTTCAAACTTAATTTCCCTGCCCAAAGTCAAAGAAAACAGACATGTCTGAGTTTGCTAGATACATGGCTCGCCGTGAACTCACCAAGACAAGCCTTTCGAACTTCGTGACCAGGCTGAAAACTACAGGAGCTGGAAGGGTGCCTTCAGAACTGCAATTAATGATCTTGGCATTACTCCTGCTGAGGAACTGGACCTGCTGATCAGATGGCTTGGTCCACAGTCTACAGAAAGTGTCAAGAGACTCAGAGCTGTCCACATCAATAATCCAGCGTTGGGCCTCGACGCTGCTTGGCAAAGACTTGATCAAAGCTACGGCAGCCCTGAAGCCATAGAGAATGCTCTGTTGAATCGCCTGCATTGTTTCCCAAAGATTTCTGGCAAGGACAATCAGAAATACTTGGATATCAGTGACCTTCTCTGGGAGCTGCAGCTGGCCAAGACAGACACTTTCCTACCTGGCCTCAGCTATCTGGACACTGCTCATGGAGTAAACCCAATAGTTCTCAAGCTGCCATACAATATCCAGGAAAAATGGACTGCACTTGGGGAAAAGTATAAAAGAGTGAACCATATCTCCTTTCCACCTTTCTCCTACTTTTGTGAGTTCATAAGGGACATTGCAGAAACAAAGAATGACCCCAGTTTTTCCTACGAGTTCCACGCTTCGGGCATCCTTCCTCAGATGTCCGACAGCTCGTACTTCAACCACAGAGGCAGCAGGGGTCCAGTATCAGTGAAGAAGACTAATGTCCTTCCCCCTCCTATCTCAATTCCTGACAAGTGCAAACAAGGTGAAAAGATTGAGAATCCTAACCGCCTTTATCCTATTCATAAGAAGCCACATCCCCTCAAAAAGTGCATTGGCTTTAGAAAGAAGCCACTCCAAGAGCGCAAGGAGCTCCTAAAGGCATATGGTGTATGTTTCAGATGTTGTGCTTCTACTGAGCACTTTGCCAAAGACTGCAAATTTCCTATCAAGTGCATAGAATGTGATCGTGTGGATCACGTGCAGGTGCTACATCCATCTCAGTACATGCCTGCAACGTCAACAGACTCCCCTCCTGGGTTAATGCACAGCGGGGAGACTACAGATCGGGAAGTTACCATAGTGTCCTCTTCTTGTACAGCAGTATGCGGTGAAGATCTTTGCGACAAGTCTTGTGCTAAAATATGCTTAGTTAACATACAGTATATCACAAGGATCACACAGGAAAGTCTGCTAAAGTATACGTCATCCTGGACGATCAGAGCAATCGGTCCCTTGCAAGAACGAAACTCTTTGATCTTTTCAACATAAAAGGAGATTCCTACCCTTATACTTTAGGTACATGTAGTGGCATTACAGAGGTCTCTGGAAGAAGAGCCAGTGGATTCATAGTAGCTTCTCTTGGTGGCAATCTGGAATTACCCACACTTCTCGAATGCAACCATCTTCCCATCTAACAAGCAAGAGATCCCTACACCATCCTCATCTGAAGGCTATAGCTAACGAAATTCCAGCCCTTGACAAGAATGCAAATATCCTAATTCTCCTGTGCAGAGATATCCTAAGGTACGGCAACAAATTAATGGTCCACATGATGCTCCATTCGCTCAAGGCCTTGATCTAGGTTGGGTTATCATAGGCAATGTTTGTATAAATTAAATGAAGGTTGGGGGAACTAGAGGTAATAGCATACACTAAGCAATATGACATTATAGGAATAACAGAAACGTGGTGGGACGAAACGCATGACTGGGCTGTAAACTTAAACGGTTATACATTGTTTAGAAGGGATAGGAAACATAAGAAAGGGGGTGGAGTGTGTTTATATGTAAATCAGGATTTAAAGCCTAATATTACACAACTGGTAAGTGATGAGGGAAATGTGGAATCCTTATGGGTAAATATTTAGTTGGGGAATAAACTGGGAAGTCAACTATTGGTTGGCATATGCTATAAACCACCTAATATAGATAATGATGAGGAAGAACAACTGTTAGAGCAAATTAGGAAGGCTGCAGATCATGGTAGCACTTTAATTATTGGAGATTTTAATTACCCGGACATTAATTGGGATAGTGGGACTAGTAATTCAGCAAAGGGAATCCGGTTTCTGAACATTTTAAATGATACCTTCATGTCACAACTGGTAGAAACACCAACTAGAGAGGATAACTGTCTGGACCTGGTTATAACAAATAATGTGGATCTTTTCTCAAATATTAATGTAAAGGAACAGTTGGGAAACAGTGACCATAATATGGTGACTTTTGAAATTAACTCAAAAAAACACATTAATAAGGGGCATGCTAAAACATATAATTTTAAAAAGGCCAACTTTATTAAAATAAAGGAAGCTCTCAATGTCATTGACTGGCAGAAACTCTTTCACGGGAAAAACACTGAGAATAAGTGGAATATCTTTAAACTAACACTAGAAAAGTACACGTCACAATATATTCCACTGGTTAATAAATATAAAAGAAACCGACGGAAACCAATGTGGCTTAGTAGGAAGGTAACTAAGGAAATGAAAAATAAAAAGAAGGCATTTAAAGCTTTTAAATTTGATAAATCTGAGGCATCCTATAAAGCATATAGGGCAGCCAATAAAGCATGTAAAAATGCGATTAGATGGGCTAAACTAGAAAATGAAAAAGAAATAGCCAAAGAGAGCAAGACCAACCCTAAAAGATTCTTTAGGTACATAAATTCTAAAAAACCCAAGAGTGAAAATGTAGGTTCACTAAAATCTGAGTCAGGGTTATTATTAACGGAAGATCAGGATAAAGCAGAAATTTTAAATGATTATTTTTCTTCAGTATTTATCAAAGAGAAACCTATAACAGGAGACATGAAATTCATTAATAAAAACTTACTAATACAAAGTGACTGGTTGACTCAGGACAAGGTTTTGCAGAAATTAAACAATGTGAATGTGAATAAAGCCCCAGGGCCAGATGGAATTCACCCACGAGTACTGAGAGAGCTATGTGTTGAAATATGTAAACCTCTGTTCTTAATCTTTCAAGATTCTTTCCTTTCAGGAATAGTACCAGAGGATTGGACAAAAGCTGACGTGGTCCCTATATTTAAGAAAGGTTTAAAATTTGTGACTGGGAATTATAGACCTGTGAGCTTAACATCTGTGGCTGGGAAAGTATTTGAGGGGTTACTAAGGGATAATATTCAGGAATTTATTGGGAGGTATAATGTAATTGGCAAAAATCAGCATGGTTTCATGAAACACAGATCATGTCAGACTAACCTAATTACGTTCTATGAGGAAGTAAGTAGAAGTATAGATCAGGGGGTCGCAGTGGATGTGATTTACTTAGATTTTGCCAAAGCTTTCGACACATTTCCACACAAAAGGTTACTATTTAAATTGAGAAAAAATGGTCTAGATGAAAATACTTGTTCTTGGATAGAAAACTGGCTAAAAGATAGGGTACAGAGAGTTGTCATAAATGGTACATTTTCAAGATGGACACCAGTGGTAAGCGGTGTCCCTCAGGGGTCTGTTATAGGACCAATACTATTCAATTTATTTATAAATGACCTTGTGATAGGCATTGAAAGTCATGTATCAGTGTTTGCAGATGACACAAAACTAGGAAAAGTAATACAATGTGAGCAGGATGTTACTTCGCTGCAGAGGGATTTAGATAAATTGGGGGACTGGGCACTTAAATGGCAGATGAGATTTAATCTAGATAAATGCAAAGTTATGCATTTTGGAGTGAAGAACACACAAGTAATTTATACTCTAATGGTACGGAGTTAGGGAAATCCAAGCAGGAGAAGGATTTGGGAATAATCATAGACTTCAAACTAAGTTACAATGTGCAATGTCAAACAGCAGCCGCCAAGGCCAGCAAAGTATTGGCATGCATTAAAAGGGGAGTTCACTCACGGGATGAAAACATAATTTTGCCTCTGTATAAATCAATGGTCAGGCCGCACCTTGAATATGCCGTGCAATTTTGGGCACCTGTCTTAAAAAAAGATATTATAGCGTTAGAAAAAGTGCAGAGACGGGCAACTAAATCAATAAGGGGAATGGAAGGGTTAAGTTATGAGGAAAGACTAACCAGCTTAAACCTGTTTAGTTTAGAGAAACGGCGCCTTAGAGGGGATCTGATAACCTTATATAAATATATACGGGGCCATTATCAACCATTGTCTGATAACCTATTCATTAACAGGACTATACACAGGACAAGGGGTCATCCATTTAGACTGGAAGAAAGAAAATTTAGCTTAAAGCATAGGAAGGGTTATTTTACGGTGAGAACAATAAAGCTGTGGAATTCTCTGCCTGTTGAGGTGGTTGGGTCAGAGTCTGTACAGACTTTTAAAAAACGACTGGATGACTTCCTGCAGACACAGAATATTAAGGGTTATAATATTTAATATGTGGGTAAAAACTTCTTGATCCAAGGAGAAATCTGACTGCCATTCTGGGGTCAAGAAGGAATTTTTTCCCGGTATGTTGCATATTTCAGACTGGGTTTTTTGCCTTCTTTTGGATCAACAGCAGTAGGGTATGTGGGAGAGGCTGAACCCGATGGACGCATGTCTTTTTTCAGCCTATATAACTATGTAACTATAACTATGTAACTATGTAACTACCAAGATTGCTTCCTACAAAACACATATCTTGCCAAATGGTCGAAACACCTATCTTGAACCGTGCCCACACCATTACAGAGTGAAGCAAAAATTGAACAGCAACGAATGGCAGCATGACGACCAAGATAAATTAAATGCCTTTCAGTCCTGGGATAACACCTTTGGAGCCACAGTGTTCAATTCTACCAATGATGACAACAAACTGGCACTGGCAAGAGAAGATAGGGAATTCCTCAAGACGATGGATAAAGAATTCGCTCAGGATGATGCCAATAGCTGGGTAGCACCCTTACCCTCTCGTACGCCTAGAGAAAAGCTACCTAACAATCCACAGCAAGCAGCTGCTCGATTTGCCTCTTTAAAGCGCACCTCGAAGAAGGAAACCGAGGCTGTGAAGAAGGTGAACCGGCTCCATGCCAGCCGGAATCCAGTGCTGGTCCGCAGAATTGGGAAATATTCCAGTTCTGCCAGGAAAGCCCTCTAAAAGTGCAAGTACAAAGCCCCAGAAACAAAGATTGAAAGGAAGAAAAGGGAGAAGGCTAGAGCTACTGTGTCAAAGACAGTCGGTGTGGATAAGAATGACAGTACACGTGTAGTCACACTTCGTAAAATGCCTCGCTATTATCCTACTGAAGATGTTCCAAGGAAGCTGTTAAGCCATGGCAAGAAGCCTTTCAGCAGGCACAAATGCAACCTGCGCTCCTCCATCACTCGTGGGACCGTACACCGCTCTCGGCAGAAGCCTTTCACAAACAGCCAATTGGATTACAATTGTGTTGGTGGAAGTTTGGCCTAGAGCGGCTTCCCCAGCACGAAGATGGGTTAACTTGTTAAACTACTCCTCGCATCTGGAACTACGGCCTACGTTTAAGACTGTCGACTTACTTACCGACTATAAAGTGTAAAGTGTATTGTTGAATGCTTTACCTTTGTTTTTCAGGTCTCCGCATTAGGTTTCCAGGAGGACTTTTAAAGTTATAATGTTTATTTTAAATCTAAAGATTTCAGACGGGGAGTGTCATGTCCCATGATTTAGGATTTATTTTATTTTTTTCTGTTTTGTGTTGAATCTGCCTTTGCTGCTTACATGCTATTGATTTCACAGCTATTTTGTCCCTGCTGAGCTTCCTTAGCTTTCTGCATTCAGCTAGTTCCACCCCTTTGCTTAGTGTATTGTTCTAAGGGACTTCCTGGTTACATAGCAGCCATTCTGTTCTCACTGCTAGACAAAATGAATGACTTTTTACCTGCAAAGCTGTACATTAACAAGATTGTCAGTCTGATCATTAAACTCTTCAATTGGATTCATCTTTCTACGTGTCAGTTTTGCTGAGTTGAAGCTATCTGCTGAACTTCATTGTGTGAGTACTGGTCAAATACAGACAGCTAGTCTAAAGCACCCACACCTCACAGCTTTGCTTAGGGAAGCAGAATAAGTATCTGTAACAAATAATACATACAGCGAGATCATCACGTCGAGAAACGGGATCATGAACTGTACATATCAGGAATAAGAAACCATTGCGAATCAGAGGGGGAAAAAAACAACGAAAAAGGACATGGAGGTCAGACACACATACAGACAAAAACAACAACAGGGAGAAAAGAGCAAAAAAGAAGCTAAAAAAAAGGGGAAGGGTAAGGCAAAACGCAGCAACGCAACGCAACAGGGCAAGTCCCACCCAGTACCCCTCAGGGCTTAGTCAGGGGTACAAGGGCCAGCAAGGGACAGGGACCATCAAAGGATCAAATTAGTCCGGGGCAGGTCGCACCAGGTCACGTGACCTAACGCAAATGAGGCCACATAGCCCTCCCAAAAAAAACATTTCTGGTGGAATTCCGCCATAACTTCTACCTACCCATCCTGCAGTGCCTCGATGCCCCTCAGCTCCTCCACCTTGCGAGTCCAATCCCTGAGCGTTGGGACGGAGACCGACTTCCAGTGGAGCAGTACCAGTATGCGAGCAGCTGAGACCAGTAATAAAATAACTGATTTCTTCAACTGCTTCACCGGAAAAGGTAGCTGCAACAGCAAGAAACATTCCGGTGTGAAGGAGAGTAAAATCCCCGTCACCAGATGAATCGCATCACGTATCTCCCACCACCACAAGATGGCAAGAGCTGAGCAGCTCCACCAATTGTGTAGGTACGAACCAGGGGCAGATCCGCATCTCCAGCACGCTGAGGATGTCCCCGGGTACATGAGACTAACAGGGTTATTCAAAGAGAATCGAAAAGCCTCCTCACATTCAGTGGCTTTTCGTTCTCTTCAATTCGGTTCGATTTGCCGATCCCATTTCGGCAAACCTGTGGTGTGTTCAGCAAGCACCACAGGGTCCCCGAATTGCAGGGAAAAGTCACTGCAATTTTGGGGTCCTTCTTGCAGAGATCTTCGAGCCTGTCAGCACGTCTCGTTGGCTGCTCGGGATGGGACTACTAGGGAGCCGAGCGCAGTCACGCTATGGCACCCGGCACTATCAACCACTTGAACGTTGTCACGTGAGACCGTTGAGCCTGCGAGTTTGACAGCAGCACATGGGAGGAGGCGGGGAGCACGACACGAGACCGACGGACCACCCAACCCCTCCCATAGTCTTAAAAATGGGAAAAAAAATAGACGGAGGAGAGACCGCAGCGCCGGCCCACCGGGGGAATGCAGGAAATGTAAGTATGAGGCGGTGACTTGTGCCGGCACCTCGGAGTCATGTGTCTGGGTGGCAGAGGGTGTCAAACCCGTACACATGACTCCAAAACCGGACGGGTGGGAACCCTAGGAACCGTATGTGCAGGCAATTCGCCAAGATTTGATTTTCAGCGTTCGGTTCCCTTTCGGCAGCCATTCGGATCTCTTCGAATAACCCTGTAAGTTGGTGAGGTGTACAGTATCAAAAAGAGATCAACTTGTAGGAGGTTTCCTGCGCTTTTGTGGATCTTGATCCCTTGTGTGTCAGTGTGAACGTCTTCCCATTCCTTTCTAACCAGTAGCAAACATTAGACAGCTCTGTATCTGAGTCTGCTTACCAGCCCCGAAAAGTTATTTTCTTCCTCTCGGTCTTTGCCAGAAGGTCAATTATGCACCACAAAGAGTGTTGTTCTGATTGGTCTTGTGCTACGCGATACGCCATCAAGGCTACAGAAAGAGCAAGCGAGGAAGAGAAGTGAAAAAAAAAACCCAACTGAAATCAGTCATTAAAATAATCTCCATTAATGTGTGTCGTGTTGCGGCAACACGTTGGGAATTAGCATGTGAAAAGGTAATTATGTTAAGCGAGTTAAATATCACAGCGCACGCAGAGCCATTTCCAGTGAGCGGAGCAATAGGTCCCGTAGATAAAGATGTCATTTTACAGCCGCTTACAATTCCTAGCAATTAATCTGCGTACCTGGAATACTTATTGAATTTTAACAAGAGTTGCAAAGAACAATAGGGAAATATTATTAGTGGCCTCAATGTCATCACATATTGAAGAGCGAGCAGGCTCTGCAGTCACTGGGAAACCTCTCTGCCAGATCAGGCTTACAACCATTTATCTGGGAGGCATAGTACCTGACTCCTAAAGCAACTCGGGTCCAGCATACTGGCTGATATCAGTGTATGAGGTGGCTAAAGATTTGCTTTTTAATTTCTAATTAGTAGTTTTCTATCCCAGAGCATCACCTGTATTTACAACACATTGCCTTTAAAGCTGCCCTCTGGTTCTAACACAGGTCTCTAAATTGCATGCCATATTTTCTGGATCTACATATAGATTGATTTACTTTATCCTTACCCATTCCATCCACCCGAAGATGCTCTATTTATGATAGGCCCTCTAGATATGAAGCGCAATGTACAGGGATGTAGACATGGTAAGAATCCAATTCAGCTTCTAAGAACAGGTTTTAATGACATTGAATTGAATTTTGGTTTAGTAGGAAATGGTTGGAGTTTATTAACCCCTTCAATACCAAGTGATTTTCCAAAAAAAAAAGTCAGAAAGTGAAATCAGTGTTTTTTGTAAAATCATTTTAAATTAAAATCATTTTAAATTAATTATAAAGTAAGAAATATTTGAGCTTATGCCCATTGTATGTGTTACTGTAAATAACTTATTTTGGCCAGTAGATGGCGACATCTACTGCCAAATTGAGTTATAGTGGTTTGCATTGCTGGTCTATTTTCTTCTTTTTTTTCCCTGCATCAGCAGCTGATTTTACAGTTTTAACTCTTTGGGCATTATGATCACAGGGCTAAAACGTTGGGGGCACCTTTTGCAACCCAGAAGCAAATGAAATCCGTTTGCTTTTGAGCTGCAGATCAGCATATCAAGATATCTCGATATCGGGGCACCAGATGATGCCTTGGAAGCCTGAGATATCTCAATATCGGTAGTGAAGGAGTTAAATGCCCTAATTATTCTGGAGTTAGTATCATAACAAAGCCACCTTGTGGCTTCATAGGAAACACCGTGATAATAAAGTCATTGCATAAAAATGTTTTCCTAATATTAGGATGCTAGGAAAAAAGATTGTGTATGATGAGGGGAAAACCAGTGCACTTTCGCTGTTACACTATGTTGCCAAAAGTATTCGCTCACCCACCCAAATAATCAGAATCAGGTGTTCCAATCATCAAAGGTATATAAAATCAAGCACCTAGGCATGCAGACTGTTTGTACAAACATTTGTGAAAGAATGGGTTGTTCTCAGGAGCTCAGTGAATTCCAGCGTGGAACTGTGATAGGATGCCACCTGTGCAACAAATCCAGTCGTGAAATTTCCTCGCTCCTAAATATTCCACAGTCAACTGTCAGCTGTATTATAAGAACGTGGAAGTGTTTGGGAACGACAGCAACTCATCCACGAAGTGGTAGGCCACGTAAACTGACGGAGCGGTGTCAGCGGATGCTGAGGCGCATACTGCGAAGAGGTCACCAACTTTCTGCAGAGTCAATCGCTACAGACCTCCAAACTTCATGTGGCCTTCAAATTAGCTCAAGAACAGTGCGCAGAGAGCTTCATGGAATGGGTTTCCATGGCCAAGCAGCTGCATCCAAGCCATGCATCACCAAGTGCAATGCAAAGCATCGGATGCAGGGGTGTAAAGCACGCCGCCGCTGGACTCTAGAGCAGTGGAGACGCGTTCTCTGGAGTGACGAATCGCACTTCTCCATTTGGCAATCTGATGGACGAGTGTCACGTCTTGGCCTTGCCCCCTGCTGGTGGTAGCAGGGATTCCTGTTTATTTTTGTTTTCAGCCTGCAGGCCATATGTTGGGCTGATTGGCCTGCGGTCACATGACCTGTTCTGCCCTATAAGTACGACCAGGACTCCCCTTGATCCTTGGACCAGGATAGTCTTTCATACCTAGTCCCTGTATTGCTGGTTTACTTATATTTGCTGTGTACGACCTCTGGCTCATGTATTTAGGATCCCTCTCTTGCCTGACCCCTCTAGAATGATATTCCGTGTATGACCTTTTGGCTCTTGTATCTGGATCTCTCTTCTGTCTGTCCCCTGTACTGTACCGTGCTTTGGAATTTGTATGCTTGCATTTATTGTCTGTCTGGTTTATGTTTTGTTTGTCTTGCAAACCTAGCCTAGCTAGTATTTCGAGACCACCTTTCAAGGATCTCAGTCAGGGCTTAGGGATCTTTCTAGTTTCTGTTTATATCTTGCTTTGTTCCCTGGAACCTGTATACCTGCATTTATTGTCTGTCTGGTTTATGTTTTGTTTGTCTTGCAAACCTAACCTAGCTAGTATTTCGAGACCACCTTTCAAGGATCTCAGTCAGGGCTTAGGGATCTTTCTAGTTTCTGTTTATATCTTGCTTTGTTCCCTGGAATCTGTATACCTGCATTTATTGTCTGTCTGGTTTATATTTTATTCATCTTGCAAACCTAGCCTAGTTAGAATTTCGAGACCATCTTTCAAGGATCTCAGTCAGGGCTTAGGGATCTTTCTAAGTTCTGTTTATATCTTGGTTTGTTCCCTGGAAGCTGTATACCTGTCCTTAAGGCTTCATCTCTGCAGATTGGGGGTTCCCCCTCACCCTATAGGGGGCTCCCCGTTACAACGAGTCTGGGTTTGGCGGTTGCTAGGAGAACGGTACTTGTCTGACTGCATTGTGCCAAGTGTAAAGTTTGGTGGAGGGGAGATTATGGTGTGGGGTTGTTTTTCAGGAGCTGGGCTTGGCCCCTTAGTTCCAGTGAAAGGAACTATGAATGCTTCAGCATACCAAGACATTTTGGACATTTCCATGCTCCCAACTTTGTGGGAACAGTTTGGAGCTGGCCCCTTCCTCTTTCAACATGACTGTGCATCAGTGCACAAAGCAAGGTCCATAAAGACATGGATGACAAAGTCTGTTGTGGATGAACTTGACTGGCCTGCACAGAGTCCTGACCCAGTGGCGTAACTAGAAACCTGAGGGCCCCGGTGCAAGAATCCACGAAGGGCTCCCTCCCCCCAAAAAGAAAGATCTATATTTTTACTTTTTTTTCCCTGCAAAATAAAAAAAGATAGTATTGCCCCAGCTCACATGGATATATATTTCCCCAGTTCACATGGGTATATATTGCCCGAGCTCACATGGATATATATTGCCCCCAGCTCACATGGCTATATATTGCCCCCAGCTCACATGAATATATTGCCCCAGCTCACATGGATATATATTGCCCCAGCTCAAATGGGTATATATTGCCCCAGCTCACATGGATATATATTGCCCCAGCTCACATGGATATATATTGCCCCAGCACACATGGATATATATTGTCCCCCAGCTCAGATGGATATATATTGCCCCCAGCTCACATAGGTATATATGGCCCCAGCTCTCATGGGTATATATGGCCCCCAGCTCTCATGGGAATATATTTCCCCCAGCTCACATGGATATATATTGCCCCAGCTCACATGGGTATATATTGCCCCAGCTCACATGGATATATATTGCCCACAGCACACATGGATATATATTGTCCCCCAGCTCAGATGGATATATATTGCCCCAGCTCACATGGGTATATATGGCCCCCAGCTCTCATGGGTATATATTTCCCCAGCTCTCATGGGGTATATATTGCTCTCATGGGTATATATGGCCCCCAGCTCACATGGGGTATATATTGCCCCCAGCTCTCATGGGTATATATGGCCCCCAGCTCACATGGGGTATATATTGCCCCCAGCTCTCATGTGTATATATGGCCCCAAGCTCTCATGGGTATATATGGCCCCCAGCTCTCATGGGTATATATGGCCCCCAGCTCTCATGGGTATATATTGCCCAAGCTCTCATGGGTATATATGGCCCCCAGATCTCATGGGTATGTATGGCCCCCAGCTCTCATGGATATGTATGGCCCCCAGCTCTCATGTGTATATATGGCCCCAAGCTCTCATGGGTATATATGGCCCCCAGCTCTCATGGGTATATATGGCCCCCAGCTCTCATGGGTATATATGGCCCCCAGCTCTCATGGGTATATATTGCCCAAGCTCTCATGGGTATATATGGCCCCCAGATCTCATGGGTATGTATGGCCCCCAGCTCTCATGGATATGTATGGCCCCCAGCTCTCATGGGTATGTATGGCCCCCTGCTCTCACCTCTGTCGGCGTTCTTCTTCTTTCTGCGAGCGGCCACTGGAAGCATGCATCTTGGCCACTCGCCGGAAACCACCTGACCAGCGCAGAGGTCTCGCGAGAGGATCTCGTGCGCTGGTCAGGTGGTTCCCATCCCACGCGAGTGGCCAAGCTGCATGTCAGCGGCCGCTCGCAGGGAGAGGGACGGCCGGTGGCGCTGCTCCCAGATTCTGGTGCCGATTGCCGGAATCTGGCGTTGGCGCTGGACCCCCCCTCCAGTGGGAGAATGCCAGGGCCCGGACGCAACTGCGACCGCAGCGATCATGGTACTTCCGCCACTGTCCTGTCCTCAAACCGATAGAACACCTTTGGGATGAATTGGAGCAGAGACTGAGAGCCAGACCTTCTCGTCCAACATCAGTGTGTGACCTCACAAATGCGCTTCTGGAAGAATGGTCAAAAATTCCCATAAACACACTCCTAAACCTTGTGGACAGCCTTCCCAGAAGAGTTGAAGCTGTTATAGCTGCAAAGGGTGGACCAACGTCATATAGAACCCTATGGATTAGGAATGGGATGTCACTTAAATTCATATGGGAGTCAAAGCAGGTGAGCGAATATTTTTGGCAATATAGTGTATTTTGCTCAGTATTATTACCATACTACTGTCATTTTACTGACGCTTGTGTCCATTTTAGAGTTACGGTTACTTTTAGATTTAATCTAGAAAAATAGAAACCTCTAACACCCTAGAGTATGCAAAAGTACAAAAAATGCTGTATTAATTCATACAATATACATGATAAATATCACATTAAAAATACAGGTACATGGGTATGGCTTTCATTTTACACCAAGTATATAGAAGCAAACAAATATGTGTTCTCCTAGTATAACCACATATGTCTACTGGTATTAAATAAATGATTGCCTTGTCATCATTCTCAGCTAAGGGGGGGGGGGGCGGTAGTCCCAGACTTCTCAGTCCCAATGTTTGGCATCCAAGGCCTTTGTCAAGATGCCCCTAACCCTAAAAGAGCCCTAAACCTAAAACAAGCACAAATAGTAACCGTAAAACTAACCCCAGAGTCTATTTTCCACCGTACCATGGTCAGTAAAATGATGCTAGCATAGTGGTGCTTGCCCGGAAAAAGGCACAAGAGTAATCTTTCTTGTATCAAATACGATTTTTTTTCCCAGCATCCTAATGTTGGAGAAATTCTTTTTTTAAGTGCAACTTTTTTACACTTCGTATCCTGTGGCGACTGCCAAATGGAACAAGGATCCAACAAGGATCTAATAGATTTACACAGAAGGGGTTTATTCAGAGAGAGCCGATATGGCCGTGAAACTGCACAGAACAGTGAATGTTCCCATACAGTGCAATTTCATGGCCATTCAGCTATTCAGAAAGCAGACAGTTCGCCAACTGTCCGGCGGGTTGGCGGCAGCGACCGTCGGGTTTGCAGCAGCTGTCCGTTGGGTTGGCAGCCGATTCGCTGCACTTCGGGGACCCTGCAGTGAATGCTGAATTGCGGCGCTGACATTTCGGAGCTCTCTGAATAACCCTGAGAGTTAAACGTTAACAAGCAAACCGTCTTTTGGGTCAGAAACAGTGTGGGTTTCCTTCTGCAATGACAATGGATAGCATTTACTGTCACAAGTCTATAGTCCATTAGTAGAAGGCTGTCCTTCGCTCTCATCCAAGTGGATAAAATCTCTCCGGATCATGGGTAAGGTGTTGAGTGAATGTTTCATGTGTTGGATGATATGCTAGGCATATCTATGAATTAGCCATGGTGCCTTCCATCAATCCTGCAGCTAACTAGCAGGGTTATTCAAAGAGCTCTGACTTGCTAGAGAAAGGTAACCGAAAGCTGAAAATCAGCATTCGGTTAACTTTCCTGGCCATTCGGCTATCCAGAGAGCAGGCAATTCGCCAAATCCTGTCGAATTGCCTGCACATACGGTGCAGGGTCGGTGCCTGTTCGAGGGCAGTGAAATCCCCATAGAGAAGCAATGCTTCGGCTATTCAGAGAGCAAAACCCAGCAGTGAAAAGTTGCCGAATTGCCCTGCCATTAGGTGGTTTAATTCGGCAGGTTTATTCAGGCGAATCCCATAGGCTTCAATGTTAAAAATATTCCCGTTTTAATTCAATATCTAAAACCGTTGATTATAATATTCTGCAGTAAAAGTCTCTTTATTTTTATATTTTTTAGGACATTTTAGGCATTTTTTGGGATTTTTTGCAAACATTTTTTTTCTGTTTTCTATTTTTAAATCGTTTTTTCTTTTTTTCTGTAACAGCCCTTTTTATTATCATTCATTGGACCTCATATGTAGATTTCAGTCATTTCGCTCAATTGTTTGCTTGCCAACAGCGTTTCACTTTTCAAACATTCAAACGTACAGTTTTTTTTTCTTCACCTCCTTCGTCTGCGGTGTCGGCTTTTTCCGGCGGCTGCTCTGCACTGTGATCGGCTCCTGCTCGGTTTCTCCGGCGTCTTCGGCGGGTTAATCCAGATGTTTTTGCGGGTTTTGGTCTGCGTTCGCCCTCATTTCGCAGTGAATTTTCAGCGGGTTTGTGGCAACTTTTCCCTGCATTACGGCAGCCCTGTGGTGCTTGCTGAATAGACCGCAGGGTCGCTGAAATGGGATCGCCAAATCGCACCGAATTGAAGAGAACGAAAAGTGACTGAACGTGTGGTGGCTTTTCGATTCTCTTTGAATAACCCTGTAGATCTCAGAGATCCAGGACTTTGGTCAAGGCTTTACATCACGATGAAATACTCCAACTGCATCATCTCATAATTGTGTTCAAGTCTTGACAAGCTGTACTTTTTTTTTTTTTTAACAATTGTTTCCAGTTTTAACATTTATTTCATATCTTGGCTTATCATTAATGCATATTGAAGCTAAATTTCCCAGCACATACGGGGGGCGCGTTTTAAAAAAAGTAGCATTGCCTGCTCTCCAGTAAAATCCCTTTACATGCTGTTACTCAGCTTTGTGACTCGTTCTTTCAGCACAGCTTAGGCTAGGGTCAGATGAACGCAGTGCGAACGCGCGTGCAGCCGCACTTTATCACGGCCGTAGTAGCAGCAAATGACGGCCAATGATGGGCAATGTACGAAGTACGGCCACACAAAAGTGCGGCCGCGCAACGCAAGCGGCAAACAAACGCATTTTTCTTAGAGAACGTGAAACCGCTAGTACTGACGTACAGAGTGCGCTGCGTCCGCTAGCGGCATGTGTGCGTGATTAGGAGACGTCAGACGCTGCTAATGTCCGGCCAACATAACGTCCAGACGCAAAAAGGGTTTTATTGATGATCTGTACAAAATCACGGATGATTTTTATATTTTTTAGGACATTTTAGGCATTTTTTGGGATTTTTTGCAAACATTTTTTTTCTGTTTTCTTGATGAAAATGTGCATCGTATGACCGCTATCGCGTATTCCGTGAAAAAATCCGTACATTCGTTCAAACGCACTTTTTCACGGACGACGTGAAAAATGCGTTTGTCTGACCCTAGCCTAAGTTGTTAAAGCATTATGTGTTTATTTCTTCTCATGTAGAAATCTCTTCATTTCAGCTTATATATTCCTTTTGTGTTCACTCTTCTACAAAAGCTTTTATTTTTATATCCACCAAACCCTCACAGTCTGATGTAATGTTTATTTACCTTTTAATGGGAAAACACCCCACTCTTCTTGGCCAGCGATTCCAGGTGAACGACATATTTCTTAACATGAGAGTTAGGCAGACACTGAAGTCGTAGTCTTGATCAAGCAGAGAGTTTGACACGTAAGGGCCAATTCACTAAATGCTTATGTTTACTCTTGCTGCAAAAAATGAAATAAAGTCACTGTGGTCGCAATTGCAGTGAGTTTCTGCAATCCAAAAAAGGAAAATCCAAAACTGGCAGGTAAGGTTCATGCAAACAATAGTGAACAATGATACCACCATTTTTCTACCATGAAATCGCTCAATAACTCAACTCCTCCCTACATTTCTTCATTACTCCGCAAACATGTCCCATCCTGACAACTTCTATCAGCAGGTGATCTCCTCCTGTTATCTGTCTACACGCGCACGGCCAACTCTTGCCTCCAAGACTTCTCACGGGCAGCTCCGGTCCTGTGGAATGACTTGCCTCGCCCTATCAAATCCTTCCCTGACCTTCAGGCCTTCAAGAAATCCCCCAAAACCCATCTCTTCAGATTAGCGTACCACATCACTGATACAACGCATCCCTCTGATCGACTCACACACGATTGAAGCTGCTTCCATGGCTCTACCATTCCCAATCCACTGTCACTCATGCTATCTAGTAAAATTCCTCTTGTCTTCCTCAACCCCAATCCCTCTAGATTGTAAGCTCCTATGAGCAAGGCCCTCTACACCTCTTGTTTCCATCATATGTCCGTTTATCTTGTTCCCTTTGGCTATTGTAAAGCGCTATGGAAACTGTTGGCACTAATCAAATCAAATCAAATCAAAATAAGCTTTATTAGCAGGACCAAATATATTTTAGCATTGCCAAAGCATATGGGGTGGAGGGGGGGTAGTGGGACATATATGGGGGGAATGGACAAGTCCATGGACATTATCAGGGGTAAGGGATAATGTGAAGTCGGATGGGGGCAAGTCCGTGTTGGGATTTATAAGTCTGGGATCTCTCATGTTCCTCTCAGTCTGTGACATTCTGTGACGTATTGGGATGTGGAGTTTCCTCGTCTCTTCTATAGAGGTGAAGTCCGGGATGAGAGCGGAGAGTCTCTGGAAGTGAGTTTCCCTCAGTGCTGAGTACTTGGGGCACTGTAGGAGGAAGTGGACCTCATCTTCCAGGGCCCCCTGGTCACAATGCTGGCACAGTCTATTCTCCCTGGGCTTGTAGGTCTGTCTATGCCGCCCTGATTCGATCTCCAGGCTGTGGGCACTCAGTCTGTACCGGCTCAGGATCTGTCTGTCCTTGGGGTCTTGTAGTAGCTCCAGGTATGGGGCCAGTTTGTATTCCCTCTGTAAGGATTGGTAAATGGTGAGTTTCTTGGAGTTTGCTATATCATGTCTCCATTCTCTGATATAGTTATCCCTGGAATCGTTACTTAGGGCCTTTATTTTATATTTTGTCAGGTTGCATTCATGGGGGCTTTGGATGATCAGGGTGGATATGAGTTGTTGCAGCCCACATGGTTTGGGGTGGTCCTTGTTGGCCAGTAGGGCTTTATGGTGGTATGAGTTGAGGCTGCTGATGTTTAGGTGGTCCCAGTATGATAGCGCCCTCTTCTGTACTGCAAGAAGTAAGGGGAGTCTGCCCAGCTCGGCCCGGCAAGCATTGTTAGAGGTGCTCCGATGGACTTGGAGGAGGTGCTTGCAGAATTCCAGATGGAATATTTCTGTTGGCACTATATAAATGATGACAATAATAATAATAAAATGAGTAAGCTGTGGTAATTCCCCATTGTGTGTGTTCTGTTGTTTGTAACACAGGGAATGTACTGTGGCAATTTTAACCCCTTGGCTGCGGAGAACGTGTGGGGAACGTCCTCACTGACTCTTGCTATATGCGGAGGACGTTCCCAACACATCATCTGTTCGGCGGGAGCCCAGAGAGATACTCACCTCTCTCCTCCGTGGTCCGGCGGCGTTCTGACTTCTAGGAAGTCAGATGTGTCTTTTAAGGGTCGCCCCACATAAATGACGTCATCACGCATTAGTTCAGAGAAGGGCTACTAAAATGGTGTACGGCTTGAAGAAGGGGAAAAGTTACCAGGAAAGGCTTAATGATCTTAACATGTACGGCTTGGAAAAAAGACGAGACAGAGGAGATATGATAGAAACATTTAAATACGTAAAGGGAATCCACAAGGTAGAGGAAGGGAGTATATTTAAAAGGAAACAAAGTAGCAAAACAAGAGGACATAGTCTTAGATTAGAGGGGCAAAGGTTTAAAAGTAACATCAGGAAGCATTATTTTACTGAGAGGGTGGTGGATACATAGAACAGCCTTCCAGTAGAAGTGGTAGAGGCCAAAACAGTGATTGAATTTAAGCAGGCATGGGATAGGCATAATGCTATCCTAAACAAAATATAAATCCAGGTAAAGTAGCCATGTAATTGGGCAGACTAGATGGGTCAAAAGGTTCTTATCTGCCGACATTTTCTATGTTTCTATGTCATTTTCGGGCGAACCCTGGGAGATCACATGAAAGGGAGGGGTGATCTTTTGGGATCCCTCTCCCTCCCGATCGGGAGCTCACAGCCGCACAAACCAGGCACCGCTTAAAAGGGGAGAGTTTCCCCTTTTAAGCGGTGCCTGGTTTTAACCCCTTACGTACCGGGCTGAGATCCAGCGCTGGATCGCGGCCTAGCTCCAGTGCGGGGCGCCATCTTGGATGGCGGCTCTGGGTCCCCCCTGGCTACCTAACGTCATTGCGCATTTCGAATTATACCAAACATGACCATGTTTGAAGTAAAAATAAATAAATAAAAAAATTTTAAAAAATAAATAAAAATAAAATTAAAACTTTTTTTATAATTTGTGTGTTGTTTTTATTAATGCAGCAATATTGTTCCCATTTCAATTATAATGTGAACAATGATGCTGCACTAATGATTTTTTTCTATGGGGTGCGTTTGCTAAAGATCACGTAATTCCCCCCCAAAAAAATGTAACGCGTCCCCATTTCTAATTTTTTTTTACAAGTGCAGCCCATAGCAAATCTTGTCGATGATTAAAAATTCTAATTTTATTGCATTTTTTTGTCATAATGTACAGGCAGGGCATAACGTATACATATAATAATGATATATTATGAATCTGCGGAGCCTGCCGGAAAGAACGATATATAATATGTCTGGGTTGTATAATAAAATGTGGCTTCAATCGCGTTTAAACATGAAGAGCGAAACCGGTAAAAATGAGCTCAGCATACAGATGTGCTCAGCAGTGAAAGGGTTAAAGTGATGTCTCCATATATCACCCTTAAAAATACAACTACGTTGAAAGCAATAAAAAAAACAGCTTTGAAACAATAGTGAAATCTGCGCTAAGTAACATCGACAGAAGCTAAGGTGGATTTAGAAACCAGATAAATATATATGCTGAAAACGACAGAAAGATCAGGGAAAAGTACGGCAGAGTCAGACTCCAGAGGCTGTTCCCTAAACAGTTAATTTGCCAGCAGGGTTATTCACAGAGCACTGGAATTCCACTGGAATTTTGCTGCACTTTCGTTCCCCGCACTTCGGGGGATCAAATTCCGCAAACCCTGCGGTGAATTTACCATTTGCTGCAGGGTCCCTGAAGTGCGGGGAACTGCCGAAAATCTGCCCGAGAATTTTTTTTTTATTTTTTTTTAAATCGCTGAAATCCTATAGAAAACCCCTTGTCGAATTGATCCGAAATAGGAGCTGGAGCACATGAGGCACCTCCAAAGATCTAGGCAAAACTCAATGACAGAGCATAGAGGGACGGGCATGACTTCCTTAAATAGCTGGTCCTCAAGCGAAGAATAGTGTCGATGGAATTTATTTTATTGGAGGGGAGAGCAAACCCCACAAGTCGTACATGCTATCCCCTCCAATAAAATTTATTCCACCGGCAGTCTTCTCCACTTGAGGACCTGCTTTAGTCACATTGGATGTCGATCGCTGGGCTTACGGCGCCCCCATCATAGCAGTGAGCAGTGTGGATGTGGGCTCCCACCAGGTGTTGATCATGGTGCCTTCTATTGACTTCCTTAAATAGCTGACTTCAGTGCTGGTATGGAAATGCAGGTAGCAGAGTGAAACCCTCGAATGGAAGCAGTTCAAGGAGCTGTGAGGGGGAAGAAGTGGTCCAGATCAGGGTGGAAGTCGGCATAACTGGCCCTCCAGCGGGCACCAGGGCTGGAAGCACATGACACTTAAAGTATGCACTTGAATTTCATTCGGCAAAAACTAGTGTTTTGTGAAAAGTAGGCTTGTAATCAATATACTGTATATGGATGTGCTTCCTAATGAAAAGGACTGCGCATGATATTGGATTTATTGCCTGTAATACCAGTGGAGTAGAGGTAACACATCACTGCTCTATAACCGTGGAGAGAGACTGAGACACAGGTTCGATCCCGGCAAGAGCACCTCTCCAGTAAGTGTCCTTGGGCAAGACACCTAACGGTACATACTCGCCACCCAGGACAAACTTGAAAACGAGAGAAATCTCAATGTATCCTTCCTGGTAAAATCCTTTCTCAAAAGAAAATTTAAAAAACATACTCAGACACAAGTGGCTTTCTGTTGCTGTCCTGGTCCAGACATGCGGTGCTTGCACTGATCCAGCTTGTTGCCCCTCACTGCTGGTCTCCCTGCACTCGGACCTGTCAGAGCCATGCATTAGGCTTTATTTTGTGAAACTTGTACTTTCTGTGTAGGAAGCCTGTAACGTCAGCAGGATAATGAGAAGCCCTCCTCCTTCAGAAGAACTCCGCTCCATCGGAGAATGAGAAGGGCTTTGCGAGCAGGGGTGCATATAGACTGCAGCGCTGCAAGAGGGTCTACACATCTGAAGGGAGCTTGGATGTAACCCCCCAGACCCGCAGGTAGGCACATTGATGAATGGAATGCTTTCTGTCTCCTGTTCATGGAAGGTCAGGCACACTGAGGATCTCAGCAGCAGTAATCAAAGATCTTGGAATTTTGTGAGAATTTGGGATATTTTTTTATAGCAAGTGCTACTGTAGCACAAAGGAGATCAGAATTGTCACGTCAGAATTGGACTGGATTTTCTAATGCAATACGCTGCTAAAATGATAAGGAATAGGGAAAATTATTGGTACCTATTTAGTGTAACGATTTCCTAGAAGTGCTATGTTTATGTATTATATATATATATTAATATACACACACATATATATATATACACACACATATGTGTGTGTGCGTGTATGTGTGTATATAAATATGTCTATATATATATATATATATATATGTGTGTATATTATTATATGTGTGTGTATATATGTGTGTGTGTGTGTGTGTGTATGTTATATATATGAAAAAAAACATGGGGGGGCAGCACTCAACCTAAACTAAGCATTAAGTGCGGGTGCGTCTCTAAACAACATAATACAAACAAACCAGAAAGAGAGCACTCCAATCAGCACACGCCAAAACCAACAACAACAGCTCCATACATGTGAACATAGTACAAGATTTTAACACATGTTGCAAAATTCTTAAATCTGAGCTGTGTTGAAAAAAATGGTGGAAGTTTAGTTTGCAATGAATGGCCATGAATTGCTTAAGCCTGCCAACAACATCAATGTAAACCACCTTCTGGCAGGTCCTACTCTGCTAACCTAATGTCTGCCCTTCATGGTATAAACTCGCTTACCGAGGAACAAGTCCTTCCTGGAGCTCCCCGTAGATCAAGGTTAAACAGAACCTGGAGGAGGAGTACATGTGGCAGGGAGGGGTATATGTACTGTATATATGTGTGTCCTTAAAAGTGTTTTATTTCAATGTTGATAGAAATTTACAAAATGTGAGTCTGTCACTCTCCAACACACACACACACACACACACACACACACACACACACACACACAATCTGTCCATACGTTGTAGGCTGGCTGAGTCTGTCCTAATTGGGGCAAAGGATAAAAGATAAGATGTAGATGTATCAATGTTTTATTAGCTTTACAATATAAAGTGTATAACTACAAAAATTACAAGCACAATTCTAGAAGACAGAAAGAGAATGTGCCGAGGGCCCCGTGTGTGGGACCTTACAATCCAGGAAAGTATTCTATTCTATGTATGGGATTATTCGAGCCTCTTAGAATGGAATCATTACGGGGAAATTACACAAATAGAATTATGTCTTAGCTTTTTATGCATGAAAGCTTTTATAGTCTCTCCCGGTAGATATAAAAAATATCTGTTCTTCGGCTGAATCTATTATGAAAAGTGTGTCCTTGTTTTATTGCCATTTGATTAGAGAGACAGTGATAATCCCCCGCCTCTTTCCTGGAGAACAAAGGGTGCATAATGACTTCTATTGATCTTTTATGAACTTAATGAAAGAAAAGACTTATACCGAGATGTCAAGCTTCCATTTAGCTCCACGTCCAAATGCCCCTGAAACGACTAAATTAAGCTGCTCTTCACAGTCCTATCCCAACTGGTTAAGAAGCATTTTTTTTAGGGTTTGGGGGCAGCGGAGGAGAGGTTAAAAATCTAGGACTAAAATGACAAGAAGAAGATATAATCGGCTGCAACAGGGCTTGAAAAGAATTCATAACATTTATGTTGAATTTCACTTTTGTTGTAAAACCTTAAATTTTGGTTATTTAGTCTCAAAATAGCAATAAAAAAATGGACCAGTTAGAAGGAAAATATATTAATATAACACGTGCCACTGAAAGGGAGGCACTGAAATGCAGGTCATTGTGGTAATTCTAAATATCCTGTATCATGCAGGTTGGCCGAGGAGTCTGACCATATGATAGACGCTTTGGGTCCTTGTTATATGTTTGCTTTTAGTCACTTGGCACTGGTGTCATTGAATACTTTATGATGCCCACTCACGTGTTTCCTTTATTTTTAGAAATGAAGTGATTGTCATTTTTTGCGCAAAGGATCCTGGACATTATTTCCTGGTGGCACCCTCAACCTTGGAGCAGACTTATATGGGATAAATGAGATTCTGGGTGACAAGGTACTGGTAGCACTTGGAAATTAGAAGGATCCAGGATACCAATACCTTGAGGGAAACTGGAAGATGTTTGGAGAACAATGCTGGATTTTCTGTTGTGATCTTCCATCTGTCCTGCCATAAGACCCGAGGCAAAGGACCATGGAGAATGGGTCATGGTTGAGGGCTTACAATTCTCTCAATGTTTCCTGTGATTCCACCAGGAGCGTCTGTTCCCAAAACTCCACCATGCATCCAGTTAACAATGAGTTGTCCTCTGACTTCTACATCATTCTTCCTGTCATCTACTCTGTGATCTGTGTAGTGGGACTGACAGGGAACACCGCAGTGATTTATGTCATTCTGAAAGCTCCCAAGATGAAAACTGTCACCAACCTCTTCATCCTAAACCTGGCAATTGCGGATGACCTCTTCACGCTTGTCCTTCCCATTAATATTGCTGAGATCCTGCTGCATTACTGGCCCTTTGGGGTTATCCTGTGCAAGGTTATTCTGTCCATTGACCTTTACAATATTTTCTCCAGCATCTATTTCTTGACAGTTATGAGTATAGACCGCTACTTGGTGGTTCTGGCAACCGTGAGATCTAAAAGATTGCCCCACCGAACCTACAAAGTAGCCAAAATTGTCAGTCTCTTAGTCTGGTGCCTGGTAATCGTCATTGTGTTGCCTTTCACTGTTTTTGCTGGAGTTTACATGGATAACATGCAAATTAAAAGCTGTGGGTTGAATTTTCCAAAACCAGAAAGAACGTGGTTCAAGGCCAGTCGTATATACACGTTGATGTTGGGTTTTGCTATCCCTGTGTCCACCATCTGCATTTTGTACATGGTCATGTTGTACAAACTGCGGCACATGAGGTTGAATTCCAATGCCAAAGCCTTGGACAAAGCCAAGAAGAGGGTTACAGTCATGGTTTTTGTGGTCCTAGCGGTTTGCCTCTTTTGTTGGACTCCCTTTCATTTGGCCACCATTGTGTCATTGACCACTGACTTACAGGAGACCTCCCTGGTTATTGGCATCTCATACTTCATTACTAGCCTAAGCTATGCCAACTCTTGTCTCAACCCATTCCTTTATGCTTTTCTGGATGATAACTTCAGGAAGAGCTTCAGGAAACTCTTGGAATGCAGGACTGCTTGAATTTGTTTGGTTTTTCGTGACTTATTTATGTTATCTAGCACCACACCTCACCATACTTCTTGCAATCTGACAGTGCTGAGTCTTCTCCAACCAAGGGTCTGTGCCAGCTTGTACCATTCGTACATTAACAGGAATTTTGGTCTTGGGCTGGTGAACGTCTGCCCAGGCAGGCTAATCCAATTGAACTGTCCCTCTTGTTCTTTTTGGACTGATTGCTGACAGTTATGTGTAATATGTCCATGGAAAGAGATGAACCCATCTACACGCTATATTATCCATTTGTTTATGCTATCCTTTATAACTTTAACTGGTGTTTTATGCTCTTCTATGGAAAATCAGTATTGTGATCACCCTTGCCCAGCACTTAAACAGTTAAATTTCACTACATCATTTTTCTATGTGATATTATTGCCTTGTCAAGCCAGCTTCTGGCATTTACTCTGTACAACATTTACCTTTTCGTCTTTGCTGACATTACGGCTTTAGAACGTGCTGCTCTTTGTGTTAGCAACCTCAACTCCCCAGATATTTTGGCGCTACATTTCCCGTGACGCTCTCTTAAGATTTCCTGAGCTACGTGGGAAATATAGTTAAAAACAAATATTGTAATGTATATGTATATGGGATATATAAACTGTAGGGACAAAAATCAGTAATTCATTAATAAAGGAGGACTCCCGGAAAAATTCAGATAACTAATTCCCTCCTTCCAGAAATATTACCGACGACTCGACCGTGGTGGATCGGCAATCCATTCCTTTATCTGCCTAGTGAAAACAGCACTCGGGGAGATTTTATTGCCCATGGGCACCTTGCACATGTTGCTTGCAATTGTCATGGACAAATGCCTCCTTCTTTACATAAAACCCATTTTTTAATGTTTAAATTAATTTCCTGAAGACCATGAATTACATCACAGAACTCTTTATGTTTATGTATCGGTTCTTTTACAAGTCACACTTGCTTCATCACCATAACAGTGGAATGTCTGCGGTTTATATGTTGTATCCGCTCGGTGACATGAGTCGAACATGACTATTTTGTAACACTAACACCCCCTGGTGGGAATGCAAGGGAGTAAAATTATTTAAAAACATACAATTTCCACTTTCTTTATTTTCTTATTAAAAAATTCCATTTTAAAACATAAAGTGGAATTGTTTAAAAAAAAAAAATATATATCATTGAGTTGAGGTGAAAATAGGGGTCAAACCCTGACAAACAAAAAAACCCCAAAGGTTGAGACCTCGCCCAAAATTCCTACATATACCTTCAAATTACATGTACTGCTGCACAAATAATGATTTATGCTGCCTGCCCTTTCTGCATACACCAAACAGATTATCTGCACCCACCACGACACACAGCCCTCCTATCCCCCTCTCATACACCCACATACAGCTCACATGCAGACACATATGCACAGGGCCAGCACTAGACTATTTTATGCCCTAGGCAAAGCCAGCTACTTGCGCCCCCCTCCCTCCAGAAAAATTGTCAACTGTTGAAATGCGGAGGGAACACATACACTGTGCACGGGGACACACACACATACTGCGATGATGACGGCACACACACTGTGCAAAGGGGCCACACACGGTCGTTCGATGCCCATCTTACCCTTCCGCTGGTCGGGCCCGGGATTGGTCTGTGCCTCTTTCTTTTGCCTCTTTCTCTCTTCAGCCTGTTTCTTTCCTCTTCCCTTTGTGCCTCTGTATTTCTTTCTTCTGTGCCTCTTTCTTTTGCCTTTTCTTTCCTCTGCCCCTTTCTTTCTTTACTCTGCACCTCTTTCTTTCTTTCACCTTTTCTTTCATCTGCCATTCTCTCTTTCTTCTGCCCTCTGTTCCTCTTTCTTTCATCTGCCTCTTTCTTTTCTTTCATCTGCCTCTTTCTTTTCTTTCTTCTGTGCCTCTTTCTTTTGCATTTTCCTTCATCTGTCTCTTCCTTTCCTCTTTCTCTTTCTTTTTTCTTTCCTCTGTGACTCTTTTTTCTTTTCTCGCTTACTTTCGTGCCTTTTCTTTCTTTCGAGCCTGTCTTTCTTTTGTGCCTTTCTTTTTTTTTTCTTCTAAGCCTTTCTTTCTTCCGCCTCTTTTTTTCTTTCATCTGCCTCTTGTGGTGCCCGCACGTCATCTGGTGGTGCCTGGGCGTCTCCATAAGATGCCTATCTTCTGCACTGCTAGCGGGGGTCCACTTTGCGAGCTGCCACTGCCGGCTACACAAGCAAACAATGAGGAAGGAGTACAAAAATGCAACCCTGGATGGGGCTGACTGCGCCCCTAGGTGGCAGTGTACCCTAGACAACTGCCTAGCTTGCCTAGTGGATGCACCGGCCCTGCATACTCACACTCAACCCATTAGCCTTCGCCATACAATTATTTTCACTGCCCCTGCCATGGGGGACACTCACGATTTATTTTCTGAAAGATAAACAAAGCAATAGATTTAATATCTTGAAATAGAGAACAGTTGTAGCACATGCTTTGTATTTCTGTAACAACTGTAACATTTTAATGTTCTTGAACCCAGGACGTACTTGAAAACGAGAGAAATCTCAATGTATCCTTCCTGGTAAAATCCTTCATAAATAAATAAAATAAATAAGTCTGTTGCCTCACCTGTGCCTGAAGCAATTTCCTGCCGCAGATGTCTGGCCAATTGCTTTATCAGCTCCTAATCAGCTGTGCCCTACCTAACTGCACCCTCACCTGCTTCTGCAGTGCAACTTGCCATGCATGGCTGTAAATTTTAACCCAGAAGGGCAAGAAAGACTGCCACAATGGGCTTTAACCCCTTCACTACCAAGTGATTTTCCTTAAAACAACTTGGTCCTGCCAGTGGTTTTATCGACCACCACTTTACATTACCCAAACCTTAAAAATCTATGTTGCATCTATGTATACATTTTTACAATACAATACTCCACAGTAATTTCATTTGACAGACAGGTCCTGTTTGTCACATTACGCCTCTGCAGCCTCCTCCGCTTAAAGGGCCACTCTACTAAAATAAATCTTCCTCCCCCTTTTATCACCTTAAATAATTGTCAGCAGCATCTGCCCAATTATCTTTTTTAGTTTAGCACTAAATACTCACATTTTCTCCCTTGGCTGCTCCTCCTCTTTGGTTCAGGGCTGCCAAAATGTGGAAGTCCCTGCAACTTCTTACTCATTTTGCATATAGTATGTAACTTTCGTACGGGCACTGGGCAAATTGTGTACCATTCAGAGAGCGATGACTTTGTTGGCCCCCGAGGAGACAGGATATTCAAATCCCATCTGCTGAGTGAAAGCTGCATGAGTAGTGTCAGAGATCCCGGGAGAGGTATGTATGGAGCCCATGGAGATGTGGCAATACTCGTGGTCGGGGTCACAGTCTGGGTCAGTACAGGAGCGGTTCTAGTTAATCGGGGTCATGATCTGGGTCATACACAGGAATTCAATAACTAGGCACTCAGCAGGGAGAGCTATAACAAAGGGAACTGCTACAATAGCGGCGCAAAGAATGAATGGTCTCTCTGTGTTTAAATACCTGAGGAACTCCTCCCCTTTGCCTGGGATGCCGATGACATCATTGCCCTTCCCGGGGACCAGGCACATGCAAGCCGTGAGCTGGGTGGCAAGGAGCCGTCAGGCGTTCGGGCTGGCCGCGACCACGCCATTGGCCTGGCAGGCCGATGTCGAAGAGCCAGCGGCCCTGACAGGTGGAGGAAACTCATCCGCTTCACACAGCAGTATCTATAGAACAGAACTGGGTGGGTAGAGGTGGGAGTCACTTCAAACAGCCTGACCACTTTACTCACCCTGACCATTTTATCTTATTAGAGTGTCCCTTGATCTCTATATTTCTGAACCTTACTTTAGTTACCCTAGCAAATGTAAACCCTAAGCCATAACCAAACCAGTTGGCAATAATGTAGAATGGATTTTATGTATGTAAACCAAGCATAACGTGATGAGAAACCAAATCTTGGGTGCCGAGATCCGGCTGTGCCTTGGATATAGGATTTTGTAAAAGCTCTCATGTTTGGGGCTCATCACCATGTGTTCCATAAAAGATCAAGAGGGTTTATCTATTAACCCCTTCACTACTAGGCTCTTTTTGTTGCAGAAAAATATCAGTATTAAATAGTTAACACATAAAATAGGATCGCAAAATGCATTTTGCTTGTTATTTTGAGATTAAATATTATACATTTGCACATTTTCATTTATTTCTGCCAGTTTGATTGTTGGGATGAAAAGTTCGAGATATTAGATGGAGTTCATTATTTTGATAGTTCTCAACATGGGTTTGCAATATTGGCGTACAGGCAGATATGGCCTTTGTGTCAAATCCTGTAAATATGATCAAGATGGATAATAAAACGCCCAACTATCCTCTTTATGGGGATTTGTAGTGATCAGAATGAGATTAATCTGTTTCAGAACTGCAAAATAGGGTAAAACCACAAATTTGCCTAAAGATTGTGATCCTGAGATAAATAAAAGAATAACATTATGTAAATTTTGCTAAATTTTTATTCTTCATGTATTGGTTTACTGTTTACAGAATTATTTGCCGGATGAAAGAGTATCAACTCTAGATGGTGTCCCTTATCTTGCACAATGTCACACAGGGTCTGCATTATTAGAATACACTAGATAGCAGATATGATCCACAAAAACTACAATGAGAAAGAAACATATAGTAATATCCCAAGATACAATGGGAAGGAGTGGGTACAATTGGTCACTCACATGTACCCACGGAATTCAGCAGTCAACATCCTGTATAGGTTCTTTAATAAAACCAAAACCACCAAATTGGATGACGAGTAAATCCGTAACAATTCATGCACAATATAAGCAAGAATCAAAAAACATAATAATGCAGACTCCAGGTAATATATTATATAATAAAAGTCATTCATTGCTCTCACAAGATTATAAACAATTAAAGCACATCAAATCACAATCATGATGACTAACCAGAACCGAAAACAGCAGGTGGAAGCAAGTCTGTCTGATTTGAGTCAGAGAGCAGTACTACAGGTAGCTCGACGCGTTTCGTCAGAGCACTGATTTGTCAGGAGCAAAATTAAAAAACTTACGTCCAAATGGTAAAACGGCCCTATACCAGAAATCATCCATTTCCCCGGCGTCCTTGTGTATGGTCCAATCTTTGGGGCATCACTGAACAACCATGTCACCATGATGTTCTGGCTCGTCTCCACAAACTTCATATCCCGAGGTCCAAGAGGTGACTCCAAGATGGCGTCACCAGCCATACTGCACATAGCAGAACAGTCTGGAGAAGGGCAGACATAGCGCAAAAGTCCCAAATAAGGGCTATATTCCATAGTTGGTGCTAATGTAATCATGAGCGCTAGCATTAGTAAGTTTATTGTCTGGCCTCGATATTCCGATCATGGCACAAAACTGGGATGAAAAAGTTTTGCACCTCGCAGCTTCCTCAAGCTTACTGTCCTTTGCGTCTCCTATACCTAACATGGGGAGCACAATCATTTTCTAGTGTCTCGGCAAGTGAGGTATTATAAAGTGCTGATGCAATTTACCGTCAGGACACAAAATTAAAAATTTTACCACTTCCTAAAAGCTGGTGGTAAATGTTTCTGCAAATGCAAAAACATGTAATGCGCTCCAACATCCCCCTCTAAAAATCCCATAATCCAGTGGCAAAAAGGGTGGCCCAATCCGCATCTTCTTCACACCGGGAGCAGATTTGGGACTGTGAACAAATAGAGGGTTATTCAAAGAGAATCGAAAAGCCACCGACTTTTCGTTCTCTTCAATTCGGTACAGTTTAGCGATCCCATTTCGGCGACCCTGCGGTGTATTCAGCAAGCACCACGGGGCCGCCGTAATGCAGGGAAAAGTCACCACAAACCCGCCAAAAACTCACCACAAAACTAGTAACATAATAGGGCGAACGCACACCGAATCCCGCAAAAACATCTGGATTAACCCGCCGAAGACGCCAGAGAAACCCTAGCAGGAGCCGATCACAGCGCAGAGCAGCCGCCGGAAAACCCCGACACCGCAGACGAATGGATTGAAAAAAGAAAACAGTACGCTTGAATGTTTGAAAAGTGAAACGCTGTTTGCAAACAAACTACTCAGCGAAAATGTCTGAAATTCACATATAAGGTCAAAATGAATGATAATAAAAAGGGCTGTTGCAGAAAAAAGAAAAAACGATAAAAAAAAACGGGAAAAAATGTTTGCAAAAAAATCCCAAAAAATGCCTAAAAGGTCCTAAAAAATATAAAAATAAAGAGACTTTTTACTGCAGAATATTATAATACATGGTTTATTAGATATTGAATTAAAATGGGAATATTTTTAACATTGAAGCCTATGGGATTCGCCTGAATAAACCTGCCAAATTAAACCACCGAATGGCAGGGCAATTCGGCAACTTTTCACTGCTCGGTTTGTGTTCTCTGAATAGATGAAGCATTGCTTCTCTATGGGGATTTCACTGCCCTCGAACAGGCACCGTATGTGCAGGCAATTCACCAGGATTTGGCGAACTGCCTGCTCTCTGGATAGCCGAATGGCCAGGAAAGGTAACCGAACGCTGAATTTCAGCGTTCGGTTACCTTTCGGCTCCAATTCGGAGCTCTTTGAATAACCCTGATAGTTTCTAGTCTCCCTCCACGCCGCTATATGATCTCGCGGCCCAGAAATGCAAGCCTCCGTGGAGTCCAAAGGACTGTGGAAGCACTGCTGCTGGAATAAGGGAGGTTAGTGCAGCGTTACTGAGATAGCACCTTCCCCTGAATACAACATTAAAATGTAGATGGCAAGCACAGATTTTCCTGCTTACCATCTCCATGTTAGCGTTAACTAGGGAAATATAGCCAAAAGTATTCGAATCTAAAAATAAAGAGTAATTACAGTTTACCTACATCCTAGGTAAAAGAGGGCTCATTCCTACATACAAACAGACAGGGGAAAAATACATAAAGACATTAATAAGAAGTAAAAAACAGATCACAATCCCATTACAAAAAGACAAGAATAGATTCCTCAAGCATGCAGTTAAATTCAAAGTGGAAGAGAAAAACAATGGCGAAAACATTGGCAGTATCCGAAAATCACAATCACTAGAAAGAACCAAATCTCGAGGTTGAGCTGGGAAGTGCAGTATGAAAGGATGACAATGAAAAATAAGTTAACAATAAAATGAAGCTGTGAAAGAAGCCCAGTAGTAGCAGAGGAATAGTAAAAATGTAATCAACTGATGAAAAATTAATGCCCTGATTTTCGGTGGTTTCATTTGACAGGTTTAAACAGGCAAATTCCACAGGTTTCAATATAGAAAACGGTTTGTTCTTTTCATTTGCAGCAAAAAGTCTCTTTATTAAATTATTTGGATTTTTTAGTAATTTTTTCGGGATTTTTTGGTGAAATTTTGTATTCCGATTTTTTTATTGTTATTGTTTTATTGTTATTCATATGACCTTATATATTATTTCCAGGCATTTTCATTCACTGACAGGGTTATTCAAAGAGAATCGAAAAGTCACCGCATGTTCGGTGACTTTTTGTTCCCTTCAATTCGGTGTGATTTGGCAATCCCATTTCGGCGACCCTGCGGTGTATTCAGCAAGCACCACAGGGCCGTCGTAGTGCAGGGAAAAGCCGCCGCAAACCCACAGAACACTCACCGCAAAACCCGACGAACGCTCTCCGAAACCCGCAAGAACATCTGGATTAACCCCGCAGAACACGCCGGAGTAAGCCGAGCAGCCACTGATCACAGCGCAGAGCAGCCGCCGGAAAAACACTGCAGATGAATGGAGTGAAAAAAAAAAACAGTACTCTTCAATGTTTGAAAAGTGAAACGCTGTATGCAAAGAAACTACAGAACGAAAATGTCTGAAATTTACATATAAGATCCTATGAATGATAATATAAAGGTGTGTTACAGAAAAAAGAAAACGATTTAAAAAAATAAACGGAAAAAAAGTTTTGCTAAAGAATCCAGAAAAATGACTAAAAGATCCAAAAAAAATCTAAAAATAAAGAGACTTTTTACTGCATAATATTATAATCTACAGTTTATTAGATATTGAATTAAAACGGGAATATTTTTAACATTGAAGCCTATGGGATTCTCCTGAATAAACCTGTCGAATGAAACCACCGAATGGCAGGGCATTTCGGCAACCTTTCTGAGCTGTTTTGTGTTCTCTGAATAGATGAAGCATTGCTTCTCTATGGGGATTTACTGCCCTCGAACAGGCACCGAACAGGCACCGTATGTGCAGGCAATTCACCAACATTTTGCGAACTGCCTGCTCTCTGGATAGCCGAATGGCCAGGAAAGGTAACCGTACGCTAAATTTCACTGTTTGGTTACCTTTCGCCAGCAATTCAGATCTCTTTGGTCTTTATATGTACAGGGTCATTCAAAGTATAAAAACCATGTGCAACTAGGCGGATAGAGATCCTATGGAAGAATCAATTAGCATGGGCTAACAAATACTCATTGGGTCCTTTCCTCATTAAGGACCAATAGCCGTATGCCCAATAATTATTCATAGGACCTTATATGTTTCAATTTTGACACTTTCAATCGTATTGTTTTTGTTTTTTTTACCTGCTTGGCGGCTTGTCAGCTTTCTCCTGTGGCTGGTGCTCTGCGGCTCGTCAGCTGCGATTGGCGGCTTTCTGGCGTGTTTGCGGCAGATGTTCGGCAGGTTGGCGGCGGGTTTGTGGTGGCATTCGACTGCCAATTTCCTGCACTTCGGGCAGTGGCGTAGCGTGGGGGGGTTGGGGGGGCGGTGGCCCCGGGCGCAGTTTTTTTAGGGGCGGATAACTTCAAAAGAAATTTGCGCCCCTAAAAGTTCCCAATGAGCAGGCCCGGACTGACCCGTCGGGCCCTCGGGCGCCGCCCAAGGGCCCGCGGGTTGAGGGGGCCCGGATGCCATGCCGCAGGAGTGCCTGGTCCTGAACAGCGTGAGTCCGTGTTGAAGGGGAGGCGGCTGCGTGCGTGCGCAGGTCACGCGGTCCGGCCAGTCAGGTGGTACTGAGTCTCTGTACCACCTGACTGGCCGGACCGCGTGACCTGCGCACGCACGCAGCCACCTCCCCTTCAACACGGACTCTCACGCTGTTCAGGACCGGGCACACCCGCTGCATGGCATCCGGCCCCCACCCCCTGCATGGCATCCGGCCCCATGAGAGCTGGGCAATATCCAGGTGAGCTGGGGCAATATCCATGTGAGCTGGGGCAATATCCAGCAGGTGAGCTGGGGCAATATCCATGAGAACTGGGGCAATATCCAGGTGAGCTGGGGCATATCCATGAGAGCTGGGGGCAATATCCATGAGAGCTGGGGCAATATCCAGGTGAGCTGGGGCAATATCCATGTGAGCTGGGGCAATATCCATGTGAGCTGGGGCACATCCATATGACAGGGGCAATATCCATATGAGCTGGGGCAATATCCATATGAGCTGGGGCAATATCCATGAGAGCTGGGGCAATATCCATATGAGCTGGGGCAATATCCATGTGAGATGGGGCATATCCATGAGAGCTGGGGCAATATCCATATGAGTTGGGGCATATCCATATGAGCTGGGGCAATATCCATTTGAGCTGGGGCATATCCATGTGAGGCTTGGGGCAATCTACATGTGAGCTGGGGCAATATCCATATAAACTGGGGCAATATCCATGTGAGCTGGGGCATATCCATGTGAGGCTTGGGGCAATCTACATGTGAGCTGGGGGCAATCTACATGTGAGCTGGGGACATTCTGTGTATATGTATCTGGGGGGATATATACATGTGAGCTGGGGCATTTTTATATAGAAACATAGAAAATGTCGGCAGATAAGAACCTTTCGGCCCATCTAGTCTGTTCTTATTGGAAAGCGTCACAAAAGTATCGGTACTCGGGATCGGTGAGTACTTTTAAAAAATATCGGTACTCGTACTCAGTGTTAAAAAAAAGTGGTTTCGGTGCATCCCTAGTTTTCATTTGTAGTTTTTTGTTTAATCACCTGCAATAGTGATTCAAAGGCAAGTGTGGCGTTTGTTTATGCAGGAATAAATAAAGACCTTTCATTTTCACAACTTCAAGTCTGCGGCTGTTTATACCCTAGAGTACCATGTTGTTTGGCTGGAACCAAGTATCCCGAGTGGTTGTTGTATCACAGTTAAGGGGTTCAATGCCCTAACGGTGGAAGGGAATCAGGGCATGCTAACGTGTCCACAGGTTGGGGGGGGCGCACAATTATTGGCTGGCCCCGGGCGCTGACAACCCACGCTACGCCACTGACTTCGGGACCCTGCGGGAATGCTGAATTCACTGCAGGTTGGGGAAATTTGATTCCCCGAAGTGTAGGGAAGTGCTGGGAACGAGAGAGCACCGATATGTCGGTAACATGTTGGTGTGCTCTGAATAACCCCCAGTATCTTTTTGAAATGGTCAGGATGTGAGGAGTGCCCCCACCCATCGAACTGGGCGAAGTGGTAGAGTTACTAGTTTGAGTACTAGTGACATCGGCACGAAAAGAGTGTGCAAACATCACTATCTCTGAGACCAATCCCATAGGTGATCGGTCTTTGAGAGGCCATGATGGAGCGACTCTGCGCATGAGTGCAAATCCGATCCATCGGTCTGCGCAGGTGCTATGAAACTTGCGCACACTTACAGGCAGCAGTGTATCTTGGCCTAGACCGACAAGGTCTAGGGCGGCAATTTACAGGGGGCGGCGCCCCGCCGCTCAATGGGACCCGCCAACCCACCGTTCAATGGGACCCACCGGACCTGAAACCTTGTGGGACCCGCCTCCCGCGGCTTCCGGTTAGTGAATACGGCTGCCGGCACAGAGCGTTTCTGTGGCTGAAATGCAGCGCTGGGAGGAAGTCGTCATATGACGTCACTTCCTCCCAGCGCTCCACCATGCTTCAGAGCAGATGCCGGGCCCGGGAAGGAGAGGTGGCTCGCAGGACCCAGCCGCCAGCCCTCCAGCTGCCAGGTCAATGAAATGAAAGAGGTTGGGGGGAGTTTAAATGAAAGAGGTGCGGGGGGTTTAAATGAAAGAGATGGGAGGAGTTTAAATGAAATGAAAGAGGTGGGGGGAGTTTAAATGAAAGAGGTGTGGGGTTTAAATGAAAGAGGTGGTGGGGTTTAAATGAAATATAAGAGGTGGGGGAGTTTAAATGAAAGAGGTGGGGGGGTTGAAATGAAAGAGGTGGGGGGTTAAATGAAAGAGGTGGGATGGAGTTTAAATGAAATGAAAGAAGTGTGCAGGGGGTTAAATGAAATGAAAGAAGTGTGGGGTTAAATGAAATGAAAGAGGTGGGGGGTTTAAATTAAATGAAAAGAGTGGGGGTTGGGGGTTATGAATTGAAAAGAGAGGGGTTATGAATTGAAAAGAGTATAAAGGGTTAATGAAATGAAAAGAGGTGGGGGGTTTAAATGAAATGAAAAGGGTGGGGGGTTTAGATGAAATTAAAAAAGGGGGTTATGAAATGAAAAGAGTGGGGTTTTATTGCTGTGCAGCTGTGATACGCTCATACACAGTGCACATTTCTGTGGGTTTTATTGCTGTGCAGCTTTGTGATCCGCTCAAACACACATTTCTGTGGATTTTATTGCTGTGCAACTCTGATACGCTCATACACAGTGCACCTCTCTGTGGCTTTTATTGCTGTGCAGCTCTGTGATACGCTCATACACAGTGCACCTTTCTGTGGTTTTTATTGCTGTGCAGCTCTGATACGCTCATACACAGTGCACATTTCTGTGGGTTGTATTGCTGTGCAGCTCTTATACGCTCATACACACTGCACAATTCTGTGGGTTTTATTGCTGTGGAGCTCTGTGATACGCTCATACACAGTGCACCTTTCTGTGGGTTTTATTGCTGTGCAGATCTGTGATACACTCATACACACTGCACATTTCTGTGGATTTTATTGTTCAACCAATTAGAGCAGCTGTGATCCAGTATACTTGACATGCATGGCTGATCTTTGTAAAAATGGGTGAATTTAAACATTTCACAACTTTATTTGATTATCTCAATAGATACAACATTTGAAATGGTATTCAAAATATACAAGTAGGCACTTGGTGTCCATTTTTAATATAAAGAGAGGAATAGGCAAAGCTATAAGAGGAAAAGGTGGAGCCTAAAGAGGAAGGGCGGAGTTTAACCTGGAAGAGTTGTGACCTTAACAGGAAGGGGTGTTTCAAATTTAAATTAGGGGGTGCACGAGTTTAGTCAGGCTTAGGGCAGTACAAAACCTAAATACACAACTGCTTACAGGTCTATTCAAAGAAAGATTAAAATCAGGAGAAATTCTCCTGAGTTCCACCTTTGACAAAAAAACTGAAAGTTCGGAAGTTAGGTTGAGTTGCGCAATTTGCAGTTCCTATGCTATGCGGGAAGCGCAAATTACGCCGGAAAGCCTCAGGGACTTCCGAGCTCGGGGATCCCTGAGCTGAAGAGAACGAGCTGTGTGCGTCGAGGGACATAAAAGGAATAAAATCACCTAAAATTAAAAAAAAAAATTGACATAGGCTGTCAGCGGCCTCTGCCCAGTTATTTAAGGGCAGAAAGGAACACTCTATGTATCAGTAGAGTGTTCCTTTAAGAATTATTTGCTGCGTGGACCGTAGCCATCATCAGCCACCCCCTAACAGAAGATGAGACTAAAGTTTAGCTATTTTGGATGCTATTTGTTAGATGAGGTATTTTGGATTTACGGTGGGGGAAGGGGGGAGTAATCAGGCTGCGAAAACATTAATGGCTTTATTTTCATTAAATTAACCAGAAATGCATATTTTAAGCCATAATAACCGAGCTGAAAAAAATATGTGAGTAGAACAGCCCCCGTTCTGATATTATATCTAGATCTGTTCATTTTCTTTGCCATTTCTGGATTCTGCATAATGGATTTGAAAGTGCTACTCTGCGGAGAATTAATGCACTAATAATTGTAGCCTTCAATGGGGATCCCAGCTGGGCTAAATAAACTGAAATCCCAACGAGGGCTTGTGAAGTGCACATCTGGAAAGCCGGCGCTCTAAAGGATCCAGCAAATCCATATCTATTTAGACAAGACGTGTAAGACTATATTGCCAAAAGTATTCGCTCACCTGCCTTGACTCGCATATGAATTTAACCACTTCAATGCTGAGGACGCGCTCAGCGCGTCCTCAGCATTCCCGCTGGTATGCGGAGGACGCGCTGAGCGCGTCCTCCCATTGGGGTCAGCGTTCGGCCGGGTTCCGGCCGATCGCTGGCCCCCCCGGTGCGGGCTGACATCCTCGATGTCAGCCGCTCATCCGGGACCGCAGCCGCCGGAATTAGGTGTCATCGCGGCAGCGCGATGACACCTAATTCAGGCGCCCCCCCCCGCATGTGCGGAGGAGGCGCCCGAAAGGGAGGGGGGGAGGTCCTTCGGACCTCTCTCCCTCCCGATCGGCGGCTCTGCGGGGGTTAACCCAGGCATCATTTGGAAGGGCACAGCCTGCCCTTCCAAATGGTGCCTGGCATTAACCCCTGGGGAGTTGGATCGCGAATCGGCGCTGAAAAGCGCCGGTTCGCGATCCTTTCCCGGAGCTGGCCGACATCTTGGATGTCGGCCAAGCCTCCGGGAACTCCCCCTGAGGACTGGCGTCATCGTGCGTAGCACGATGACGCCAGTCCTGGACTTAACCCCTAACTGCCACCAACTGTGGAGATAGGGAGTTCATTGGAACTCCCTATCTCCCGATCCGTGGCAGTTAGGGGTTAATGTTTGGTATGGTTGGATCGGCCAGAGCATGGCCGTTCCAACGATACCAAACATGAAAGTGAAAAAGTTTGTAAAAAAAATAAAAATGAAAAATAAAAATAAAAACAAATTAAAAAAAAAAATTATAAAAAAAAAAAATTTTTTTTTATTTTTTTTGGTTTGTTAATGCAGCAATATTGTTCCCATTTCAATTATAATGTGAACAATGATGCTGCACTAACAATTTTTGTATGCGGTGCGTTTGTTAAAAATAGTGTAATTTTCCCAAAAAAAAAATGTAACGAGACCCCATCTCTAATTTTTTTAACAAGCGCACCCCATACAAAATATAACCGCAATTGCTCGCATGTTAAAATGTGAAAAAAAAACACTTTACACGTTGTAAATTATTGAAAATACATATTTTATTGCATTTTTTGTTATAATATACAGACATGACATAACGTATACATATAATAATGACATATTATGAATCTGCCGAGTCTGACGGAAAGAACGATATATAATATGTCTGGGTCATATACTAAAATAAGCTTTCAAAACACGTTTAAACATGATGAGCAAAACCGGTAAAAATGACCTCAGCACAGGGGCGGGAAAAGCCTCAGCAGCGAAAGGGTTAAGTGACATCCCATTCCTAATCCATAGGGTTCAATAGGACGTCGGTCCACCCTTTGCAGCTATAACAGCTTCAGCTCTTCTGGGAGAGAAGGTTTAGGAGTGTGTTTATGGCAATTTTTGACCATTCTTCCAGAAGCGTATTTGTGAGGTCACACACAGATGTTGGACGAGAAGGCCTGGCTCTCAGTCTCCGCTCTAATTCATCCCAAAGGTGTTTTTTCGGGTTGAGGTCAGGACTCTGTGCAGGCCAGTCAAGTTCATCCACACCAGACTCTATGATCCATGTCTTTATGGACCTTGCTTTGTGCACTGGTGCACAGTCATGTTGGAAGAGGAAGAGGCCAGCTCCAAACTGTTCCCACAAAGTTGGGAGCATGGAATTGTCCAAAATGTCTTGGTGTGCTGAAGCATTCAGAGTTCCTTTCACTGGAACTAAGGGGCCAAGCCCAACTCCTGAAAAACAACCCCACACCATAATCCCCCCTCCACCAAACTTTACACTTGGCACAATGCAGTCAGACAAGTACCGTTCTCCTGGCAACCGCCAAACCCAGACTCATCCAACAGATTGCCAGATGGAGAAGCGCGATCCATCACTCCAGAGAACGCGTCTCCACTGCTCTAGAATCCAGTGGCGGCGTGCTTTACACCACTACATCCAACGCTTTGCATTGCACTTGGTGATGTATGGCTTGGATGCAGCTGCTCGGCCATGGAAACCCATTCCATGAAGCTCTCGGCACACTGTTCTTGAGCTAATCTGAAGGCCACATGAAGTTTGGAGGTCTGTAGCGATTGACTCTGCAGAAAGTTGGCGACCTCTTCACACTATGCACCTCAGTATCCGCTGACCCCGTTCCGTCAGTTTACGTGGCCTACCACTTCGTGACTGAGTTGCTGTCGTTCCCAAACACTTCCACGTTCTTGTAATACAGCTGACAGTTGACTGTGGAATATTTAGGAGCGAGGAAATTTCGCGACTGGATTTGTTGCACAGGTGGCATCCTATCACAGTTCCACGCTGGAATTCACTGAGCTCCTGAGAGCGACCCATTCTTTCACAAATGTTTGTAAAACAGTCTGCATGCCTAGGTGCTTGATTTTATATACCTGTGGTCATGGAAGTGATTGGAACACCTGATTCTGATTATTTGGATGGGTGAGCGAATACTTTTGGCAATATAGTGTATGTCAAGAAGAGGTTAAATAATCTTTTCTGCAGATTCTGCTTTAAAAGGGTTACTGGCTGTCCTTAGTGCTGAAACCTATTTCAGTACCAGGAACAGAGTATTCTTTCCCCTGCAGCAGGTTTTTTTTTTTAAAATATTCTTCATTCAGCGGCGTGTCCGGCATTCGACCTGGGTCGTCCAGTGGACGGTGACATTACGGTGCTCTCTGAATAACCCCTAAGTTGCTTGTGTGTTCTTCACTCCAAAGTGCATAACCTTGCATTTATTTACATTAAATACATTTCTTCTGCTTTTTGAGTGCCCAGTCCTCCAATCTATCTAAATCCCTCTGCAGGGAAGTAATATCCTGATCACATTTTTATCATCTTTCCTACTTTTCTGTCATCTGCAAACACTGACACATGACTATCGATGCCTATTTCAGGGTGATTTATAAATAGATTGCTGTTGATAATATAATTCCTTCTACTGGACTTCTGGAAACCAGACGGAGATAAATATCGTGATTGCGATGTAATAATAAGCCTTAGTGTCTGGTACTGCCGGCACCTGGCACAAGATGACGCTGCTCATCGTATTTTGTGATCCCAGCCGCAGTTGACGCAAGAGGGCGCCATAACCTAATACATGGCTTCCAATCCTGTGAATTGTGAGGGGACGCGGCACCGAGATGCTGGGAGAGACAACCAAAGCACATGGAGGGATCAGGCATTTCGGGTGACAGTCTGTAATGTTGTTTTACTCCAATCTAAAGGCCCCCTGTAAAATGGGCTTAATATCAAAGTCTCAGATTGAGTGGATTGGTTAAAGTTCCAGAAAGCAACAAAAGTGATCATTAAAATATATAAAATAAAATTAAATGTCAGCTCCTCCCCTCCCCTCCTGTTTTTCACCCCCTCACCCATCTAGACTGTAAGTTCCCATGGGAATAGGGTCCTCATGTCTCTATGATACCATGAGTATCGGTTGGAAGGAATACTGACCTGCCTCCATTATGTATTGTAGAATTGTCTTGTCTTTACCCATTGCACCATTTACAGCGCCGCGGAATGTGTTGGCGCTTAATAAATAATTAATAAGTAATAATAATAATTTAGCTTTACACAAAATGAAGAAAAAAAACATCTGGTCACACGGCCTTGGTCCCGTACCAGGCACATTCCCAATAAAGGTTCAAGCCTTGAGCTGAAATGGTGTATACACTTGCTAGGGTTGTCACCTTTTCTTTGTGCCAAATCCGAACACTCCCATACTGTGTGGCAAAATATTTTTGTTGCTCACAGGTATACACTCTGTCGCACAGACGCTCACACACGTACACATATACAAGTCCTTCCCTTTCACATCCCATTTCAGCCCCATTCACCTGAACCTCAAATCAGCCACATTCACCTCCCCCAATCTGTCTAATTTAACTCACAAACTAGCCCCTTTCACCCCCAAACTTCCTCAAACTTACTGCACACATACAGGGAAGAGAGTGAGATGAGAGAGAAAGAGTGCGAAAAGGAGAGAGAAAAGGGGAGTGGGAGGGAGAAAAGGAGAAGGGAGAAAAGAGAGAGAGAGAGGGATAAATGGGAGAGAGAAAGAGGGAGAAAACAAGAGATAGAGAAAAGAGGAGAGAGGTAGGGAGAAAAGGAGTGAGAGAGGGAGAAAATGGTAGAGAGAGAAAAGGAGAAGGAGAAAACGAGAAAGAGGAGAGAGAAATAGAGAAAAGGAGTGAGAGAGGGAGAAAATGGTAGAGAAAAGGAGAGGGAGAAAATGATAGAGAGAGAGGGAGAAAATGGGAGAGGGATAGAGAGGGAGAAAACAAGAGAGAGAGAGGAGAAAGAAATAGAGAAAAGGGGAGAGAGAGAGGAATTAAAATGGTAGAGAGGAAGAAAAGAGAGGGAGAGAGGGAAAAAAGAAGAGTGAAGGGAGAGAGGAAGAAAAGGGGAGGGAGAGGGAGAAAAGGGGAGAGAAAAGGGGAAAAGGGAGAGAGAGTGAAAAGGGAGAGATGGAGAAAATGAGAGGGAAAGGGGAGAGAGAATGAAAATGGGGAGAGAGTGAAAATGGAGAGAGGGAGAAAAGGACACAGACAGAGATGAAGAAAATGAGAGGGAGAGGTAGAAAGTGGGAGAGAGGGAGAAAAGGAGAGCGAAAGGGGGACAGATACCCGTGGTTTGTGTCAGTGAGCGACTGGGTTATATCTGTGTGGTTTGTGTCAGTGAGGGGCTGGGTTATATCTGTGTGATTTGTGTCAGGGCGGGGCTGGGTTATACCTGTGTGGTTCGTGTCAGGGAGGGGCTGGGTTATATCTGTGTGGTTCGTGTCAGGGAGGGGCTGGGTTATATCTGTGTGATTTATATGTCAGGGAGGGGCTCGGTTATACCTGTGTGGTTTGTGTCAGTGAGTGGCTGGGTTATTTATATATGTGTGGTTTGTGTCAGTGAGTGGCTGGGTTATATATGTGTGGTTTGTGTCAGTGAGTGGCTGGGTTATTTATATGTGTGGTTTGTGTCAGTGAGTGGCTGGGTTATTTATATGTGTGGTTTGTGTCAGTGAGTGGCTGGGTTATTTATATATGTGTGGTTTGTGTCAGTGAGTGTCTGGGTTATTTATATATGTGTGGTTTGTGTCAGTGAGTGGCTGGGTTATATATGTGTGGTTTGTGTCAGTGAGTGGCTGGGTTATATCTGTGTGGTTTGTGTCAGTGAGTGGCTGGGTTATTTATATATGTGTGGTTTGTGTCAGTGAGTGGCTGGGTTATTTATATATGTGTGGTTTGTGTCAGTGAGTGGCTGGGTTATATCTGTGTGGTTTGTGTCACTGAGGAGCTAGATTCCTGTGAAGAAGATCCTGCACTTGCTTTGCGTAGCACGTTTCATGAGGTTGCATTACATGTATATACCCTGGCGGTGTCTCTGTTTCATAGTTCATGATGTCTGTTCAACTGATTATTACTGTTTTAGTTTGAAAAGCACCAACAGATGCTACGTCTCTGAACAGTGAAAACAATGTAATTAAACCAGTGGAAGATGACAAAGACACCGAGATGAATCATATTGTTTCTCAGGTAAAATGTATAAGTCGATATTTCGCTGTATCCCAGTGCACTCTCTGCAGAAACCGCTCTCAGGCCAAACATTAAACATAAAATGCCTCCATTCCTAACTTGAAAGCAGTGGCCGGGTTTGCAGCGTGTGCACAGCGCTTTCTCCTCAGACAAATGAGCTCCATTAAATACAGGAGATGCTTATGACCTGCTCGTCCCTGTATGTAACGCATGACTAGCAGGGTTATTCAAAGAGAGCCGATCTGGCCCCGAAACTGAAATGCAGCGTACAGCTAAATTTCCTGCCCATTCGGCTATTCAGAGAGCAGGCAGTTCGCCAAATGTTGGCGAATTGCCTGCATATATGGTGCCTGTTCGAGGGCAGTGAAATCCCCATAGATGCTCCATCTATACAGAGAACACTGAACAGCTGTGAAAAGTTCCCGAAATGCCCTGCTGTTCGGTGGTTTAATTCGACATGTTTATTTAGGAGAATCCCATAGGCTTCACTGTTAAAAATATTCCCTTTTTAAACCAATATCTAATAAACCGTTTATTATTATATTCTGCAGTAAAAAGTCCCTTTTAGGCATTTTTGGCAAAACAAATTCTGTTTTTTTCACATCGATTTTTCTTTTTTCTATAACAGACCTTTTTATTATTTATTTATTTATTTATAAAGTATTTTACCAGGAAGGATACATTGAGATTTCTCTCGTTTTCAAGTATCATTCATTGGATCTTATATGTAGATTTAAGACATTTTCTTTCAGTAGTTTTTTGGAAACAGCGTTTCAAATTTCAAACTTTAAAGCGTACTGTTTTTTGGGGGGCTTTCACCTCGTTCGTCTGCGTGTCGGCTTTTTCCGGCGACTGCTCTGTGCTGTGATCGGCGGCTAGTCAGGTTTCGGCGAGTGTTCGGCGAGTGTTCGGCGGGTTTGCAGTGAGTGTTTGGTGTGTTTGTGGCGAGTTTTCCCTGCACTACAGGAACTCAGATCACCGAATCGTCCCTAAGTATGGGGAACGAAAAGTCACCGAACGTGCGGTGACTTTTCGGATCTCTTTGAATAACCCTGTTCGCAGTGGACGAAGTACCAGGGTCGCAGCGGTCGCAGTTGCGTCCGGGCCCTGGCATTCCGCCACTGGAGGGGGCCCAGCGCCGCCCGCCAGATTCGGGCAATCAGCGTTGGAATCTGGGGGCAGCGCGGCCGTTCCTCTCCCTGCGAGCGGCCGCTGGTTTGCAGCTTAGCCGCTAGTGGGATGGGAACTACCTGACCGTTGCACGGGATCCTCTCGCGAGAACTCGGCTGCACTGGTCAGGTGGTTTCCGGTGAGCGGCCAGGCTGCATGCTTTCAAGAAAAAAATACTCCAGCATATGGCAATAAATTCTGACTTTATTCCATCAACATAGCAGAACAACGTTTCGACCTGCAACCAGGTCTTTGTCAAGTCAAAGCCAGAATTTATTTCCATATGCTGGAGTATTTTTTTTTTCCTCGATATTGTGCTACGTCCTTGGAGTGAGGACTTTCCAGCGGCAGCTCAAAAGGTGGGTGGCAGCAACCTGAATTGAACTTTATTTGAGGCTGCATGCTTTCAGCAGCCGCTCGCCTCGGAGAGGAACAGAACACCGGCGGCAGCAGAGGAGGTCAGCTGGGGGCACTATATACCCATAAGAGCTGGGAGCAATATATCCATGAGAGCTGGGGGCAATATATACCCATGTGAGCTGGGGGCAATATATACCCATGAGAGCTGGGGGCAAATATATATATAAGAGCTGGGGAAAATATATCCATAAGAGCTGGGGGCAAATATATCCAAAAGAGCTGGGGGCAAATATATCCATAAGAACTGGAGGCAAATATATCCATAAGAGCTGGGGGCAAATATAACCATAAGAGCTGGGGGCAATATATACCCATGTGAGCTGGGGGAATATATACCCATGTGAGCTGGGGGCAATATATCCATGAGAGCTGGGGGCAATATATACCCATGTGAGCTGGGGGCAATATATACCCATGAGGGGACAATATATACCCATGAGAGCTTGGGGGAAAATATATCCATGAGAGCTGGGGGCAATATATACCCATGGGAGCTGGGGGCAATACTATCTTTTTTTATATTGCAGGGGAAAAAGGTAAAAATATAGATCTTTTTTTGGAGGGGCCTTCATGGATTCTTGCACCGGGGCCCTCAGGTTTCTAGTTACGCCAGTGCCTGTTTGTGTACGATGCAATATGGATCTGTCAGGATTACCTGTATACAGGATGGAATAATAGGGTTTATTTGCATTTTATGGCAGTAGAATTGATTTGCTACCCTCAATGTAGAATGCTCTCATGGCTGGCAGAGCATGTTGCAGTACAGAGCGCTCACGGATGCCAACGTTCAACATCACTGCTTAGGTTATATGTTTATTAGGCTCTTGTTTTAGCACACACTTAAAGGGTTATTCAGAAAACACTGAAATTTCAGGGAACTTTCAGTGCTTTCTGGTTCAACGCACTTCAGAAGCACTTTGGCGATTCCATTGCACCGTCTCTGCGGTCAATTCAGTATTCACCACAGGGTCCACGAAATGCGCCGCACATGGAGCCACCGAACTGCAAAAAAAAACTCCCTAACTCTGCTGGTCTCCTAATAGTTGTTTAAACCAATAAAAATGCATTAAAATGTGTGTAACTAATAAAAAAAGTCCTATTAAAGATACAATAAAAAGTTTGTTACGGAATTGTAAAAAAATCACTTTAAAAAAAATTGTAAATCAAATTTTTTGTCTAAAAAATATAAAAAAATACGAATATATGTACCAAAAAATACATAAAGAAAAAGATGGTTTGCTGAAAATGAAAATAATAAGCGGTTGAATAAAAAAATGGATAAAAACGATCATTTTATTTAACATTGAATTCTATAGGATTTGCTTGTTTAAAACTGTCGAATTGAATCAGCAAAAATCAGGGCATTTCACGGACACTTCGGTGGAGTTTGGTGTTCTCTGAATACAGTAGATTAACCATTACTTCGCTATGGGATAATTTTGTTGTAGCCAATCTGTGGCAAACTGCACCGTATTTCACCGGTATTTGACGAATTGACAGCTTTTTGAGTAGACAAACTGACACAAAATTTCACCATAAAGTGAAATTCTCCGTTCGATGCAATTCGGTGGCAAGGTCGCCACTTATTGAATAACTCCTATAGTTCTTCATCGCCGCAGCACAAGGCTGGTCAGTAAGAAAAAAGACAAAAAGACAAATGCTCCAGTGTGTGCATGAAATCTTTGTAACATTTATGTTATAATAATCTGACATTTTGTTACTGCACACCAGGAAAACCTATTCATTCAGCCCTTCCAGTAGGTATCTGTGCTAGATGATTTAGCCTCCTTCATACTGTGCCTCTACTTCAATTCACCTTCGGTGAACCTGTGTTCACCTGCGTTATATGATCACTTCCTCCCAGCGCCGCAGAGTACATGTGACGGCGTGACTCGGGAGGAAGCAGAATCTGTGTCCAGGGACCTTGTAACACTCGTTGGCGGATCATTATGTCACGTCCGAGCCGAGGGAAGAGGGCACATTTCTGCTGGTGGTGTCACCCCCTGGAAGTTATGCCTCTGGTGTCACCGGGTGCGGTCCACACCGGCCTTGTCAAACCACTGACTAGATGTATGATATAGACCTTCCAGTTTAGCCGCCTGTAAGGTACAATATGAATTCTGCATCATTGTTAACGTCCATACCCCCCCAAAAAAAAGGTATTCCTCCCAGCAGCCAAGGTAACCAGGATGACCAGCTGCTTGGTAGGGCAGCTAATTGAGGCTGCTCATATATGAGTACTGAATTAGATCTTATCTATAGTCTTACAAAACCCTAAACTCTACAGCTTCAAGACCGCAAGCCCCATTAACCAGGCACACATGTTGCATTATCCCATAGTCCTCCCAAAAGCCAGGTCAGCAGCATAGGGTTGTCGGGAAGAACAATAAGAGTAAGAGAATAACACATTGTTATTACAGAATGTCAGATGAGGAATTTGTGTGACGTGACAGGTATGATGATACCACAGGCTCACTGTATCTCCGTCCTAATGAATGTCTATGGAGACCCAGGATGACAGCGAAAACATTACCTTGTGCAGCGTTAGCTGCTCAGCAATCTTAATTAGAGAAAGCACCATTACGAAATCTCGTGTCATTTTCAGGTTTTTTGATGATGTCTAAACAGAATTCAGTCATTAATACATATCGTTCCCATGGAAATCTCCCTTTTGCGTCGCCTGTGTTTGTTCTAGCATATGACATGGAGGGATACGTTGATGTGACAATGTTGAGCGGAATGCAGACTCGCAGGTCGCTCGCCGCCTGATAACCATTCTAGACACGGCCAGTGACCGTTATTAAATGGAAGCACCGTCAGATCAGATTATACGCGGCATCTGCAAGAAATTAGAGAAAAGGAGAGAACGACAGACTGTCGCTGCTCCAGGTGCTTTGAACATGGCACCGTCTGGTAGGGAATGACTCATTACGTGTGACATTTAAATTCTCACAATTAGCTGAGACCTTTCTAGACATTAAGACAACCCAATTATGTTGAAAATCATCCTGTTCACCCTGAAAATCTACAGATTTTCTGAGAATATGTCTGTGGAACCTGATAATCTGTAGATTTAATGCCCTGAGACTCTGAGAATATTTCTATTCAGTGTGAAATCCCGAGAATATGTCCATTTAGATTGTAAGCTCTTGAACAGGGTTCTGCCTCCTGTTCCATGTGTGTAACGTGTATGTATATTTGTTATTCTGTCTCTCCCATTGCACAGCGGTAAGGAGTTTGTTGGCGCTTTATAAATACTTGTAACTGTAACTTCAAAAACTTGAGACTGTGCCCATTCACAGTGAAACCCTGAGGCTAGGGTCAAACGAACGCATTATTCTCAGCGACCGTCAAAAAGTGCGTCCGAATGCATTGACGTATTTTGTCACGGAATGCGCGAAAACGGTCAGACGAAACGCATTTTCGTGCGTGATTTTTTACGGATCATCAATAAAACACTTTTTGCGTCTGAACGTTATGTAGGCCGGATATTAGCAGCGTCTGACATCTCCTAATCACGCACACATGCCGCTAGCGGAAGCAGCGCACTCTGTACGTCAGTACTAGCGGTATCACGTTCTCGAAAAAATGCATTTGTTTGCCGCTTGCGTTGCGCGGCCGCACTTTCGTGCGCCCGTACTTTGTATATTGCCCGTCATTGGCCGTCATTTGCTGCTACTATGGCAGTGATAAAGTGCGGCTGCATGCGCGTTCGCACTGTATTCGTCTGACCCCAGCCTGAGAGGTGTCAATCTACATTGAGGTCTTTGGGATCTGCCCATTCTCTCTAATCTGCTCACTCACCAAGAGACCCTGAAGTTCTGTTCATTCCAATGGGTAAAACTGTATTTTAGCGGTGTAAATGATGTGATAGACATTCCAACTGTATTTTAGCGGTGTAAATTATGTGTGACCCATTTCAACTGTTTTAAGCATTGTAAACTCTAAGCCCTGATCCTAACCCAAACCCCTGACCCCTAACCTCGGACCCTAACCCTCAACAATATACTGACACTGTCTGACATTTACAACGTTATTATGTTTCAGTTAGGTTTCCAAATAATTTACAACGCTAAAATACAGTTTTCCCTTCCAATGTTAGACCATTTAAATCTGCCCAAATTCCCAGATGCCTAGAATCAACTCATTCCCTCTTGTGACCCCTGGTCCTGGAATATGTAAAATTTTTTGGGGGGAAACTCCACGTTCACCTGGAGATGCAGTCCATCTGCCCATTCACTTTACTGGCTGGATGGTGTAGAGGTAACATCGCTGCTCTATAACCATGGAGACACAGGTTCGAATCCCAGTCACCAGTAAGTGTCCTTGGGCAAGACACGTAACGGTACATACTCGCCACCCAGGACATACTTGAAAACGAGAGAAATCTCAAGGTATCCTTCCTGGTAAAATACTTTCTAAAAACCCAAATCAGACGGGGTAACCTGTGACCCTAATAATCTCCTCATTCAAGTCATGAGAAAGTATTCAATTACCAGAAGATCCCATTTCCTTTATGATTCTGAGAATAAGTCTATCTATTTTTGATCTCCAGCCTTTGAGGACTTGATAATCTAATTCAGGGCTAAAAATTGCCACTCGCCTTCTCGCAATTTGCGAGAGGAAACTGGGAGAGGGCGAGTGAGAATTGAGCTGTAATTGGAATGCTAGCGTCAGGATGGAGCCACTTGCATTCCCTTTGAGGTGCTAGCGTCAGCTCCATGCTAACACTAGCACTAGCCAGGGCTTTTTTTCTGCCGGTACGTTATGGTACTCAGTACCGGAACCTACTGGCAGGGCAGACGCTCCCCTGCTAGGATGTTGAGGACGTCTGCAGCCCATGGTGGAAGTTCCGCAGATCAGCACCTCTCTGCAGCTCTGTGATACGCTCATACAGTACACACTGCACATTGCTGTGAGTTTTATTGCTGTGGAGCTCTGTGATACATTCATACACACTGCACATTACTGTGAGTTTTATTGCTGTGGAGCTCTGTGTTACACTCATACACACTGCACATTACTGTGAGTTTTATTGCTGTGGAGCTCTGTGTTACACTCATACACACTGCACATTACTGTGAGTTTTATTGCTGTGGAGCTCTGTGATAAGGATGGGTATGTATTTGGGAATAGTTTGAGAGGGGGCGGCAGCATTTCATCTTTGGACCTAGACACCCCTTCAGTGTCATATATACTTTACATACGGTCACCATTCTATCACTGAAAGGAAAATGGGCAGTATGGGACTGGTTTAGGAAGGTTAACTGATGGCGAGTAACTTTTAAGGCCTGCCTAATAGCTCAGGACCTGAAATTTTGAGCCCTGATCTAATTTACCCTAAAGTCTGCAAAGACCTAATCTGTTTACAGTGTTCGCAGCCTATTAATTATATTTCACATTCTTACTGTTACATCCACCAGTAGATCTCAGTGTTGACACCCAGCCTCCCATGACTATAAATATCATTGCAGACTGTGCCTTATGCGATTCCTGCAAACAATAGCTGGTGATTGACAGAATTCCCATTAACATGTATAGGACTTGCTGTTCCTGGAGATGTGACACTCAAAGAGCGGACATGTCCTCAGGGTGGTTATTACTCTGAGCAATGTGCAGCTTCAGGAAATCCGCTCAATATTCTGTTTTTTTTTATGAATCCAGATATCTCTGAATAATATCTGTCTCTAATATCTAGCTCTATTCTTTCTTTCTGCCAGCTCCGTCTAATATACAAAGGACTAACCCGCGCTCTGCCCATGCTAATGCGCACCTCTTGTCTCCTGCGCTGATACAATCAACAACCCACCGGATACATGGTAGTAACCGTACAAAGAGCAGTTCTAGGGAGCGGTCCCCAAACCTTGCATTGGATAGATTAATTAATCATGATAATGAATTACAAAAGTAATGCAAAACTAAAGAACAACTACAGTAAATGTGCAACAATGGTAACCAAAGAGATGCTGCAGGCATAGGGGTGCGCAGGGAGTGATGCTGGTGTACGCTGGCACACCCTAATGTTGGATGAAGAGATCCTCTTTCACCTCTTACATTGACATTTTAGATGCCTCTTATCTGATTCATGATGAATAGCATAAAAACAGACTGTCTCTGGTTCTTATTTCTAATGAAAAATTAGCATTTTGTGCAGAATCTACTGAACATAAGATTCCCTTAACCCCTTAGTGACCGGGCGGTTTTACACAAATCCGTCTTTTAGTGACCAATGCTGTTTTTACGTTTCTGCGCTGTTAGTGTTTAGGTCAAATTTTCCTCTTACTCGTTTATTCAACCCACACATATTATACACCCTTTTTCCCGCCATTAAATGGACTTTCTAGAAATACCATTATTTCCATCATATCCAATAACTTACTATAAAAAAAATATGAAATATGATGAAAAAAATGGTAAAAACACACTTTTTCGTAATTTAATCCCCAAAATCTACAACCACCCAAAAAGACCCCGGCTAAATAGGTTAAAAATTTTGTCCCGAGACTATAAATACCCAATATTTACATGCGTTTGCTTTTTAACCCCTTCACTGCTGAGACAGTTCACCTATGTGCGCTGCGCTCATTCTGACCATTTTGTGCTAATTATTTTTAGATGAAAGCCTAGGTCCTATTTAATTAAACCCCCCAGACAAAAAAAACTTAAAAAAAAAAACCATTTTTTTATTTTATTAAATTTTTTTATTATTTTTTTAATTTATTTTAATTTTTTTTTAAAACCAAACCTGGTCATGTTTGGTATCATTGGAAAGGCCATAATCAGGCCTTTCAAATGATGTCAAATATGACCATCTAGCTGCCATGGATCGGGAGATAAAGGGATCCTTAGGATCCCCTTATCTCTACATGGCAGCTAGAGGGTTAACTGGCCCACTGACATCCTCACACATATAGTGAGGTTGTCAGTGGGTGGGGGGGGGCCTGGAGGCTTGGCTGACATCCAAGATGTCAGCCCCCCTCCAGGTTCGAATCGCGTTTTGGCGCCAATTAGCGCCGAAAAGCGATTCGGCAGTGAACGGGTTAATGCCATACACCGCTGAAAAGGGGAGACTCTCCCCTCTCCAGCAGTGCAAACGGCATCTCCCTAGCTTCAATGGTTGGGGAGATAGAGGGCTCTGAAGAAGCCCCCCCTCCCCTCCATTGAATTGCATGGGGACGCCTGCTGATGACGGCACCACGCAGCGTGGCGACGTCATCAGCCTCGCCTGCCCATGTAAATCACATGGGCAGGCTTCCTCCCTGCCAGATCACCGTGGGATCCAGCGAGGGAGGTGAGTATCGGGCGGGAGGGGGATTAGGCGCCGCTGACATACCCTGTACGTCCGCGGGTCTAAGGGAGACCCGAGAACAGGACGTACAGGGTACGTCAGCGGTCCTTAAGGGGTTAATAAATGTTCCATGGGTGCACACCCTAGTGCAATGGGCTGCATTGATTGATGGAGCTGGAGTGCTCGCTGGTCCTGTACTCAAGGCGTGTTTACTATCAGGGTTATTCAAAGAGAATCGAAAAGCCACCGCACGTTCGGTGACTTTTCGTTCTCTTCAATTCGGTGCGATTTGGCGATCCCATTCCGGCAACCCTGCGGTGTATTCAGCAAGCACCACAGGGCTGCCGAAATGCAGGGAAAAGTTGCCGCAAACCCGCCGAAAACTCACCGCAAAACGAGGGCGAACGCACACCAAAACCCGCAAAAACATCTGGATTAACCTGCCGAAAATGCCAGAAAAACCCGAGCAGGAGTCGATCAGAGCGCAGAGCAGCCGCCGGAAAGAGCCGACACCGCAGATGAAGGAGGTGAAAAAAAACAAAAAACAGTACGCTTGAATGTTTGAAAAGTGAAACGCTGTTTGCAAACAAATTACTGAGCGAAAATGTCTGAAATTTACATATGAGGTCCAATGAATGATAATAAAAAGGGCTGCTACAGAAAAAAGAAAAAACTTTAAAAAGGTTTTTAAAAAAAAAATCAGCAAAAGGTTTTGGCAAACAAATCCTGAAAAATGCTTAAAATATCCCAAAAAATCTAGAAATAGAGAGATTTTTTACTGAAGAATATTATAATGAAGGGTTTATTAGATATTGAATTAAAGGAACACTCTAATAAAAAAATCACCCCCCCCCCGTTTTTTAATCCTAACCTATCCCTATTCCCTTAATAAATCGTTATTTTTTGTTTTTGCAACAGTAATACTTACCCGAAAATCCTCTTGTTTCCAGCGGTATTTTTTTAAAAAATTTTATACTCACCTCCCTCCTCTTCCGCTCCCATCCTTCTTCCATCCGACTTGCCTTCTGGTTTACGTGAGAAGCGCGCATGCGCGCCTCTCACGTAAGCCAGCCAATCGGCAGGCTTCCTCCCGGCTCCCTCTGAGGATTAGTGTTGCGCGCAAGAGGATGCGTGCAACACTAACCCTCAGAGGGAGCCGCCAGCTTCTGCCCATTAGAGTCCCCATGTTAGAGAGTACAAGGGAATAGTGCCCTCTCTGACAGTTTTACCCCGGCCCGGAGTTCTGTCTCATATCTGGGGAAAGCTATAACCACTCTTTTATTTTACCAGTTCTTAACCTCCCTGGCGGTCTAATTTTTTCAAAATTTCGTGTCTAAAAGCATCTAAATTTTTTTTTAAAGGAGACGTGTTTTTGTACACAGTTAGCCTGTAATAATTAGGAATCACTCACTGAAATCCATGCAATCAAGAGTCTTTACTGGAAAAATCCTTTATAAATAAATTTAAAAAAAAATAGTAAATACACTGAGTCCGATAAAGTTTGAAACATGACATAATAATTTATTATCCCAAAAATAATTATCCAAAATAATGCAAATAAATGATATTCAATAAAATACAACAAAAAACACTGAAATCTGTCTGAAAACAAGGTTAAGAGGATGTATGGTCTGTATCTTATCCTGTAGTGCCACCTAGTGGCCGTTCATAAACATTGAATATTGGATTATACAGTGTATTTAATTTTTTTTTCTATGTTTGCTGCTGGTTCCGCCCCCCTGCATCGTGTGACTCGCAGGGAGCCTTACCAGGAAGCAACTCGCCGTGATCACACTGCGGGGGACAGCATGGGAGCACAGGAGGAGGTGAGTATGCATCCAGCCAGAGTGTGGCTCCGGTTACCGTTTGCGGTAGTGAAATTTAACCCCGAGTCACACTCGGGAATACCACCAGGGAGGTTAAGCTTCGACTAAGGACTGGAGAAGGAATGAAAGGTCGCTAGTGGGAGTAAGGATGTCCTTCAAGGGAGCAACACTAGCAGATATAACACAATCAGGCCCCTATTACATTGTTTGCGCAATTTAGTTCGCGCAGTGCAAATTGTTTTGCGCACATCGTCCGGCGTTATCGCACAAAACGTAACGGAGTATTCCTATCCGAACGCATTTTCTCATCCGTCCGAAAATCACTTTCGTAAAAACGACGCGCAAAACGAAGAGTAATACGTGTGCAGTAACGTAGCGCACGTAAATCAGCGTGCAGACTGTTTTATCACTGGATTCAGCCAATCAGAATGAATAACCTTAATTGACATCAATTTAACTTAATTGACTCACTTAAGTTTTTGTGCCTGTCAAAGTAAATCTGAGTATATATGCTGCAGAAATAAATAAAAAACGCACAAATTCACAATTTGGTTTGGTATGTGTAGAATGTGTAACTATACTGTGCTGTATTTTTTTTTCGTGCTGGTGTTTTTCGTTTCAGCCAGAACGTTCCGATTTGCAGTTACCACCAGCTTTTCAAAGATGTTAAAATTATGCGCGCAAACGTCGTTCGTAAAAAGATGCGCATCGTGTAATACCATCCGTGTACCAGCGCACGAATGAATTTGCGCTCACAATGTTAAGTATAGGACGCGCACAGTTCATCACGCTCGCGCAGGTCCATCCGCGTTAAACGATAACGCACATCGTGTGCACGAACGTTGTAATACGACGTTCAGCGCAAAGGGTTTTGCCCCTCTCGCAAATGTGGATTTGCGCACGCAAAACCAATTGCGCGAAGAATGTAATAGGGGCCTCAGTGCTCTAAAAGATCCACCACACTGAGTATGGTGCAGAATTAACTCTTTAAGTGTAAGAGTTAGGGCTAATTTTAGGGTTAGGGTTAATCCTAATCAAAAGAATCTACTCCATTTTCAAGTCATTGTTGTTAGTCAACATATTCTGTTCTTTCTTCCGACGCTCGCTTAGGCTTATCCCTAACCATAAAAGTAAGCCTAACCCTAAAACAAGCACAAAGAATAACCCTAAAACAGGCATAAATAGTAACACAAGGACCTGCGCAAATTGTGCACTCTACTTGGCATCGGTGAAATTATACTATTATTGTGCTAATTTTAACCAAAAAAACAAGGCAAATGCAACATTTCTTTTGTGCAAAATGCAGCTTTTTTAACCTAAGGGTTACTCAGAAAGTACCCCTTTCTCGTTCCCCCGCACTTCGAGGAATCAAAGTTCCCCACCCTGTGGTGTATTCAGCATTCACCACAGGTTCCACGGAGTGCAGGAAAAACCCAACGAACACCCGCTGAAAACCCACCGAAAACCCGCAGAAACTGCAGCAAAAACCACGCCGAACACGTGGGAACATGCCGACGAGCCGCTGATCACAGCACAGACCAGACACCGGAAAAAGCCGACAAGCTGACAAATGGGGTAAAAAAAAAAAAAAAAACTGTACGCTTGAACGTTTCAAAATTGAAACGATGTTTGCAAAAAAACTATTGAACGAAATGTCTAGAATTTACATACAGTCATGGCCGAAATTGTTGGCACCCCAGAAATTTTTCCAGAAAATCAAGTATTTCTCACAGAAAAGTATTGCAGTAAGACATGTTTTGCTATACACATGTTTATTCCCTTTGTGTGTATTGGAACAAAACAAAAAAAGGGAGGAAAAAAAGCAAATTGGACATAATGTCACACAAAACTCCAAAAATGGGCTGGACAAAATTATTGGCACCTTTAACTTAATATTTGGTTGCACACCCTTTGGAAAAAATAACTGAAATCAGTCGCTTCCTATAAGCATCAATAAGCTTCTTACACCTCTCACCTGGAATTTTGGACCACTCTTTCTTTGCAAACTGCTTCAGGTCTCTCTTATTGGAAGGGCGCCTTTTCCCAACAGCAATTTTAAGATCTCTCCACAGGTGTTCAATGGGATTTAGATCTAGACTCATTGCTGGCCGCTTCAGAACTCTCCAGCGCTTTGTTGTCATCCATTTCTGGGTGCTTTTTGACGTATGTTTGTGGTCATTGTCCTGCTGGAAGACCCAAGATCTCGGATGCAAACCCAGCTTTCTGACACTGGGCTCTACAGTGCGACCCAAAATCCTTTGGTAATCCTCAGATTTCATGATGCCTTGCACACATTCAAGGCACCCAGTGTCAGAGGCAGCAAAACAACCCCATAACATCATTGAACCTCCACCATATTTCACTGTAGGTACTGTGCTCTTTTCTTTGTAGGCCTCATTCCATGTTCGGTAAACAGTAGAATGATGTGCTTTGCCAAAAAGCTCTATCTCGGTCTCATCTGTCCACAAGACGTTTTCCCAGAAGGATTTTGGCTTACTCAAGTACATTTTGGCAAACTGTCGTCTTGCTTTTTTAGGTCTCTGTGTCAGCAGTGGGGTCCTCCTGGGTCTCCTGCCATAGCGTTTCATTTAATTTACATGTCGACGGATAGTTCGCGCTGACACTGATGCTCCCTGAGCCTGCAGGACAACTTGAATTTCTTTGGAACTTGTTTGGGGGCGCTTATCCACCATCCGGACTATCCTGCGTCACCTTTCATCAATTTTTCTCTTCCGTCCACCCACAGAGAGATTAGCTATAGTGCCATGGGTTGCAAACTTCTTGATAATGTTGCGCACTGTGGACAAAGGAAAATCTAGATCTCTGGAGATGGACTTGTAACCTTGAGATTGTTGATATTTTTCCACAATTTTGGTTCTCAAGTCCTCAGACAGTTCTCTTCACCTCTTTCTGTTGTCCATGCTTAGTGTGGCACACACAGACACACAATGCAAAGACTATGTGAACTTCTCTCCTTTTTATCTGCTTTCAGGTGTGATTTTTATATTGCCCACACCTGTTACTTGCCCCAGGTGAGTTTACAGGAGCATCACATGCTTGAAACAATCTTATTTATCCACAATTTTGAAAGGGTGCCAATAATTTTGTCCAGACAATTTTTGGAGTTTTGTGTGACATTATGTCCAATTTGTTTTTTTTCCTCCTTTTTTGTTTTGTTCCAATACACACAAAGGGAATAAACATGTGTATAGCAAAACAGGTGTTACTGCATTACTTTCTGTGAGAAATACTTGATTTTCTGGAAAAATGTCTGGGGTGCCAACAATTTCGGCCATGACTGTATAAGGTTATATGAATGATAATAAGGTCTGTTACAGAAAAAAGAAAAAAACGATTAAAAAAAAGCGGGAAAAAATGTTTCCAAAATAATCATGAAATGCCTACAAGATCCTAAAAAAATCTATAAATAAAGAGACTTTTTACTGCAGAATAAAATAATAAACGGTTTATTAGATATTGAATTAAAATGGGAATATTTTTAACATTGAAGCCTATGGGATTCTCCTGAATAAACCTGCCGAATTAAAACACCGAACGGCAGGGCATTTCGGCAGTTTTTCACTGCTGTTCGGTGTTCTCTGAATAGATTAACCATTGCTTCTCTATGGGGATTTCACTACCGTTGAACAGGCACCGAATGACGCCGAAATGTCATCGTGCGCTGAATTTCAGTGTGCGGTTACATTTCAGCGCAGATCGGCTCTCTCTGAATAACCCCTCAAGTGTTTTATTATTAGGAAACCATTTAAACTGCGACTTTATGCCACATTGCTTCCAGCCGCGACCACAAGCTGGCAACCAGTCCACACTCTGGACTCTGGTGGTGAAGTCGAGCGGGAATACTTGGGAACGCTGTTTTCCTAGTGTAGCGCTCACTCCCTAAGGAGCCGCTGAATTTAAACCTCGGGTCAGTCTCCTCGCACTAGGGAATAAATATACACCAGCACTGTTGTGGATTTTATAAGTTATATAGTTTACTGGTCTCAAATAAACTGGCATATATAAAGCATCATGGTATACATATATATTTACAGGAATTCATAATGCGAGAAGCGCGCAGCGGAAAAGAAAAAGGAATTTTAACCCCTTCGTTGCCCGGAGTGTGAGTCCCGTACAGGTTGTGTCCCAAGAAGGTGTGCGTGTATGCGTGTGTTGGTACCCGGGTACTAGATTCAACTGGCCAGTGAATGAATTCAATGTGTATTCGACTAGTCACGTTGGGGCCCTGTAGATTTAGACAAACTGCAGCGTGCTTTATTACTGTACTGTGGCCTGGAGGCCTCTCACCCATCCGCCAGATACTCTGCACCCTGCTCAACCCAGGACGTCTCTCCGCTCGATTTGGCTGGGACTCTGTGCCACCGGATCCGCTTGTCCGTCTCTGCCACAAGATTCTCAGTTCACCGCCTGCACTCCCAATAGATCATCGCGGTCTCCTAACTCGGGGTCCAAACTGCAGCTCTGTATCTGTGTAAACCTCTCAGCGGTGGATTACTAGGTCTCTGGCAAGTCACTGAAACCAGTCTTTAGCGTCCGCAAGGTAGCACCTGCGCTCTGGCCTGGTCACAATCGCTCCTTGTCTCACGTGCGTCTTGCTCTGTTCACCCCTTTGCGAGCACTGGCTCTCCTCCGAACGAGGTTGCGGATGTCTCCCCATTCTCTCCACCCACTTCCTCTCCCTGCCCCAAAGCATGCTGGAAAACGTAGTCCAAAAATGTCCAGTGTGGTTTACATTGCGCTCGTCTCCCCCTGGTGGCCAGAAACGAGTAATTACGGCAGCAGAATTAAACCAGCGCTACACTAGTTTTTAAAGATTTCCCCATCGGCCCGACAATTTGTGAAGCTTTTATTTAGATCAGTTTTAAAATTCTCCCCCCCCCCCATGTTGATGGCCTACAATTCCCAGAATTCTTTGACTGCAATAGATGGCTTGGTGAATAATGGGAGTTGTAGTTCAAAAACATATGGGGTGGCCAGAGTTTGAGATCCCTGATCTAGATGTTCAATCATATGTTCCCTTATTATACAGTTGTGTTCAAAATTATTCAACCCCCACTGAAATTGAGTGTTTTGGCCAGTTTGACATTGATTTTGATCATTCAGTCATCTTGCTTACAATTAAATCAAAGAGGCACGTGTAGGTCAGACAAATATAACATAACATTTATAATGAAATAACCACAAATGTCTTTTCTGTGCTCACATCATTATCAGTTTTATTCAACCTCCAAGTGACATTCAATCTTAGTACTTAGTACAACATCCTTTTACAGTTATAACAGCTTTTAAACGTGAAGCATAGCTTGACACAAGTGTCTTTCAGCGATCTATGGGTATCTTCGTCCATTCCTCATGGGCAAAAGCCTCCAGTTCAGTCACATTCTTAGGCTTGCGCACTGCAACTGCTTTCTTTAAGTCCCACCAGAGGTTCTCAATCGGATTTAAGTCAGGTGACTGCGATGGCCACTCCAAAATGTTTCAGCCTTTAATCTGCAACCATGCTCTAGTGGACTTGGAGGTATGCTTGGGATCATTGTCCTGTTGAAAGGTCCAACGTCTCCCAAGCCTCAGGTTTGTGACGGACTGCATCACATTGTCATCCAATATCTCCTGGTACTGAAGAGAATTCATGGTACCTTGCACACGCTGAAGCTTCCCTGTACCTGCAGAAGCAAAACAGCCCCAAAGCATGATTGACCCCCCGCCATGCTTCACAGTAGGCAAGGTGTTCTTTTCTTCATAGGCCTTGTTCTTCCTCCTCCAAACATAGCATTGATCCATGGGCCCAAACAGTTCTAATTTTGTTTCATCAGTCCACAGAACACTATCCCAAAACTTCTGTGGTTTGTCCACATGACTTTTGGCATACTGCAGTCGACTCTTCTTATTCTTTGGAGACAGCAAGGGGGTGCGCCTGGGAGTTCTGGCATGGAGGCCTTCATTACGCAGTGTGCGCCGTATTGTCTGAGCTAAAACTTCAGTACCCACATCTGACAAATCTTTTCTCAGTTCCTCAGCAGTCACACGGGGACTTTTCTCCACTCTACGCTTCAGGTAGCGCACAGCAGTCGAAGTCAGCATCTTCTTTCTGCCATGACCAGGTAGCGTTTCAACAGTGCCCTTTGCCTTGAATTTGCGAATGATGCTTCCTATGGTCTCTCTTGGTATGTTTAACATCTTTGCAATCTTCTTATAGCCATTGCCCTTCCTGTGAAGAGTAATCACCTCTTCTCTTGTCTTCCTGGACCATTCTCTTGACTTCACCATGTTTGTAACCACACCAGTAAATGTCTAGAAGGAGCTGAGTATCACAGTCATTTTAAAGCTGCCTAATTGGTGCTTATTATGCTTTATTGCTGCTCCGTGACATCCACAGGTGTTTTCAATACCTGATTGAAAACACTTGAATGAACCTCTGTTCTTCAGAGTGGTAGTCTTTAAGGGGTGGAATAATTGTGTCAATGAAGAATTCACAAAAGAAACATTTACTACTGTATTACAAAACCAATTGATGTCATTTTAGTTGCATATGGTTCTTTAAAAAGTCCTTGTAGGATTTCATTCTGAATACAATTACAAATGTACACTAAATTCCCTAAAACCCTTTACAGCATTGGGGGTTGAATAATTTTGAACACAACTGTAGGTGATAATTTTGGGTGAAGGGACAACATAATTACAAACTTTAAATTAAACTAGCTAAAGTGGAGAAAATACAGAAGCGGTGGTGAATATTCATTTCCCTGGTCAATTCCTGACCATTTTTACTTAATTAAATAAATTTGAAAGGGTACCTTGCTGCCATGTCCTCCTCGAGCGAACATGATAATATTAACCTTTATGATTAATTTCTGTCTCCTGGCTCGTTATTATTCAATGCTGTTTGGACGCTGCATAAATTAATTAATCACCAGGTAGTTGTAATTCACCAGGAGTCCTATTAATGGGGATAATGTGTTCCAAGAGAAAGGGGATGCCAGTCTAGGCAGTGATTGCTATGGATGTATAAATGTGTTATAATCTAAATTCACCCAAGTGTAATTCTCCGCACAGAGCAGCGATGCGCCCCGAGTGAAGGGTCACGATGCGTTTGTCTCTCCAATCATTCAAAAGGGAGAAGCAGGGAAAGTAAGGTCAAGGCAAGATGGATTCAATTGGATTAGACAGTGGTTTGATTGATCTCCTGGTCTATCAGAGCACGCAGGTTAAGCAGGACTTCGTCATAAATTAAATCTTCATCTTCCATGCGGTTACAGGATATGGAAGTAAATGCATGGCGCCAAATAATGTTCAGTTTGGGCATATAGACTACACGAAGAAGGACAAGGTGAGTGGGTGTTCATTTGGTTACCCCATGGATTCACAGGGGTGGTTCAGACAGATTTTGGTGAAGGTTGTAGCCTAACTGCTAAAACCCTCTGTGGTTTGAGGGTTTATTCAGAGAGCCGATCTGGCCCCGAAATGTCACCATACAGGGAATTTCCCCGTACAGTGACATTTCGGGGCCATTCGGCTATTCAGAGAGCAGGTAGTTCGCCAAATTTTGGCGAACTGCAAGTCGGTATGGTGCTGTTCAAAGGCAGTGAAATCCCTCAGAGTAGCAATGTTTAATCTTTTCAGAGAACACCGAACAGCAGTGACAATTTGACGAATTGCCCTGCTGTTCGGTGGGTTCATTCGGCAGGTTTATCAGGAGAACCTCATACAGGGTAATTCAAAGAGATCCGAATTGCTTGAGAAAGGTAACCGAACGCTGAAAATCAGCATCCGGTTACCTTTCTTGGCCATTCGGCTATCCAGAGAGCAGGCAATTCACCAAATCCTGGCGAATTGCCTGCACATACGGTGCCTGTTCGAGGGCATTGAAATCCCCATGAAAAAGCACTGCTTCGGCTATTCAGAGAACACAAACCAGCAGTGAAAGGTTCCCGAAATGCCCTGCCATTCGGAGGTTTAATTCGGCAGGTTTATTCAGGAGAATCCCATAGGCTTCAATGTTAAAAATATTCCCGTTTTAATTCAATATCTAATAAACCGTTCATTATAAAATTCTGCAGTTTTCAATTCTTGTGGTTTTTCCGTGGTTTTCGACAGGTTAATCCAGATGTTTTTGCGGGTTTTCGGCGTGCATTCGCTGGGTTTTGCGGTTCGTTTTCGTCTGGTTTGCGGCAGCTTTTCCCTGCCATTCGGGGGCCCTGTGGTACTTGCTGAATACACCGCAGGGTCACCAGTCTTTATTTATAGATTCTTTCGGATATTTTAAGCATTTTTCTTTTTTTTTTTCAATTTACTTATTTTTTCTGTAACAGCCCTTTTTATTATCATTCCCTGGACCTCATATGTAAATTTCAGACATTTTCGCTCAGTAGTTTCTTTGCAAACAGCGTTTCACTTTTCAAACATTCATGCAAACTGTTTTGCTAATTTATTCACTGCCTCTTCTGCGGTCTCGGCTTTTTCCGGCGGCTGCGATCGGCTCCTGCTCGGGTTTTTCCGTGGTTTTCGACAGGTTAATCCAGATGTTTTTGCGGGTTTTCGGCGTGCATTCGCCGGGTTTTGCGGTTCGTTTTCGTCTGGTTTGCGGCAGCTTTTCCCTGCAATTCGGGGGCCCTGTGGTACTTGCTGAATACACCGCAGGGTCACCGAAATGGGATCGGCAAAAGGAACCGAATTGAAGAGAGCGAAAAGTTACCGAACGTGCGGCGACTTTTCGAATCTCTTTGAATTACCCTGATAGTCTTCAATGTTAAAAATATTTCCGTTTTTACCCAATATCAAATAAACCGTTTATTATTTTAATCTGCAGTAAAAAGTCGCTTTATTTATTGTTTTGTTTTGTTTCCTAGGATCCTTTAGGTATTTTTCTTAAAAAAAATTTGGCAAAATTTTTTTTTCCGTTTATTTGTTTCTGTAACAGACCTTTTATCATTCATAGGACCTTATATGTAAATTTCAGACATTTTCGCTCAGTAGTTTTTTTGCAAACAGCGTTTCAATTGTGACACTTTCAGTCGTATTGTTTTCGTTGTTTTTTTTACCTGTCCAGCAGCTTGTCAGCTTTCTCCTGTGGCTGGTCTGCGGCTGCATTTGGCGGCTGTGTGGTTTGCGGCAGATTTTTGGTGGCGGTGGGCAATGAGTTTGCGGCGGGTTGGCAGTATCATTCGGCGGCCGATTCCCTGCACATCGGAGACCCTGCAGTGAATGCCGAATTCACCGCAGGCTTTGCCTTTATGCCTTTAATAATTATTATGTTGAATGCGCCACCACCCTGATTGCTAAACTAGCAGATGACACACCTACAGAAAGGCTGCACGCAGGTTAGGCCCCACCAACTGTGCACAAACCCTGTATCAGAGAGGAGTTCAGTTCTAGACCAGTGCCTGTCAGCGTCATTACTAAACTGCTCCGTAACCAAAAAATTAAATACCAGTCTGGACCTGATGAAATCCCCGCGATGCTGCTGAAAATCAGTGCACCGGCAATTGCAAATCCTGTCACAACCCTAATCAATGAATCACTGGTGACTGGCTACATGCCCAAACTCTGGAAGACTGGGAGAGTGGTACCTATCCATAAAAGAGGTGACAGTACTTTGATATCCAACTACCGTCCGATATCATTGCTCCCTGTAATGTCAAAGATTTTGGAAAAATGTGTGTACACGCAATTACATGATTATCATCAATAATGGAACTATTTAATCCCAGATCAATCCGGCTTTCGTCCAAATCACTCAACTACACCCACCCTTTTAAAAAGTCTGCAATGATATCCAAGCCGGCATGGAACAAGGAAACCTAACTGGAGCCATCTTACTTGATTTTGCCAAGGCCTTTGACACAGTAGACCATGGCATCTTGTTACAAAAACTCAAAAACTCTGGTATTGGTGAGCGCACGCTAACCTGGTTTCAATCGTATGTATCCAACCGATCGCAATATGTGTCCATTTCTGGCAGCTCCTCCCTCCCCCTCCCAGTCACATGCGGTGTACCCCAGGGCTCGATACTGTGACCGTGCGCTATGGCGCTTACCCTGGAGAAGCGTAGTTTGGATCCTTTAGGACAGATTTCTAGATACAGACTGCAATAAAGACAATATGACCGGATCTCCCAAGCCAGGGAGTAAATGGACAAGCCTGAGTAACACTTCAAATTATTCCATAATGGATGCCCAAGAGGTCTTAAATTTTCTGCCGTAAAAAAAGTGAGATGCGCCAATAGGGGTGTGAGTGAAACTACAGCATTGGGGAGAGAGGAGATGAGACTGATTTTTGATCTTGGGACCTTGATGCCGGGAGGCTTAAATAATGATTTCGAATTGGTTCATTTCCTTTAGATTTAAGTCCCCCTTTTTATACATTTTATATATATATATATTTTATATGGATGGCAATGGCATGATAAGGATCTATTCCAGCCCTTATGGACACCAAAAGATATGCACATTAAAATCACTGGTAGCCCTTAGGTGTATGTGAACACCTTCTATTACACATCAATTTTAATGGAGTGATGCACTTAATCACTTTAGCTAGTTTGCACATGATTTCATCTACTTTATACGCAATTAGTCCCTAGAGGTCTTTAAGTGTATATTGATTACACTATATGTATTATATTTAATATTCACAATTATATAACATTGCACATACGACGGTATAGAGACCTTCAGTCTCTTATAGGTACTTAGAAATAATATCCTAAAGTCACGAACATTTGGGTGTACGTAAATGATGGGTTAGTACCACTATTCATGCATATACTTAAGCACATTTGTTGCACTTTATTCATTACATAATAATATATTTTATGTAATATATATATCTCCAATACATCTGATGCACTTTATAAAGTTTTTCAATATTATAAATTGTTCACGTATACAGCGTTTTGTCACTGATAATTGCCAATTTATTTATTTATCACTATCTATAATCATATCACAATACATGTGAGCATATATTTAGTTTTTAGATCCTATCAATCTCTTGGAGTTCTTCCATACATCCTAATAATTGTGAATGTATATTCACTCTAAAATATTTTTATGGATCACACTTTTAGGGTACTCACATATTATATTATTTGATTATTATAGAGTATCTTCACTATATAGCACCTCAATGTAATTTATTGTCTATGGATGTATCGGGCTTTATTCATTTATATATCAATGTTTTCTACATTATTTATGGTCATAACATTAATGCCTTTTTAGCCCAGTGGACTTGGACATTTTAGGTGTTATGTTATGTTAAATCCAATGGTTATTGTTTATATATCCACATATCCTGTAGCTCTACTACATCTGCAGCTATAGGATATCATGCCTCATAAATGTGCTCTGCAGTACTGTGGCATCACGTTAACAGTGATCCCTCTTTTTCATAAAAATATAGAGTTTTTTGCAGCGCTGTGCTGTTTGTGAAACAGCCACTTTGTATATGGTTTTGTGATTTTTTTCGATTAATGAGCCCTTTGTTGTGGTGGCCGTTGGGTCTGTGTCCCTGCCCCGATCAGGGATGGTTATTTCTGAGGCCATGTTCGGAGTTGCGCGATATATTGGAGATTCCGCGTTTCAGCTTGAGGCGCGGGGCGATTGCGCATGCGCAAAATGGCGGGCGCAACGTTTTCAACAAAATGAGTAAATTTCTTTCTCTAGCTATGTTAATTTATCACTTCCGCGTTCCAGGGTGATACGCGGAGCCTCCAAATATGCGCAAAATGGCGGGTGCCACTTAAGCACACCTGATGTCAAGTATAATGATTTTTTAAGTGATTTTTTTAATTGTTAACAAAATGTGTATTGTATATAAAGGCAGCAGCAAGAGCAGACATATGATAACCAGCTGAGGAAGCCTTTGTTGGCGAAACGCGTCCTGGTCTTTGGTCTGGTAGATATTATCTATCCATTTTAAAGTGAATAAATGTTTTTATTTTTTAAAAAACTCTAATTGCTGTCTGCCTCCATAACTCCTGCAAAGAAGGTCTGGGGAACACCTTATGATTCCCTATGCGTATTGTGACTGAGCCAATAGAGGCTCAACTGTGTGTGAGTTTGAATTTGGCTACTCCCTTCTAAAATACAAAGTTGTTTGTGATTTATTGCACTAGGAGGTGCCTTTTTGGTTTCTGTCAATTTTCCTACAGCATTCCTATTTTGGTGAATTCCGGAGAAGTCGCTTGAAGGTCCTATGGGCACCTAATATAAAGTCCCTGCTCGCCTTATTCCTAAGAGCCGGTTGTAGGCTCCCCAGAATGTGAGTTAATAATCAATATACATTACTCTCATCTTGGGTGCTGTCTTACTGCGCAATTTTGGTCCCTTCTTTTGTGTTTCCTCCCTACAGTGCACACTTCATCTGCATTTTTTGAGAAGATCCACTCCTAAAGACAACGATTTCTGTTTACGGACATATTGTGTGTCTACCCCACTGTCTTTTTTGGACTCAGGTCTCTTAAAGCGCTGTGTTGTTTTCCTGTTTGCAAGCCTGAGTAGCACCTAAGCTCAAATTGGTTTTGAGACCAAAACGAAAGCGTAGTGCAAATACAACTCTATGAAAACAGATACACTGACGTGATTCTAGAACGACGTGGTCGTGGATAGATACAATTTGCTGATAGCAATGGTCTTGGTACATGAAGTACGTACAACAGATATACACAGTGGCGTAGCGTGGGGGGGGGCAGGGGGGGCCGTGGCCCCGGGCACAGTTTTGTTAGGGGCGCATAATTTCTTTTGAAATTATGCGCCCCCAAAACTAGTGGCCCGACTGACCCGCCGGGCCCTCGGGCGCCGCCCAAGGGCCCGCGGGTTGAGGGGACCCAGCTCCCGGGCAGCGGGAGTGCCTGCCCCCCCCGGTCCTGAACATTGAGTCGAGTCCGTCCTGTTGATTTGAAGGGGCCTGCGTGCAGGCGCAGGTCACGTGGTCCGTCTAATCAGGTGGTACTGAGTCTCTGTACCACCTGACTGGCCGGACCGCGTGACCTGCGCACGCACGCAGGCCCCTTCAAATCAACAGGACGGACTCGACTCAATGTTCAGGACCGGGGCGGGCAGGCACTCCCGCTGCCCGGGAGCTGGGGCAATATCCAGGTGAGAGCTGGGGGCAAATCCATGAGCTGGGGAATATCCATGAGCTGGGGGGCAAATCCATGAGCTGGGGAATATCCATGAGCTGGGGGGCAAATCCATGAGCTGGGGCAAATCCATGTGCTGGGGCAAATGTGTGAGCTGGGGCAAATCCGTGAGCTGGGGCAAATCCATGTGTGATCCAATATCGATAACGTGTCCACAGGTTGGGGGGGGGGCGCACAATTCTTGGCTGGCCCCGGGCGCTGACAACCCACGCTACGCCACTGGATATACAGCGTGGTAGATGAGTTGTGCAGCCTGCAGGACAGTCACACAATAACTTAGAGGTAAGGCTGCAAACAGGATATAAATACACCAGGCAATACGAGCAATATATGTATCATAAACTGTCAGAATAGACACAATTGGATGCCTTGCAATTAGGACTCACACCAAAAAAAAAAAAAAACAACAGACATAAACCATATAGCAAAACATATGCAAGAAAACCAAATCGTGAAGGCAAAAGTACAATAGGGATAAGCAAGAGAATGGTCAATTGGGATAACCGGGTCAAAATGTATACAGGGTCTTCGTACAAAAATAGGTCACCAAACAATGGAAATAACAAGATTGCAGGCGATGCAAGAAATTCACTCCACGTCAGGGTGACGAGCAGATACTCGCACCCTGCTTTTAAACCCGGGGTCCCCACGTGACCCCTTGAGGCCCCACCCCCTGATACACCGATACACCTGCCGGAAGCCTTGGCACCCGGCCAGCTAACAACGCCGCCAGGCGCCCGGGTCCCAGCGCAAGGGACGTGACAGATACTTGGCCCCCTGATATTCACGATATTCATAAATGATCTGCCCAACGTCTGCAAAGCCTCAACTGTACACATGTACGCAGACGACACCGTAATCTATACCAGCAAACCAAATCTCCAGGAGCTGGAGGCAGTGCTGCAAGAACAATTAAGAGGTAGAAAAGTGGATCAAACACAACAAACTTTTTTAAATACTGACAAAACTGTCACCATGATATTTGGAACAGCACCTAAACTACATAAATTGCAAAATCCACATCTATGTGTCAGGACAAATTCAAATGGCACGCTGACCACAGTGAACAAACTTCCCAGCCGCATGTTGAGTATGGAATATTTATTCCCAAAAAGTTAAAAACAGCATAATAAAACATAAAAAGCATATATTTACCGAACGCGTTTCGCTTAGGTGTAAAACACCCTTGGGCTTCCTCAGAGGTCCTTCCTTAAAGCTTGTTTTGGAGTTGTGCCGATTTAAAACAACCCCCGGTTGAATATACAGGAGCCTGTTAGATCCACTCACATGTTGTTGAGCCTATTATATATATATAATACTAATTTGTATTTATGATCCCCTGAAAATATCAGGAGTTTACACAACATAGAAGAAGGGTAGTGGGGGAGCCTATACGAAATCCAACCACAGGCGAACACACCAGGCTAGGCTCTGTAGAGTGTGAGTAGGTCACTTACCACATACAGTATATTATCAAATATTGTGTTACAATGTTATTACGCTATGTCTTCTGTATCTCCTTTATCGAGGTAATCTACTCATGTTGAAGTGCACAGCCGATCGAAGCTAAGTATTAGTTGATTGATACGTCATACCCTTATATGCAATGGGAAGCGCCACACCCCTCTTTTTTCTTCACTTCTGTATTTGTAGTGTCGCTTTTGGGAACGGCACATGTGGGTGAATAGGCGATCGTGCTTCTTTGTTTTTGACCACAATACATAATTTGCGCCTTACCCTTAAGTGTGTTTTTGTATTTACTGCTCGTGTGCACCCGCACTTCCCTGCGTCTGTGCCTTTTTGACAGGGAGGGCCGACCATCGGAAGTGAAAAAGCCCTACCCGTCAAAAAGATAAACGGACACTGACAGGGATGCAAAGCGTGATCTTCCATAGGAGGATCGCACTTTGTACGCTGAGGGCAGATAGTGGAAGGAGCGCCCACTCTCACGGACGTTCCTTCCTCTCTCTCAAAATGCTCATGTGTCGCCGGCCTAATAAACAAACAGATATTCCTTATTTTCCAACAGAGCAATGCAAATATGGAATAACCTCCCAGACACCATCAAATCTTCCCCCAGCCTAAAGTCCCTTCAGAAATCTCTATTAACATACCTCGATACAGAATGCACCTGTAAACATCTAACATAGTGACTATATTTCCTACATATTTATTTTGTTAATCTGTATATTTGCTATTATTAATATCTTGCATTTTATTACTTTGTATTTCTGTACCTACTGTAACAATTCAATGTTGTTGAACCCAGAAAATACTTGAAAAGGAGAGAAATCTCAATGTATCCTTCCTGGGGAATTACTACATAAATAAATAAATAAATTACAGCGATGATCGTGATCTGACCATTTCACAAATTCTGACTCTCTTATCAGGGTACCAGCATCTTACATTGGGTTAAACTTCGCCGAGCTCCTCCGGGAAGTCTGAGGATTAACATGGCCGAGTATTGATCCCTGTCTGGCTGAAATACGCAATGTGTCTGATTTATGGCTTCATCCTCCTGTGTTCTCTGCAGGCTCCTGATTAATCTGTAACAAAGAGCTGCCGGAGGAGATGTGTCCCCTGTGAGAAGATGTAGCTGGGCACATGGTGTGGAGTGTCTCACACTAACTTGTACCAGTATTATTCACACACTGCAGGGTATATTCACTAAGTGTCGTGCTTAGAGTCAGAGAATGATGGATTTTCTTTCCCAAACTATGGTGAAACTACAGTGCCTTCACAAATTATGGACTTTCCACTGTATACTTCTCAATTTTCAGCCTATCTCCACCATAGTTTCTGCTAAGGTTTTTCAGTGTAGATTTCACCATAGTTGCCACCGGTGCTTTTGCTCCATCATCAGACGTGCGGCACCATCACATATTAAAAAGTTGGTGTGGTGGATCAGGGCCAGGGTGCCAATTTATTTGCACAGTACTGCACACTACCCTTTATACCCAGGGTACATCTGCCATGGCCTAGCAAGCTGGGGCAGTTACCGTGAGTTCCCCGGGTCATAGATGTTATATTAGAGTATCCTTTTCCTAGATGAGTGGCCTGACGTGGTAAGGAGCTTCATCTGTCCAGTTTTGGCCCATTTAGGGCCATCATACATGGGTCATACTGCATGACGTGGGTGTTAGATTAGACATCTAGTCTAAAGTGAGACTTATCCTCACTTTTCAGTTCAGTCCTGTCTGGCTTGGGTGGCCCTTCTGTTTGTGATGCATAGCTCTTAACTTCACTGAAGCACTCAGCCTCCTCTGCCACGACAAGGCCTGTGCCCATAGAGAGGAAAAAGGGACTCAAATACGCTGTTCCATTCACACAAATTCTGCCACTCTACACACCGCTACATGCACACACATACAGTATGTTTAGTCTACACAAATATACCCTTATGTTTACACCCATGATCTCACTCTAAACCCATTTACTCCTTGTATAAGTAGTTGCACGGAAACTATCATGTTCTTTCCCCACTCTTCCTCCTCTCTGTTATTCTCTTCCCCCCTCTCATTCATGTCCTGTCTTTCTCTCTTTTCATTTTCTCACTTTCACTCCATCCCTCTGTCACTCCCTCTTTATTTTACACTGTTTTTTAACTCCATCTCATCATTTGTCTTCCTCTCTCTCTTTCACCCTATATTTAACCCTCTCCATTTTCACTCTTTTTCCATCTTTTTCATTCCCTCTCTCCATCTTTCTCTCATTCTGCCTTTTATTTTGTTTAATTTTTAATTTCTTCCATCTTCACTCCCCCTCTTTTGGCACTTTTCACCTTTTGCTCCTCCTCTCACTTCTCTCTATCGTCACTTACTCTATAACTTCTCTTAGTCACTCCCTTTCTCTCCATCTTTCACTTTTATCCTTCACTCCCTCTCTCCATCTATCTCTATTAACAAATCCTAAGTTACATTAGTGTAGCGCTGTGTTAAAAATCTTGCTGTGGCAGTACCTATTTTTGGCCACAAAATGGAGACTATCGCGATCAGAGATACTGGACATTGGGACTACAATGCCCGGCATGCTTTGCAAGAAGACAGGAAGTGGGTGGGGACTGGACACTTACATCCTCTGCCTCGTGGAGAAAGTTCCAGAGCGCGCCAGGGAACAGGAGAAAGCAGACGCACTGAGGAGATCGTGAGAGAACCTAGGCCAAAGCCCGAGGGAGACCTGTTATTCCTGCGTGGGTCACTCAACCTGAGGAGAAGGAGACTTGCCAGAGCTCAGACATTGCTGCAGACCGGCGGAATCGAACGGAGAGCAGGCGGTGAGCTGGACAAGCTGCATGAAGTCAGACAACGGATCCGGCCGCTAGTATCCCCAGTCAAAATCTGGAGGAGAGACGTCCTGGGTCAGCGGAGCCTAAAGCCTGCGTCGGATGGGTGAGAGGCCTCCAAGGCTGTTTGTGATTAAAGGTCAAGCTGCTGTTTTCTCTTTAAAGTCCACAGGGCCCCAACTGACTAGTCGAAGACTTTCCTTCATGTAAATTCACTGGCCAGTTGAACAGTACCCGGGTACCACACACATACATATACACCTTCTTTACATTCTGGGACTTAACCTGTGCAGGACTCAATTTGTTACGAATCGGAACAGGTGTTAAAGATAAAGATACGTTCCGAATATATTTTTCCTCTTTTCCGCTGCGCGTTTACCGTAATACGAAGGGATTGTATGTTTGGGGTTTCGCTACGTGTCCCCTTTTTCTGAACTATCGGGAAATTGCATTCTTTTATGTTCGGTCGCGAATATTTTATTTTCCGAAATACGAAGCCTCGTGTTTCGTTTCTTTTCCGCTGCGCGTTTTACCGTGATACGAAAATACTGTAATAATACTTGTGAATACCGTGATTCAATATCTGCTCAAGATTTTAGTAAACTATTTAAATGATAAAAACTCACAACTGTGTTGGAGTATATTTATTCCCTAGTGCGGGGAGACTGACCCGTGGTTCATTTTCAGCGGCTCCTCCGGGAGTGAGCGCTACACGTGGGGGCTCGTTTCCGGGATCCAGTCTCTGGAAAAACCGCATCTAAAGGGTTAAATATGGATCCAGACACTGTTGCCGAGTGGTGTGGGGAGCACAGTAGCCAGTCAGAATGTTGTATAGTTATGGATATTCCAGCAGACACTTGGGCTGAAGATCAGATTCGCCAGGCCGTGGCCACGCTAGCACCAGATCATCGGGGGTTAATACTGGACATTGAAAAAAACCCAGATACTTCTCACATGTATGTTCTTCTCGAATGGAGAAAGGGTGTTCCGCCATGTTTTCAGGGCACGAGCGTGAAACTGGCCGAAGAGGTGGAAGTCCAACTAATTAAGCCAAGCACGCCACGTGGCGAATCCGCAAGTGTTTCCGCGCCTAGTCCGTTGGCCATGATAGGGCCTGAATTTATCATGGCTATTGGAGATCTACTGGCTAAATGTCAGAAAACAAGCCCTCCTCACACTAACTTCGGTTATCGACGGTTAAGAAATTTTACAGGAAACGTACCAACTCCGGCGGGAGAAGAAACCTTTGAAGAATGGGTGGAACAGGCGATGCAGGCTCTGGATGAGTGGGATGTCCCTGAGGCCCAGAAAAAGCAAAGGATCACCGAGAGCTTAAAGGGACCTGCGTCAGAAGCGGTGAGAAACCTAAAACTGAGTAGAAAAGATTGTACTGCTTTGGATTATTTAAACGTTCTTGAAGAAGTTTTTGGGCGAACTGAAAAGGCGGACGAATTGGTATATCAGTACGAACACACCTATCAGAGAAGAGGTGAAAGGATGACCGAGTACATGAGGCGCCTGGATAAGATTCTACACCAGATACTCCTGAAGAAAGGGGCCGAACCGGCCGAAGTAGATAAGATCCGAATAAAACAGATCCTGAGGGGCTCTCAACCTCTAGATCCAGTGATGATGCAGCTGAGAAGCAGAGCAGGTAACCAAGAGTTAAAGTACCTGGAACTGATCCGAGTTGTACGAGAGGAAGAGGCTTTACTAGAAGAGAAATCTTTCAGGCGGGGGGAAAGGGCTTATGCACAACCTGTGAGACATAACGACGGCCTGCAACCTGAAAGCGACTCTCTAGATACCTATGGATCTGACGAGGACGAACAAGAACATCTAGTTGTTTTTAAATCTACAGAGAAGGCTGCCAAAGAGTCAAACCTCCCTGAACGGGGTGAATTGTCCAAGACCGTCAAGAAAGTTCAGGAAGCTCAAGTTGAATTGCAACAAACGCATGCG